>CM027125.1:49615882-50189503 GCA_015476505.1 Urochloa ruziziensis
CAAGTTGCATTCAGTGCAGCAGAGCATCTAGAAGGTCGGAATGGACCAGCACTCCATGATAGACGAACGCCATCGAGGGAACGAAGCACTGAACGGAAAAGAGAGGAAAATATGTCCAAAGACGCACCCGGTTTTCCAAGCTTGCTGCAGATACCGGAGACCAATCAAACACATTTTTTTTTCCTTGAGACAATTCAGACGCAAATCCCTTTACTCGATCCGTTTCGGCACACGCCAGGCAAAGGCGCGCTCTCGCTCCGTTGGTAACATGGGACGGATATGGAGAATCAGGGGGTGTGGACAGGATCTTGGGCAGGTGAGGAATAACCGTGGACAACCGTATCCTACCTTCCCCCATCTCGCCTTCTCAATAAGAAATCGGAGAAAGGCTCCAGTGAAACACTATACAACGACAGTGCAAGGTCACCTGGCCGACAACCTTAGTCATCTGAAGTTCCAATTTCAAAATGAGTTTTCCTCGAACCATTTGCAATTTTCTATATCTTGTATTTATACGTACAGCACCACACCAAGCCAGCAACTACTGTGTTCCACTTCTGTCCTCCGCACGAAACGGTTACTAGAACGCTGTAAAAGCTACCCGGCCGATTTTTCTTACACTACTCTTTTCAGCAAGGATGATGGGCTTGGGCGTGGTACAGATTCGTATCCTCTCCTCCACTCTCCCAGCCTCCAAGGCAGGTACCCCAAAGAGGAAGAAGCAGTGAAGCACAATCCACTTTCCCTGAAAGCTTGTGACAGGTAACGCAAACACGAGACTGACGTGGTTCGCATGCAAACCCTTGTTCCGTGAGCGAAGCAACCAACCCCTGTCACTGCAGATCTCGGAACCGGAAGCGCACAATTGTTTTCAGTCCACGAGCAAGCTGCCGATACGCGCAGCGGACGAGACGCTTTGGTGCCGGGGGAATCGTATCGTATCCCGCCGGTAGGCTGCCTCGTTTGTCGAGACCCCGTGGCCCTTTCGGGTGACTGGAAAGAAAGATTTAGATTCTTTCCTAAAGTGGACGGGGCGTACGAGAATGGATGGAGGATCACACACACTTCACACTGTGAGTCACTGACACACACGGGAAGTATCAGATTCTATTCTACTGCGTATCACGGCTCCAGAGTGCGCGTGCGTTATCCACCCACCCGGGGCGCAGCTACTGATATACTGTACTGTATGGGTGCATGATGAGGTCCACGAACCGGTGATAGCGAGGCTTTGAACTTTAGCAAGGGCAGGGAGATCTTCCTTGATCCGATCGAACTGGGCTAAAGAAACACGGTGATGGCGATGCATTGCCACTTTGTCCAGAACTGAAATGATGGGTGGCGGCAGCAGGGCCACAAGCCGGTGGACCGGCTACCAAGCAGAGCAAACAAATCATCCAACGGATACGGACGCCGCAGATCGCTTTACGCAGAGCGCGAGCGAGATACGCAGCGTGTTTTGGACGACCCGGTGCTCGCAGGCGCCCGTGCCGTGTGCACATCTCTCGTGTACGGGATCACTCGCTGGCGGTGCGCGCAGTATCTCTCCTGGCCTGCTGGGGTGTAATCATAGGGATCGGATTGGGAGGGATCATCCCACGCACGCTGTCGGGCCAACGAAGCTGCGAGGGTGATGAAACCGGACAAAGGATCAGGATGAGGAGCCATTGCCCCTACCGGCACCAGGTCGGCAACATGCTCCAGCTCCACTCATGCATGGCTCACGCGGCTGCCTTATTTTACGCGAGCTGCAGGTGGGGGGTGGTTCAGGTCCAGTGATCAGCATATAGTCATGCTCAGCACTGGCCGGCCTGTGCAGATATCGCGTGGAATTGGATGGAGTGCCGTACTCCGTGCACTCATCATACGACTCGCGTCCAAATCCGGATCACATGCTCCAGGAGGATCTCCAGGTTGTTGCTCTTGTTCTTATCAGGTGGTGTCTCGGCTGACGACATGGCCTTCTCGATCCCTGCTCGTTCCGTCATCTCACCAACAGCTCGATCCAGTAGACTGCAGACCCATGCATTGATGCGTCTAAGTTTTTTTTTTCTTTTGACGGGAATGCATATAAGGTTTTCCTAGGATTAAACTCAACATAAATCCTAATTGCTGGTTTAATCCATGTGTTTCCTGTAAAAATGATTCCCGTGGCCTGGACAAGCCCCGCCATCAGCTCAAGTCGTTTCTGGCTCTGCGTCTGCTTGTCAGATTCTGAACGTTTCTGGCTGGCGAAATCCGTGTAGGTCGCCTGCTCAAGTCCACCTCAGTTTTACAGGCAAGCGTGTCACGCTATGCTCACAGATCAGAGAGGATCGCAAGGATCGCCACGTCAAAGACACAACCGTGTTGTTTAGTGCAACTAAACGGGATCCGTATCTGCACAAAACTACTAACGCGCTGCACGCAGGAATTGTCAACGAGATAGAAGAAAATAAACAATTCGGCAAAGTCAGTAGTCACGCGACATGGGGTGGGTTCTTTTAATTCCGGACGGTCAAAGTAATAAGGTTTTATAAGTTTAAACACCAAGCTATGCTCTCTGTCTTGTTCTGTTTAAGTGCCCCATTATCTGAAGATCTTGTTTTTTAATCACCCCAGTAGTCCAGACAAGGGGAATGTCAACCTCTGAATCGTCCAGCTCAAACCATTCATTATTCACAAGTGTAAAGCATTTCCATGTTCGGACGCACGACTTGCAGAAAATTTGAAGAGATCGGATCAGATATTTCCCGGGATTCGACAATAGCATTTTGCGCAAGTATTAGTAAACAGAGACTGACTGGTTTGGTCGTGAGAAGCATCTGTGGTGGACTGGTGGACTGATGGTAGTAGCTAATTCCAGCGGAAGTTGGTGAAGATGGTTCTCATGGACGACGTATCATGACATTTAGCTTCATATCTTGCAACTAATTTAAGCAATCAACCGCAAAGATAAGGACTGTCCAGCTTGAAGATGATATAGTATTTTGCAGCAAAACCTTGAAGATGATATAGAAAATAATTATAATTTCTTTTGAGGTGTTCTTCGGTGCCCTATGGTAGTATGGAGTATGGAGGGATGGACAATTTTATAATTAGACTGTAATATAATTTTTGCCTATTGATGATGATACTGAATAAATTGTCTTTGTAAATTAAAGGCACGTCTCAGTGAGCGGTTCATGATGCAAATGGTCATTGACTCACATGAGGTGGGAAAGCATAATGAGGTTGATGCATCCTTCGTCAGATTTCATTGCCAACACTTCATGGTAGATCTCAAATATGTTTGTCTAAACTGCAAGCAGCAAACTTCTTTATAAAGGCTCAAGCAGAGGGACAACATAGTTTCTATCTTCACAAGCTCAATGTATTATCAGTAATCAAGTTTCGTCTTGAGATATTTTTTTGAGTGTAAAGGAAGGCGTTGTAAATGTAGTAATGCACTATATAATACAGGAATATTTGGCCCAAAAGGCCCATGGCCCATGTGTCACATGAGTTATATGCATGAGTTCATGACTACAGTCAACAAAGTCGGATATTCCCCATCTTTCTACGGAGTAGTTCCCTCATGTAAGATCGCAAAATAAAATTAACCATAAGGTACCACCATTTTCTTTAAAGTCTGTCCTTGAGTAGCAATTTGTTTTTTCTTATCTTGTTTTTTTAATGTACTGATTACACTATCCTCGTGCAAAATCATATCACCACAATTGAGAAAACCAAGATTATGTGAAAGATTCGATGTTATGATAGTCAAGTGTGTAAAAGTAACATAAATGTAGAACGTCAAGGACCAGTTGTAGTTTTAATAGTTGGAAGCCTTACGATTCCTTGTTTTGTGGTTTTAGTCATGAAAATTAAATAGCCACGGCTGTATACGTATAGTATTGCAATTTTTTCGGTCGTCTATTTATTTTTAAGAAATCATAAAATATAAAATTAAAAAAAAATCTCGAACGGCATACAGACAGCCCATGCACTTATAGGCCTCGGGCCTAACAAGTTAAGCCCAACTTTTGTAGGCGTTCCTGGTCTCTCTCGTTTTGTCTAATTCGATTGGGCTGGCGAAACAGAGCCCACAGAAGATTATGAGCACTTGCGGCCTTCCTTATCAGCATCAAGTACCGTTTTCTTCTGTATCTTTTCTTTGGGGCTTTGGGCCAATCAAACAATGGTCTTGAAGAAGTCGAACGGCATGCAGCCAGCCCATGAACTTGTGGGCCTCGGGCCTAACAAGTGAAGCACAGCTTTTTCTATGCGTTCCCAGTCTCGTTTTGTTTGCCAAAAAGTTTGCACAACACAAGCACAAAATCTGAACCCCAAGTAAAGAAAAGATATTTACCTGGAGAAGCTGCTGAGTCAGTCAGATACCTTAGATATTAGATAACTTGCGTAATAGTATAATACAGGAGCACTAACACTAGCCGTTGGCGAATCTGGTCGTTTAGAACCACCAGGATTAGCGCGAGGAGTGCAGGAATCAGATCCCTCCCTTTGGAGTCAACAAGATCTCCCTCTTTCTGTCGAACGGCAGAAAGTAATTTTTCTGAAAAGTAGAAGCACAGTAACGGAACAAACCGATTCTTTTTTTAAACGAGGGGAAGAAAGTGTAGGAATACCAATCCCTACTGGGAAAACATATATTCTCCCTCCCGAGCAACGCAATCCCCGGAAAATATTCCACAGATGGAGCGAGAGAGATTCAAGCCGTAAAGGTGATAGGTGCACGTGCCTAGGATCTTTCTATTTCACGGCAAAAAGAGAAGGCGAACCAGTGGCCTGAAAACACCCACAGCAGAAGAGCGCGAAGAGGAAAGAAAGCAGCCCAGCGCTCGCAATGGGACACCCGGGTGAGGCCACGGGCACAGTAGCGAGAGAGCATCAATGGACGATGGGCAGGCCCAGCTAACGGCTGAACACGCGTGAGCGCTCGGTTTTTTCAGTGACGAAGGACTGACGACAAGATTTTTTTTTTTGAAATAAATACTGACGACGAGATCGTGCTGCCCTTTTGCGAGCAAGTACTCCTGCCGCGGTGCTTGCACTCGCATGGCCCGGGCCCACACGGGTCTGTCTGTCCGTCAGGCAGTCAGGCTGGCTGTCGCCCACACACACGGCGGACACAGAAGCCTCATCAAAAGCCCCAGAAGGGCAACACGCACACACGCGCCCCCAATGATTGAGGCCACAGCCTGCGAGCGCGAGCCGGCCAATCAGGATCGCCGGCGCTGAGCCTGCTGCCTCGCGGCGCGTGCCGCCGCTTACTTTAAGATCCGGCGAACTCCTCCCCCCACCACCCCACCCTCCGGCGATTAGCAGCAGCAGCGGTGACGATGACGACGATGATTAGTCAACCTTAAACTGACGGAGGCGATTGATGCGACGATAATTAAAGGCCGCCCCGGGGCGCTAATGATGCTGCCCCGCGACTACGCAGCAACTATCTGGGGTCGCTTGCTCTCATCTGCTCTGGAGCTCTCCTTTTCTGTGTCCCACCACCGCCCCGGCGCGCTTTGGCGTCTGTTTACTCGGGCTAAGATATTTTGTTAGGGCCCTTTTCGGCATTAGTTGGGCGCTTTAGACTTTGTTAATATCTCCGGGGCAGGGGCGGCTTTTTGTTTACTCGAGCCAAGCAAGCTCAGGTAAGCTAAGCGCTCGCCTCGCCTGCCCGACGTCTAGCGTCATGCGTGGTGGGGGCAATAATGGATTAGGTTCCGGAGTCCCGTCCCTTTCCCTGCTCCTGTATACAAATGCTTCGCCTTCATAGGTTCTCCCCTTTTTTAGGATCCATGAATGATGCAATCACGAGCACCGTGTCCGGACCTTTTTGCTTTTCTTCTACTACTTCTTGTTGTCAAAACAAGATGTATCCAGCTAGTTCTGCTTATCTGTTTTTCAGCCACAACGAGTTTATTCTATCTTATTTTTCCTTACAGAATACTATTAAAATAGCTAAAATCAACCAAAATCAGCAAACTTATCCATATTGATTGCTGTATCTTAGCATTATTTATCTCGTAGCTTCTATGATGGAGGTGCTCGATCAGTGAGCTATATTGTCCCAAACTAACGTCGGCCATTTTTGTTTCTATGCGGCATGCACCGGAGAGCCACCATTTTTCTTCTTCTTCTTGTAAAAAAAAAAGATGCAATTAATATTGCAATCCCAACGTGCTGCCCCTATCTTGACATTCGTAGCTTCTAGACAAATACGAGTAGCTTTTAGGTGCCCTGTTCATTTTTACACGAGAGGGTGCTCTGCTCGATCAGCTAACCATTTTGTTTCTATGCGGCATGCATGGTTTTCTACGGATTTATTAGTTAACCAATCGAGAATCAGGATAGACTTCGTTGCATGCGACTTCGTGCTGTTGCGCTCGCCAATTCTGCGCCCAACGTTGCAGTTGCATGGTGGTCCTGCCCGTCGGATCACGTAGAAATAAAAACGACGGCATAAACAAATCACACGCTGCTTAGAGTGTTAATTTAACTAAGGATGTTGTTGCTTTAGGGGCAATCAAGGTGCATGCGCATGTTAATTGCTCGATCGGTTAGCATGATCTTGCTGAAAGCACAAGACTTCCTGCAGCCAGCACTGCGATCGTGCAGCCCTCCATGTTGTCACAAGCCAAACTGCGCGCTTTCCTTGGACGACGATCGAATCTTCTCCTTTCTTTTTTGTTTCTTCCGGCCGGACCACCTTGCTCTGACCAAGTGTATTACTAGTAGTGCACAACAGTAGCTAGAACTTATCCATACTCGACACCATGCATTGGCTGCAGCTTTCATATGTTAATTTGATATAACTAACCGACCGTGTCATATACAATTAAAAATTAACAGTAGACGATAAAAAAAAAGAGCGCATCACTGTCACCCTACTGTGGGGGGACTCATCACTCATAATTAAGATAAAAGCGGGTGCTAATGGTAAATAACAACTTCTTTCGGTTGTAATCTAGCGTATGTATGCAATTCTTCCAGTTGCAATCTAGCTAGCACGCGAGATATGATATGTTCTTGTGTGTTGTGTTTGCTGTCGTGGGCCTTGTTTTCTTGCTGTTGATACTTGCATGCAGTGCAGATGTACCATCAGTTGATACTGGTGGTTGCCAAGTCTTAAACTGGTTTTCTAAAATGGCTGGAAAATGTGACCGCTAGAAAAGATGCTGCAGGCCACTATCATACTATGCAGAGGAAAGAAAGAGAGGGCCTTTTCGTTAACCGGCACCGAATCGGAGGTTGTTTTTTCACAGCGAAAACCAGGTAGCCGGCCACGGTTTTACGCTGTGCACCACACGAGCAAAAGTATTCCCTTTGTCCGGCAGCTGCGTGTACATGCCTTTTAAGCTTTGAGCGATGGCTAGGCTGATAGCTAGATGTGCCATGGGAAAGGAAGCTTTAGCAGTGACGTGATGTGGGCGTCAAATGTTGATCTGGCCGGTTGATTGGTAGTCGCATGCATTGTTTTGCAGGAAAAGAGATGGGCGCGGTTTCGGCCGCGGAACCAGCGGGAGATCAAGGGACAACGGCAACTGTATGTGTTTGTCGAGGTCATGTCCTGGCTGGTGCTTAATGTTTCTCCGCTGATGCCTACTCTGATTATCTGATCTGCCATTCTGCCTTCCGGTTGAACGACGACACGCGACACGCCTGTTTTATGCTGGCGGAGAAATAATCGTCTCCAGTAAGTCGTGGCAATTGGATTGGATGCGTTTGGTTCATACAACGGTAACGTAAAGGTAAAGGTAATGAGATTACAGTGCTTTAGGTGGCGTAATGGGTGATTACAGTCATTGTTTGGTTACACGGTAGTAACGGTATCGAAAAAAAAGCATCACGGTGTCTGATTGCGGTGGGAGAGGAGAGGTAACGAGTCTATATACACCCGGGATTTGATTACACCGCTATCGGATTATAGAGGACCTCAAACAGACGGCTGTAACGAGACACGATACCCTCCGTAATACGATTACGTTACATTTTAGCAAACCAAACATGACTAATTACGTGCTATTTGTTGCATTTTTTAGATTGCTTATTTTGAAAACAAAAATATGAGCACTAAGCGAGACTACATGGATCATTTATTATCATTATCACTCACTCCTGTGTAACCATGTAAATTTTTTTTTACAATGGTAACTAGGTTAGACAGGGGGCCACATGTGTTAGTACAATGCATATCGCCTGGCAATGAGTAATTTGGGCAAGGATCCCCCGGTCCCAACTACTCCAGCAGACAACTGACACGGCGACACGTACGTACGGCCCCGCTACCGGGTCGCTGCAAGTTGCTTCAACCGCATGCATGCCACCAAGATCAATGTCAGGCGCAAGTTGCAGCCCGGTGTCCTGTGTCCATGCCGAAAGAAGAAAGGGGGAGGCCGGTAACAAACTAGCACATGGAAGTGGCATCAAACCAACAGAGCAAGTGACAAAATACCAGTCATGCACAGTCCTCGCTGCTCCGGTCCTGCACAAGATCCATCTCTTCCTAGCTCTATCTACGATCGACTTAAATTTACCGGATATGAAAACAAAAAAACGTGAATTTCCCGAATATGGAAAAAGTTAAACATTTTTCTTTAAGGAAAGCACACATGAAAAAAGAGGGAGGAGAGATTGGATGTGAAAAAGAAGGTACATGAGAAAAGATTGCATGCAACATTAGCTTTGGTGGATCGAGTGGTAGGATTTGGTTTCTTTTCCACGAGGTTTGGGACTTTGGGAGATGCAGATCGTGCAGCAGTCATACATATGGCTGCATTTCCCTTCTCCTCTTTATTTTCTTTGGGTCCTTTGAAAAGTACAATGGTGGGGATGGCGTGCGTGCGGTGTTCCCCACAGGCGAATTTTGTGTCGCCCTCAGTGGTTGGCTTTGGGCATCAGACGCCCATGCCCCCATCAGACTCTTTTTCTTCCATTTTTTCTCTTTATTAGTTTTGGTTCTCTTTCTTCGCTAGTACGCTACATAGCGGTATCCCTCATCATCAATACAGGGAAGCTCTTGCTCTTGATGAACATTGGAAGGGCGAAGGAAGAAGGTGATTACAATAGCTTTTACTCCCTCTGTTTTTGTAAATTTAAACTTCTGCACTTTTTATGTAAACTTGAAACATTTATACTAGTCGAATGTTTTAACAGCGAGTACAACAATAACTACAATTCCTAGTATTATAGTGTGCCTATCCATTATTCGAAAACATGTTAGCCCATTCAAGATATATAGATAAATAGGTAATAACCCACATGTAGAAGTCCCGTCTGGTGCATTGTGCCCAAACAACCAAACAAAGGAATGCAAGAATAAATTATGGCATTCAAGCAATGGCATCTTATTTGATTGGTTGGTGTAGTGTCCAATGATTATTTACACTAGGTAATCTATCGCATGTTTCAATTTCATGTACATCCATATTTTCATCTTTAGCCATGCATGTACCATTAATAGATTCCATAAAAGAACAAGAATACACATGCTAGAGCTACGAGGCTACAATAATGCGTTTGGTTTGTGGTTGTTATTTTTTGAAATTTGAAGTTGCCTTTGGTCCATGGTCCCACGAATCCCCACTTTATGAGACCGTTATTCCTAACATATATAAAGCCATATATTGTACTGATAAGTGCTTCATCGTTATGTGACAGGTTGCAAGATTCTAGAGAAAAAGTCTAGTAGAGTCGATATACAACTGAAACATTTCATCTTATCTTGTTTTTATTACACTCGCTATACATACGTGTGCTTCAAATATGCAACTCAATAGAAAATCACATGATTTCTTACAATCTTACCTACAAACATGGCATAAGATTACTTATTGTAGCGAACACACAATTTATAACCACGCTAGAGGTGTGATCCCATGTCTTATTTGAGCTATTTCTACGCATAATAATTTCGAGTGTCTTGCAATCAAATCTGGTGGGTTTCTTATTCTACGGAAGCAACATTGTTATTCTTTTCCTTGCAAAAAAACATTGTTATTCTTTCAAAGGAGCAAAAAAAAAAAAACCATTATATTGCTAGTGATTTTTCACCGTGCAGTGGGGCATGAGGAGAATTTAGCTGTCCTTTAGCTGCTTCCATTTTTTCCGAGAGCTCTCTTTCCGACATATGGGACCCACCTCTTCGACTTTATCCTGGTCCCACCTGTAAATGGCCACTCCAGGCTTTTTTTTTAAATAAAGGCAGGAGCACTGCCACATCATATAAGAAGAAAAAGCATTGGTACATAACGCGCTGAAGCGAACACCACCACTACACGAACAACGCACGCAAACAACACACCCGACATAACACTACACCACCACAAACTGGGAGAAGAGCCGAAAGGTGCCACCACGAGTTATGCCGTCGTCACCAACGTTGTGCCACGCCGAAGCATGGCCCGCTGCAAGTCTGAGCGGCACCTCGAACTCCTCCACCATGGGACTAGCACCCTCAAGCCAGAACCACGATCGTCGATCCCCCTGTCCCAGTGGAGCATCAGCAAATCCCTCCCATCGCAGTGCCGATGAAAAACACTGAACTTGACTGTGGGGGCCTCGCCTCTCCCACTGCCTCGCACTCCTCTGTCAAGTACTCAGATATATGAAACCGCTAGAAGAACGACACCTTTACTCAACCGTCACTGGGGTCACCACAACACCATGCACACCAGCTCAAGACCCAGCACTAATGGGTCCTCTGCACCTCCCTGCCAACACGGACCAAGCGCACCCTCTGCCACTGCGCGCAGGCACCACCACCAAGACCACCACTGTCTAACCAAGGCGGGTCTCATATGCGGCACCTCCAAGGAGGGCACGACGCCAATGGCGCCGCCTTCGCACATCCAGAGATGGACTAGGTTCTCATCCATGAGACGCCATGGCTTTCGCCTGAGTCTGCACCATGCCTCCTGCACGTTCTTGGCCAAAACAGTAGCCAGCTCCTTCTCGCCTCCGCATCGCCTCCATCGGAAGGACCCTAACACAGCCCGAAGTATCACCACGACGCCCCCAGCACGCACCAGACAGCCCCCGCCCCCACCACCATGGCGGCGTCGGACGAGCATCTTCGTCGAGAAGCCACAGACGCCTCAGACCCTGTCTCCCGTGCGCCGGCCCCGTCCCAGCCGGCCACGCCAGCGCCAGCCGCGTCCACAGCCGGCCCCGACCGGCTAGCCAACCACGACCTAACTAGCGGCCCAGCCGAGCCTGCCTCGGCCGGCCAGATGCCCAGCCCGCCTCAGCCGGCCAGCATACACCCTTCTTACGCCCCAGCACTGGCCGTCGCCGGCACCAACGCCATGCGCTGGCCACCGCCGCCGCCGACGTGGCCCGCATCAGCCACCAAACCGTCGCCGCCACCACACAGCGCCAGCCGCCGCCCCTCCACCCACGAAAACACGCGCCCCAGCCACGCGGCCACCAGATTCGTTCGGGGGGTCGCCGGATCTGGGGGGCTCATCCTCCTCTGCCGCCGAGAGTACCTGCGCAGGCGAGGGAGCTCCAGGAGGCACCGGACGGCCGCGCCCGCCTCAAGCCTTCACCGCGGGCTGGCTCGAGCTTCCGACAGCCCGTTTGGGTGGCGGCGTGGTCGGGGGTGCTCTGTTTCGGGCGGCGGCGGCTAGGTTTCGAGGAGTCGAGGGGGGAGGGGGGGGGGGGGGCGACACGGGCGACGCGCGGGTCTCCTTCCCCTATTCGCATCCGAAACAATGAAAATCCCCACTCCAGGCTTTTGCACTAGTGCTAGGTACGCCAGCCATCTCTCTACGGTTACTGTTGGTGATTCCCTGAACGACAGCCAGATTCGAGATTCCCCTTGGGCCCACCTGCCGAGGCGGCCCATCTCGCCCGGTCCAATCCATCCCGCAGCCGTCCGATCCACCGTCTCCGCCGCATCTCCGCCGTCCACGCGCCAGCGGCCAGGATGCGCGCATCGCCCGCCCGATGTGTTTCGTAGGCCGACACTTTGCCCGCGAAAATGGCACTTGGCGTAATTAGCTCAAATCTGGTGGGCGATTCCGCCGCCACCTATAAAACAGAAGCATGGGCGTGATGAAGCCTAGCGGTAGGAGCCTATCGGTAGGGTGTTTAAGAACAAAGACTCCAAACCAAAACCCGAAGCGAATTTTTTAGATCAAACGGGCCGTAGAAAAAGGTGGGGTTTTATTCCCCCGGGTTCGCGTTCGCGTGAGCCGAGCCGACCTGATCTATTTAGCACGCGACGGGAGGCATCTCGCTCGATTCGCACCTTCTGAATCACCCAGCCCCGCGAGCGACTGGTGACGGAGCTCGAATTCGAATTGGATTTCGGTTTGGATTTGCGGCTGCTCCGGTGGGGTGGGGTTGGAATTTTCGCCGCCTCCCCGTGAGGCGAGGTGAGGAGAGGGCGGCGGCGCGCGAGCGAGCTCGTCCTCGCACCATTGGGCCGGGAGCCGGCCGGGGCGGAGCGGTGGGTGGTCGCTGGCCGCCGTTGCTGGAGGCAGCTCAGGCAGGTGAGTCGGCCGGATTCCGCGGGTGTTCGTGGGGATTTGGTCGGTCTCGTTGCGGTGGTTGCTTGGGTGGTTGGGGGGCGGCATAGCTGTGGTGAGGTGGGGGCTTGGGGTCTCCTGGTCGCCGCCCCACTCGCCCAGGGACTTCGATCGGATCCTCCTCGGGAGTCGGAAGCGCGAGGCTTCTGCGGGAGCTGAGCGTGCCGATTGCACGGCTCCCAAGGCTGACTCGCCTCGGTGCTCGTGCTGGGTTCGTGGGATTGGGGGAGCTTCTCGGCGGCTTGTTTTGCTCTGTTGTGTGATTCTTTTGGGGGTTCGATTTATGCAGGCTGATCAAATTCGAGCGCCTCGGATTCGCTGAGGATTTTGGGGGCGTGTTTATGGCCGGCTAGATCGGGAATTTTTCAGCTGCTCTTGGTGTGATGGCAGCTGATTCCAGCATGGGCTTTCACCAAGGGATCACCGCCTCGCTGTACAACCACCATCACATGCTCTCGTTCCAGTCCAACAGCGACGTTGGCACCGGCGGCGGCGCTTCCGGTGGTATGGTTATGGCCCCGAGGAGTGTGAATGGGAGCAGTAGCAACGCCGGGCCATTCCTCTCCCCAAATTCCGGCGTCGCCGGGAACGCGTCGGGGGTTGGCCCGTCAAGGAGCTCGTCGGGGGATGTGTTTCGAAGCACTGGGACGCCCAGATATAGGTTTGTCACTGGTTCGCCTTCGGATTGGACTGACCATGAGCTGGCCATACTGAAGGAAGGGCTTGCGAGGTAAATTCATTGCTCTTTTGCTTCCTGAATTGCTTTTGCCTGTGCTGTACTAGTGCAAATTGTTGGCTATGCTCATGAAAGGAACTTGGTTACGCAGTTAGCTTTCTTTTCGCACCTTTAATGTGTTCCAAGGTAGTAGAGCATCAATTAAACAGTCTAAAACAATAATTATGCAACTGGACCTTTTACTTCGCCAGTTTTGAGCAAAATCAAACTTTCTGCATTGTGCTTTTTCGCTATTCAGAATACTGTGGAATGACACTTGGTTTCATCTATGAGCACTTCTTAATAGCCACACATGAGTGCTTTATGACCGTTTTCTTGCATCATCAATCAGGCCACAAAACTCTAGCCTAGTTGACAAACGCTGCCATTTGCTTGACAAATTTTATCTGAGAAACTCGTTGTTTCCTTTCCACTTCTAATTCCTACTTCATTGCCATTGGCAGATATGCTCGTGAACCTAATATCATGAGGTACATTAAGATAGCAGCTATGCTGCCTAACAGGACCATCAGAGATGTTGCGTTGCGATGTTTTTGGGGTACAGTTAAGTCATTTCTTTCAGATGTTTCAATTTATTCTTTATGTTTGTTTGATTCCAAGGTTGGTGCCTTATTCTGCACTCCATTTCTGAACAGATTCTTAATTTTTCCCAAAAGAAAATTATGAGATATGCACTGAACATTTCAATTCTCTTTCCTTGCCTCCTCTTTGCCCTTTGGAGGGGTGCTTTAGTTTTTCGTTTCCTCTGTACATTTCCTTGTGGGAGTGATTTATACTAACTAATGCTAATTTGATAATCTGTCATATATTGTACCAAAAATCTAGCTTGGAAGAAGGAAACTTATATATATTGCACTTGAAGTTATACTAGGTTACCAATTACCAGGGGTGGATAAAGTATCACATATAAGGGCCTAATATGGCTTTTCCTGGCTAAAAGTTTATGCTATGCTCATGAATATGGTGATAAACATGTAGAGATCTAGCCCTGGGGATTTATTTGTGGTTTACTTTATGTTTTTTTTGTTCTTGCATTGATTCACCAACATGTTTCATTTTATTACCTGCATTAGCAAAACCACATGGAAGTAAGCCACTATAGTCTGCTGACTTGATTGAGTTAATCCAGGGTAAAGACAGAAGGAAGAAACCTGATGGATTTTATACAGGGAAAAAAATTAGGGACATGAAGGTAGTTCTCAATTATTTGTAGATCATTTAAAGCACCATCCCTCTTGGTTGTTGAATCTTTTGACTTGCCTAGTCTTTTCTTCATTTCTTTTCCTGATGTCAATCTTGTTTGTTCTGACAAGTTTTCTCAACAGCCAATCCAGGAAAAAATGGTTGCATCTGTCCCAATGAATTTTCACATGGCATCTACAAACAGTGTAACCCCTTTTTCGATATCAATGCAACATCAAAATCAACAGAGTCATGTTCCCAAAGAAGGTTAGCCTCCATCCATCTCATTTCTTGTTCAGCTGTTTGTAATATCATTTTCACTTCATCTATTAAGTCTTAAGGTTTCAGCTGCTGTTTGGTAAAAAAATTGTAACTTAGTTATTTCATTATAGATTGTCAATGGAGTCAACTATCAGAAATCAAGGCTTCATCATTTTTTTCTTCTGTAGTTTCTTAATGTAGTGGCATATACAGTACATGGTTTACATGTCATCTGAATGGAGCTAAACATCAAATTTTCCACTGGTTGGCTATTGCCTATTTCTCTACATATTCGTGCTATGATAATATTAGAAGTTGATGATTTCTAGGATTAAAAAGCAAACTTCATTTGCTTGTGTTCTTAATCCTTCTCTGCATTTTGATCCATTAGCATATCTCTAGAACTTGATAAAGTTGAAAAATTGAATACATTAGAAGGTGGGAATGGTTTACTTTACTGTTTTTTCATGATGGCAAGCTTATAATGTCATCTGATGTTGCTTTAAAGATCACTTGGTTGGGTTGAACTACAACTATGAAAGGTCACATGTCATATAGAAGTAGCCAACTAGGCAAATAATCTGCTGCCTTGTGCCCTTCAGTTTTTCATTGGGCTTCAGTGTAATATTCAAGGAAGATGATGCAGCATTAAAAAAATTGGGTTTATTAAAGTTGCAGTGCATAATTGTGGCAGGTAGGTCTTGTTTTATTTTCTGTCCAGATTGATTCATTCTGAGGAAATCCTTTGATATTCATAAAAAAGTAGACTTTCCTCTTGTAACTGCATCCGTTTATCCAACGTTTGTCTTGTTATCTTCCATCAAAGTTCATTTCTATTCATTCACTGTGCTGAAGTATAATAATGGTAATATTAAAGTGAGCTTTTCTTGTGTGCCTGCATATATATATATTTGGTGTTGATCTTACTTCTAATAGTGATCATTTGGTTGCATTCTGAAGCAGCTCCTGTTGTCGACAGTGCAACCCAGCGTCTCCTGGAGGAAAATAACCAGTTGCTTAACCAGATTGCTGCAAATATCGAAACATTCAAGGTCTGTATTTATTTAGGATTCCAATGTCTGCAGCCTAAACTTAACTTTTTTACTCTTAGTGTCAGTCACAGGAACATGGTGTTTGTCGACATTCAAGTTTAATTGTGGCTGTTAGTCTTGCTATTTCCGTTAACCAGAAATGGATACAAACCTCTTACTGATATAGTGGTATTATTAGTTGGATCAGATGAAACTTAACATGAAAAAGAAATATAATGAATCAACAAATAGCAGATGCCTTGCGTATTTAATGTTTGCATGGACCTGAAATATAAGGGTAGAAGTGCCTTTGGCCCCTGTTTGCACTGTCTGTGAACTGTGATACACTGATACTATAACCATAAAATGCCCAAAAATTCTGTTATTTTTAAGGTTTCATTTCACCTTTAAGCGAAATACAATTTACTAATTTAGCCATATTATTTCAAAGGTTGGGGGTTGACATTTGTTGCATGAAGTGCATTAATAACTGAGAATATTGTGTGAAATAAATCCCTCTGCCATCATATAACTGATATAGGCAAATATCTAATTTGTTGGAACATGTCGCTCTCGTTGGCTGGATGATGGATAACAGTAGCTTTCATGGGTTTTAGAAAACATGATAATCGTGGAAACCCATTGGTGATCTCTGTTTTCTTGCCTGATTTTCTTGCAGACGGTGGAGAACACAGATCTCTTTCTCCGCATGAGCAGCAACATAAAGACGATTTTGAGCAGGTACATCGCTGTGATAAATTAACATACGTTGAGGCCTGAAGGATAAACCTTTACACTACCGATGTTATGTTGCAGAATGAGCGAAACACCTGGTATCATGGGTCAGATGGCTTCATTACCTTTATCTATCAATGAAGACCATCTCAGCTCTCTTATACAACTGAACAGAATGGTAAGAACACACGACTTGTAACCAATATAATAGATGTATGGTATTTGCATAAGAAGTTGACAGAAGACTCCCAACTATGTCTGACCATCATTGTCTTGTCATGAAAGGTTGCATCATATGGCACACCAAGCATGTCTCATCAAACGAAGCAAGAGCCGCAAAGCTAATGTACCATATACTGAGGAAAAAATGAGATGACCCAATGGCTGGAGTTGCCCCAATTCTGCAAACGTGCTGCAAGGAAGCCTTGCATGTTATACTGACCAGCGCCAGGGACAGCCACTGCTTTCCAGAGAGTGTTTTTTTGCAGTGACCTGATTGTTTCCAACCCGTCTGCCCGCCTGGTGCCTGCCCACCAATTGTTGAAGCATTTGGACGAAGTCTGCAGTTGTGGTACGAAAGCCGCAAGGTATTTGCTGCTGTTTCTGTTGTACGCATTATCCGACATATCGACCAGAGTACCAGACACTTGTTCGGGTCTCAGCAAGTGACTGTAAATATCGGATTGGCTGAGGCGTTCCTTGTTTTGATTCTCTGATGATTGCCCATGAATGTATTTCTATTTTTTTGTCCCCGGAAAGGGCACTTGCATTGCTCCCAGTATGTACAATAGCCATTGTACTAGAATGCTAGGCGTAGAGTGGCTCTCTTTTTTTCTGACAAATTGGACGCTGGAACGCATACGGACGATCCTCAATTATTTTTTCCACTTCTGAAATAGCTGTGCCTGAACATTCTATATCAGTAAACCTACCTGACTCCCCCGTTAATTAGCCTGTCCACGTCGCCATTTTTTCTCTGGCCGTCCGATCGGTGATCCAACGGCTAGCGATGGACCGTTGCTGTCGACATTTTACATTTAGTCCCCCTGTTTTTTTTTTCAATAATTTAACCCGAATCCTCGTCACGAAATATCTTCTCCCTCCTGTTCTCCCCACCACACACCGGCGGCTAGCGGCGGCGGTTGGGGGGTGGGGGGTGTCCGCGCGACCGTTGTCGATCTGCCAAAGGCTGGCAATCGGGCTTCGCTTGGCACGCGGGGTCCATTCGCCGCCATCGCTTCTGCCCCGCAGCCACGCCCGCAGCACACCCCGCCATCGCGAGCTAGGTGCCATCAAGCCGCGGGATTTCGGGACCTGGGCGATTTTTTTTCTCAGCGCAGACGCCGCTCTCGCCTTCATCCATCCCTTTCGTAGGTAGAAGTGGTCATATCTGGCGTGTGGCAGTGGCAGTGCGCAGCTTCAGCTCGTGTGTGATCTTCTTCTCCAGGACTCCTAACTTTGCAGGCAATTTTCTCCTCCTCCCACCATCTCTCCCTGCTCTCCGCTTTCACATGCAAAAAAAAGAAAAAGAAAAAAAAGAATCCCGGTGCTGCTCCATCTCAACTCAAATTGGATTTGTATTCACTGGATTCAACTTTTCCCCAACTAAAATCGAGCTCACGGTAAAATTGCAGGAAGTATCCATCTGCAGGCACGCTCCCCTTCTTTCTTCTCCATAGATTAACCACATTGGATTAAATTATATAGAATGGGGAGGCAACTATTTGCTGCTGGGAGTTGAGATCCTATTTTCACGGTCGATTGGTGCTACGAGGATAGATGCTCCTTGAGGTCAGCAGTGCATACTGCATAGCAGCATCACAGCAGTGAAATCTAGATTGTGGTGTGTCATCGTTGACATGCCTCCAAGGTGCTTGATGAAATGCTAGTAAGGTTGAATTCAGTAAGAACAGAACCTGAGAGCTCTAATATTGAATCGATGATTTTGACATATGGTAACTACATGCAATTTGTATTCATTATCTTATCTATTGAATTGTTGCCTGATAGGATGAATGAATTACTCGTTTTGCTGCTGCTACAATCCTACAACAATTGTTCCACAAAGTAAGTGAAATAGAGAACTATACAACAGATAGATAGCTATGATTTTGTCTGTTACTTTGATGTGTAAGAAGTAGCCATTGACCCGTTGTATCACATGTGTTCTATAAATTATATCCTAGCAAACAATGTGATTGGGTCATGTATGACTGTTCTGTTTTAGTTTCTGGATGCATCCTTAGTAATCCTTCATTTTCCTGGCAGAATTTGCAGTCTCTTTTTTCGTTTAGCTATAGCCAGATTGTGAAATGTAAATAAAAAAAACTACTCTTTACAGTATCTTCCTTTTGCACATAGTGGTTGATGTGCTAGCCTTGGATAGTTTTTACTGTACCTTTTCAATATTTTCTCGTAGCTTCAGTTTAGGCATTGTATCTTACTGCTCCCAAAGTTCTGCTTCCCACAAAAAAAAATATTATTTACCATCAATTCAGTTTAATATGCATAAAAATCTAGACTTGCTTGGTTGAAACAGCTTTAGGTATCATAGTACCTGTACTTACAATTTCACATATCATTTGTATTTGGGACTCAAGTTCCATTTTCTATTTGAGAAATAAAATCATTGCATGTTTTCAGGTACTCTATTGGTATTTGCAGCAAAGCAACACCTAATTAAATTGCTTTTCACAACAAGAGAACATAATACTCATTGTGTTTCTACAAACCTTGTCAAGAGCTATTATTGTGTTTCTAAGTTCTCAAGGGTTTATAAGTAGGAATAACTCGGATTTAATTCTCATGTATCATGTATGCCTGTTTACAAAGACAGTGGCGCCCTTAATTCAAATAATAGTAGAAAGCAATTTCAGTGTTACTTCGACAATCAAAGTAATTTTTTATAGCCATGTTATGGTTGTTTCTCCATGCGTCATACCTAAAAATATCGCTGCTTTGGTTTGATTGTGTTTCTACAAACCTTGTCAAGAGCTATTATTGTGTTTCTAAGTTCTCAAGAGTTTATAAGTAGGAATAACTCGGATTTAATTCTCATGTATCATGTATGCCTGTTTACAAAGAAAGTGGCGCCCTTAATTCAAATAATAGTAGAAAGCAATTTCAGTGTTACTTCGACAATCAAAGTAATTTTTTATAGCCATGTTATGGTTGTTTCTCCATGCGTCATACCTAAAAATATCGCTGCTTTGGTTTGCTTGGATCAAATGTACTGTAGCGTTAACTTAAATACATATGCTTCAATGTTATCTTTGATAATAGAAAAACAAACTTTTATGCAGTTGTTTCTTCACACCTGATGAATATGTTGTCAATAGAAAATCACAGTTGCATATGCACCTACTGACAGACTTTTCTTTTCTTTACTTCAGCTTTCCTATATAATGATTCCTAAATCCTAACCATTTGTGCACTGCTCATTCTGCGCTTAAACAATGATTATTCACCGTGACTGGCCTTGATATAGGAATAAGGTATGGCAATTTCCCAAACCCTATATCATTTATTGTTGCATTGTACTGCTGTGCTAATAAAACCCTATATAATGTTAACTTATTTCATGTATACTTAACAATTGTTTTTTGCTATTTTCTCATACTACTACATACATGGTGGCTGACACGTAACTGTTGTTCCCTTTTTTATTTTTCCCCAATTTTCGTACATTACGTTCATTTCCCTTGCAATTTGTTCTTGTTTGTATTCTTCTCGATTTTTCTTAACCATTTTTCTTGATCTTTTGCTGTTCCCGTTTTTTCGTAGCTCGGCATTCGATGACACCAAGATACCTTCAGAGAAGCACCATTCTTCTAACGGATCCAACTCCCAGAAGAAAAAATCTAGCTCAGTTTCACCTCACCAAATAGAAAATCTTCACCTGATACTAATGTGTAACATTGATTCTCACACACAGTATTTATATACACATGTTTACAGCTTTCCAATCAAATACAACCTATTTGTTTATCAAAAAAATTACAACCTATTTGTTCGTCTCTTTTGAATCCGAGATCAACATTCATGAATGTATCCCTATCCACTACGAGAGCTAAGTTTAGAACCTGATGGTAGAGAGGCTCATCAACCTTTTTTTTTGGTACATATACTGATTTGCCACATGCCTAGACTCTACATCAAAGCATGTCTAACTCTAAGCACCAACTCTATGTGTATTAGTAGTATGAATCACAGATTAGTACTGAGATTATATTTACACTCAATCCTCTATGACTTATGTGGATCCCTGGCTGTGTTTACATTATTATACGAGCTCCCATAAATGAAACCAAATCAATTTCATCATAAAACTAATCTTCTACAAATTTCCATTCAACCGCGTGCATGGGCGCACGCTAATTACTAGTTGCAGACCGTGTCTCTCCTTTCCGCGCGCTCTGACCGCCGGTACGTGGCATGTACTCCCGTAGTTTCAAATTATAATTCGTTTTATTTTTTATTTTAATTTAACCGTTAGTCTTATTTAAAAATTTTATACGAATATAATTAAATTTTAAACATTATGAAAGAGCTTTTATTAATGAAGCAAGCTACGACAAAAGAATAAAATTTTATATATTCTTTTACAAAAACGAGCAGTCAAACTTCATGCCAAAAAAGTGAAACAAGTTATAATTGGAACAGATGGAGTAGTATGTAGATGCAATAGTGAACATTGATTAAATGTAATATGGCACGTATTTGCAGGCGCCTTGTACGTACATATACGTGAAAGAGACGGTCTTTCTATTCACGAGACGAGATGCAAATCCCTGAAATTGGATGTCTGTGGATAGCTTCTGTGTACTAGTGAGAGAGCAAACGCATCTCGTCGTTTATGGATATATTGTTTTTAATTTCTAATTCAGCAGCACAAATAACTCTGACATTAATTTACGGATATAAATCGTTTTTGCTTCTCACATGCTCGTGCTGTTTTTAAGTTATAATGCGGGCTTTTCATTCTATATTGCTTACACCGACGTGTGCATCATGTGATACCAAAAGTTAAGGAAATATTAAAAGAGACGACGCTGTGTTACTCCGTACTCGTTGGTTCGACATCACGACAAGAGCTCGTTGTTTCTCTCTTTTTTACTTCTCCCCGACGGGATTTGTTTCTCGCCACATATACTGGCACTGCTGATGTTGACTTGATTGGGCAAGAGCAGAGCACGTTTTTCTTTTCTTTTTTTTTCAGAAGACGCGGCGATGTGGAGACGAGACGGAAAAGCTGTGGTCTGGGTCTGACCTCCAAATCCAGGGAAGCTTCTTCCTCCCTTCCAACCCGTGTGCTACAACCAGAGGCGCATGCCCCCTGATTCGCAACCTCCACCGCCACGGCAGTACGGCACCTCCCTGCGTGCCCCGTCGCGACACGTACGCGTGCGTCCCCCTCTCCTGCGCGCTCTGACCGCCGCGCCGACCACACCGCACCGCCACCGCCGCGCTCGCTTCTATAAAACGTGCGCGCACGGCGCCGCGTCTCCCCCGCACCCACCCTCGCCGAGAGAACAGATCGAGACGACAACCTCAAGTCCTTGACGTGCGCGTACAGCTCCCCGGTGCCACGACCCCGAGATCGATGTCGACGTCGACGAGCGCGTTCGGCGGCGGCTGGCCGTCGGCGCTGGCGCAGGGGCGGGAAGCAATCTTCCAGGCCTTCTTCGGCTCCATCTCGCCGGCGGCGGCCTCGTCACCGGCCGCCGCGCCGCAGCGGCGACACGCCTCGTCGGAGGACGCCGCCGTGTCGTCCCCAGCTGCTGGTGCAGAGCAAACCAGAATCAGCAGCAGGGGAGCGGACAACGCGGCGGCGGGCGACGCCGGCGCCGCTGCTTCTGGCGGGCGACGTCTGAGCGCCGAGATGGCGGTGTCCATCCTCGCTGACTGCTTCGGCCACTAGCTGAGAACGAATGAGATCACCATGACGAATTTGACGAGACGTCGCACAGGCACCGTCGCCCCCTTCTGCTTCACTACATAGCTAGTACTTGTTGACAATAGCAGCCTAACTATAAGGAAATTGCTACAATTTCTACCTGGATCATCGTTCTACCAATCATGTACAAGTTTTATTTTGTCAACCAGTGTTTTTTTATTAGTTTTGTTAGCCGATGTTGTCAAGAAGTCAATATCAGGCCTGCTTGTATGCATAGCTTGAGCCTTAACTATGAAGTCCGGCTTCTAAAAAAAGAAAAAACTGCACTAACGCTAGACGTAATGTCATCAACAAACTCCAAACTTCAGTGAGTCCCCACACAAATAATAGAGCAGAGCAGCAAGTTGTTAGTTGATGTAATCGAGGAACATAGAATTCAGATTTATACTAAAAATGAAAAGGATGTCAAATGCCTACAATGCTATACGCCCAATAAACAAAGGACGAAAGAAATGAACACCCCATCATCATTCAGGCCCATCTGCTGGGACAAAGATGCCAGCAACTTGGCGCTGTCCTGGTACCCTAGAGGCTAAGCCACGATGAGACCACCAGGAGCTACCAGTTACTACGCACCAATCATGCACAAGGTATGGTAGGAGTACTCTATATGCTACATGATAGTTACAAAAATTTGGACATCCCGACACAAAGCCAACGCAATACTTTCACAAATACATAAATCTGGAATGAAGAATTCAACCGGCAGATTGGTCACTGCTTGCTTTATCCCCAGAATCTTCTGCAGAGAGTTCATCAACGGCTGGCAGGCTGCTTGCAACAGGACTTACAGCGCCTGAGCTTGCAAGGCTTGCACCAGCTTGGCTAATGATTATGTCGGATTGAGAACTAGGGCTCTCCTTGCCAGAATTAGGTACCAATTCATGGTCCTCGTGTTGCCGGGATCCATTGAGGGCATTACAGTGAGGACAGTAGTATGTGATAAACGCAAAGTCCTCTTTCCTCGCAAGACCTGGCAGAAGAAAAAAGGTTAATAGAGAACTTGTAGAAATTAGTTGACATAAATACAGTTCTCATAACCTACCATTATGCATATGGCAGTTACCACATATTAGAGCGTAGCACTGCGTTGGATCCTCCCCTACAAGCAGAGCAGCTACTCGTGCAAGCCATCCCCCATCGTTACCAGCTGGACCTCTGAAGTGCTCCACAGTTCTCTGATTTGGAGTGCCAGGGCTACCTTCTTCATTACCGTCATAAACATTTGATCCATCAAATGGCTCAGGGGAATTTGTTCTTCCAGTGCCATTGCTTAAGTGAGCTGGTTTTCTTTGCCTAAGTCCAGTAGTTTGTCCAGGATTATTATCATTAGTTCTACCCAATGCTGCATCCCTAAGTGATTCATCTCCCAAAAAGACTCTCAATCCAGAATCAGCACCCAATTTCGATGCCAAAACAGTAGCTGCAGCAGCCTTTGCTGCAGGGTCAAGATCGTATCTCTGGTCAACCAAAATAAATAGTCAGTTGTATGAAGATGCCAAGTACCACAACAAAAGGCTTTTGCCCCAAGAAATTGGGCTATGCTATACATACATGAAAATTGGGTAAAATATGGAAGTAAATGAACCTGTATAAGTTGCTGGGTAGTGTAGTAATTTGTTCTCTCCTTCAATTCATCAATCTTAGCTTGCCTTTCAGTTCGAAGCTTTTCAAGAGTATGTTGGTCTCTATTATCGACTGCAGATAGAGTACGGCGGTACTAATAAGACACGAAGGATCTGTCTGTACTAATAATACAAATTTATTCTGTGCTCACTGCTCAGATATGCATAATTGAAAATATATTGGGAAACATGTGAATCACACATTTTTACTCCCTTACTAATGTTCAGTTAGAACCACCAGAATGTGTAGCTTTCCTAATGATGTGTTTGTGCGTGCGAGATACCAAAGCATGTGGATGGAGATGAGCGTGTACTTACGCATTTTAGTGAGACTTGTAATTGTTGAGTAGATTAAAGCAGCAAGAGCAGGAACCAGAAACATGGGCAGCACCCGAGCCGCCCTCAACTGCCAGCTGAGGTCAGGAGATCTTGTAGTCATGATAGCATATCCAACTGCAGCAATCTGATCCAGAAACGAAATAGCACAAAACCATATCAAAAACACGATTAATCCTGATCCAAAGTGGCTTTCGTGAACTCACCACAATGCAAATTTCATTCAACATCAGTTCTATTAATTATCTGCTGAATTGAAGCAAGCATACACGTTGTTTAAATTCAACAGTAACATCTGAAGAAATGAGAGAACAGTATAGTTGCTGACAACACAGGTTGCAGAGCAAAGAAACGGACAGGCAACTCCGAGGATCAAACAACCTTGATTCGACCATTACAATCGTATTGATTTCCTTAGGAAACGAGGATTTGTATTCATCTACTATGCATAATCACGGCGAATTGAGCGGCAGATATTTGCTACACCTATTCTAATAACAAACAAAGAAGCTAATGGAATCACCTCAAGCGCCGCAGCAAGGGCGAGGACGTTATGCGCGGACTGGCGGGAGGCGCGGGCGCGCCGGCGGAGGCGGGTCCGCACGGCCTCCTCCTCCTTGGACAACGCCTGCAGCAGCTTCTCCACATCCTCGCGGCCGCCGAAGATGCCCTTCCACACCCGGGACACGAGCCCCCGCTGCCGCCGCTTCAGCGTCGACGGCGTCTCCGGCGGCATGGGCGACCGCGGGGACGCCGTGGCAACCGCCGCCGCTGCGGCGGCGGCGGGCGCTTCGCCTTCAGCCATGCCCGGGGTCGATCGGCTCCGGAGATCAGAGTCCGGTAGGATCTGATCCGATCAAACGGCTCGAGCTCGACGGGTCGATTGGAAAGGCGGGGAAGAGGCCTGTGCTGGCACGCCGCGGATTCCGTGCGGTTCCTTCGTGCGCTCCTCGATGGTTGTGCGAGGGAACGGAGGATTGCTTCGTGGAGGCGCGCTTTCGGGGAAGGGAAAGGTCAAGGCGGAGGTCGGAAAGGAGAGGGAAGGAAAAGGCGTGGCGTCGCGGGGTCGGTGCTACGTGTCACCTTTTTTCCAAAATTTTTTAACCAGACCGCGCGCGATCGTGTGGCGGTTGATCAGGTAGGTGGACATGGTCCAGGTAGTGAGTGCTCTGTGGAGCTGTATATGAGTCCGTGTCACATCGTAGACCCAGTCTATGAAGAATGGGGCCTTCAGCAGATGTGCTGGCTGCTGCCTCTGCCTGCACGCGGTGTGCGACCAGTATGTCGGAACAATGGTCGTGGACCGTGGTGCCTTCAAATGCAATCGGCCAATCTGATGTGGGTGCACTGCGCATGCATTAGCGTTCGATGACAGCGAAATCGGTCAGCATTTCCCAGCTCCCAAGCACTTCCAGGTTGAACACTGCGCACCCACAGAAAATGATCCAAACAAAAGTACTATAGCACGATTTCCTCTTCTTGATAAACAGTTCAATTCAGAAAGAGTAGTTGCCAAGTACAGAACAATAAACTGTTTCAAGAAAAAGCATACCTCAATAAACACCATAGAAACTTGGATATGATTGGTTGATGGCAATAGATTAGTAGCATTTACCACCATGCTTCTTGCCACAACTTTGGTCCATGTGCGGACATGCCAGCTTTTCTTTACCAAAGTCAGCAAAAATAAAATAAAAATATTGGCAGCCTTAAGCCAATGGTGCTCTAAAACGTTTTTTACAGAAATTCCACACAAAATCAATCCAATTACAGCTTGATTTAAGCATGTATCTCTCCAGCATTCTGAATGAAGCACCGAAGTGAACACTGAACACAAACAACAGCATGATCAACAGTTTCTTCCTTCAGATCAGTACATGCACATGTTAGCTACAGAAACTAATGATGGCTGATTATACCAAAGAAAATGATTCCTGTATTATTCATTTTACAGTTTCGGGAAGGAGGATCTAACTCAGCGTTCACA
Organism: Urochloa ruziziensis; assembly: GCA_015476505.1. Lineage (NCBI taxonomy): Eukaryota > Viridiplantae > Streptophyta > Magnoliopsida > Poales > Poaceae > Urochloa > Urochloa ruziziensis. The sequence continues at coordinate 49,642,244 of CM027125.1, forward strand.
TTATATACAGCACACTCAACTATGGACCAATTGAAAGAACAGACACTACTTGCCCACGGGATGCCTGCCTGTTTGATATCTAATTGGAAGGCTCTATTGCCAAATTGAAAGAACAGACACTACTTGCTGCGCGACATGAGATCCACGGGATGCCTGCCTGTTTTGATATCTAATTGGAAGGCTCTATTGCCAAATTGAAAGAACAGACACTACTTGCTGCGCGACATAAGATCCACGGGATGCCTGCCTGTTTTGATATCTAATTGGAAGGCTCTATTGCCAATTTGGTGTCGTAAAATTGCATGACACCAACAGCTTCAAATAATATGCTGCTAAAACCAGCACACTTATGGTACGGAGGATGCTTTGATTGTGGCCCAGCCTCAAGAGAAGAACTGCTCAAGAGTTGGAGAATTGAATATGTTGGCTGCAAGCTGTCCTCCTTCCATCGACGAAATAAACAGTTGACATCGAATGAACCGCTGATAACAAACAAAAACACAGCACCACAAACATGAATATCAAAACAAAACCTACTCCAAGGAGAAGCAAAGAGCAAGATAACATACAGATAGTTGAGAGACTATATCAAGGCTCGTATCAATGTGAAAATCTGCCTCCAATTGTCGCACAAATGAAGTTCTTCCAACTTCAGTGCTGCAAAAGAGCACCTGAGAAAGTACACAGTTTTTTTTCCACTTAGATAAATAAAGGAGAAAGAAACAGGTAAGCACTATTGTTAACCAAAACTTGACAACACAGGTATCCACATCTGATCGAAGTGTCTTACTCTAACCAAGGAGAACTATTGTTAACCAAAACTTGAAATGAATATTTCTATATGAGTCAAGAACTCATACGTGAGTACCAACATAAAACCATCTTATTGTATCGAGCAATGATTCTAGGAGTAAAGGATGGTTCAAGTTCTATGATGAGAATAATAGAAGAAATAATATATATTAACAGATCTAATGCGAACTCATCACCTTCTCTTTCATCCAGCCACCTGTCCTGAAGAGTCCAGCACTCTCCAGTGCTGAGAGAGCGTTCTCCTACAGTTATTGATCACTCGGTCATACTCCAGAACTATCAATGTAACCATGACCACACTGTTATGTAATGGTACACTATGAAATTAATACCTCACTCTTGTCATCAAGTACAGTCTCCATCAGGTAGAGATCACAATGTCCGGATATTTCCAGTAGTAGCTCTACCACTGAAGGTCTAACTGTGGCATGTTTCTGCGTCAAGGACGGATAACAGAAAATTTAGTTGTGGCAATAAGAGAGAGATATCAATGCCTGATAAGCATTATCTAATCACACCTGAAGCTCCTCAGGAGTTTTCTCCTCAAAAACAACGCCTAGAAGTTGGCATGTAACCTGCACAAACAATATGTATGAGATTATGTGAATTCTGAGAATTACACTGTTTATTAAACCAAAGCACTGTAATTATTTATAAGATTCTGTGAATTCTGTGAATACACGTAGTTTATTAAACCGAAGCACTGCCACTATTTACTAAGATGGTGGCAAATTCGATTAGCGCACTTTTCCAGTCTACTAATTCTTTTCTCTGGTCTTTTAAAGCAAATAACTAAAACCGTTTCATTACTAACATCTATCTGCATTATCAAACAGATAGATTACTTATAATGTGCACTGTTTCCCCCCTCTCCATTTTTCTTGCGAAGCGCTGTTTTCCTACTTAAACAACAAATAACTTTTACTGCTAACAAGTTGCATGCACATACTCTTCTGTACACAACCCTAAGCACATACACCACTTTGTACAATGGGAGGAAGAAGCCGAACCTTTCTGCATCCGCTCAGTCTCTTCGCCACAATTTGCCGCGTTACCAGCTGTTAAGCACAAAATTCTTGTCACAAATCGAGCCTCACGCGTCGAACAATACCACGGAATCATCATTCCAGCAAAGCCTACCTTGCCTGAGTCACCGACAGGCTCGGGCGCATCAGAAACAACCGAATCGGTCGCCCCTGCAGCAGGGGTAGCCGGGGGTCGCTTGGGAGCAGGCCTGCGGGGGCGGCCCTGCGAGGGGCGCAGGAACCTCCACGCGAACACGACGGCGATGGCGAACCCGGCAACGGCGCCGAGCGATCCAGCGCTCTGGGAAAGAAAAAAAAAAGCGGGGGTCAGTTAGGGTTAGGGGTCGCGCGCGGGATCGGGGGGAATGAGAGAGCCGGCTTTACCTTGTGGTTGAAGAGCAGCGCGACTATGTCGGTGACCCGGCGGTTGAGGGCGCGGGCGACGCGGCGCACCAGCGAGACGACGTCCTGCTCGGCGGTGAGGCCCGGCATTGCGAGGGCGGGAGAGAGGGGGCGGAATCCGATTTTGATCTCCCTCGCGGAGTCCGCGGCGAGGAGAGGCTGTCAGGTGGATGTTGGGGGGTTGATTGCCTTGCCGGATTGGGAGGCCGAGGTGGAGGAGACCGGAAAAAGCTGCGAGTCGCCGGCCCGGGAGGAAACGAGGGCAGGTAGGCGCGATGACTGACAGCAGGGGAGAGCACCTGTGCTTATCTTCTTGGCCGGGGAAAGAGGTCGCCCAAGTTTTCCTTTCCCATACTTGCTATTTCAAACCTCAAATAAAAGCGTTCAGATCGAAAAGAAAAAAAAATCGAAAGCAGACAGGTCAAACGGACACGGTGACCTTTTTGTTCAGTCTCGAGCCTTAAATTTGCCATCTTCATGTAATCCAGGAAATTTGCTCGTATTTACTTTTGTTCAAATGAGATGTTCATATTTTTCTAGTACGCATGAGCAGAAATTCAATCTCTTCCTCTGACGAAGCTTCTCCATATTTCCTATACAAATATTCAGAAGTGCTCAAGCTTGAGATTCGCTCTATTTGGATAGTAGCTATAGACTATAATGCATTGTAGATTGTGAAGAGTTGGTCTTTTGGATCCCCAGTTGGAGGGTTTGGTTGTATCTACAATCTCGAACTAACGAGTCTGAAGAAAACTATTGAAAAGGATGAATGACGAAGTGACCAATATATCAGGCAATGACAGTGTCAAAATGGCGAACACCAACTGCTGTGGAGTTTTGCATCGGAACACTCAAGAACACGCAGAAACTGTAATCTGCAAGTCACTGCTGTGTCAAAAGCACCAGCAGAGAACAAACCTACCCGACCACGAGTCTGAATAACACCTGCGTCGGCTCTAGTAAGCAGTAACAGTAGACAGTAGTGTACCTCAATTCTCATTTCCCAGCGATCACGCCCACGAGGGAGTGCGTGGCATGGGACGGTGGGAGTGGGAGAGCCTCCACGAGAAGCGGCGCCTCCTGCACGTCCGTCTTCACCGATTCATGCTCCGGCGTGGTTCTTCGTGTTGGGGTTTGTTTTACGCCGACGAGATGCGCGACGAGCGATCGGCTCTGGAACTTTCGAATTTGAATGGCTACGCTTTCGATCGCGGTGGCGACGCACCCTTTTGATAGCGAACGGTTACGGCTGCGCCCACCGCGCCAGCGCGTGCCGCTCCATGTCGTCGCGCCTCGGCTTCTCCAACCTCGAGCCGGCGCTCGCCGCGGCGGCCGAGGCGCTCTTCCGCTCCGCCTCCCCGCCGCGCGCCGTCCTCCGCCGCGCGCGCGCGCTGCACGCGCTCCTCGCGGTCTCCTCCCTGCCCTCCGCGCCCCGCCCGGCCACCTTCCTCGTCAACCAGCTGCTCGCCCTCTACTGCCGCCATTCCGCCGTCGCCGATGCCCTCGCCCTCCTCCGCTCCACGCCGTACCCCTCCGTCGTGTCCTACAACACCGTGCTCTCCGCGCTCTCGCGCGCCCCGAGGCACGCACCACAGGCTTTCGATCTCTTCCGCGGCCTGTACGCGTCGGGCCTCCGCCCCACCGCCCCCAGCCTCTGCGCCGTGCTCCGCGCCGCCGGTGCGCTCCGCGACGGCCGCGCGGGGGCCGCCGCGCACTCGCAGGCCTTGGCGCTCGGCTTCCTCGGCAGCGACATTGTTCCGACCGCGCTGCTACAGATGTATTCTGGGTGTGGGTCGTCGAGGGACGCCAACCAGGTGTTCGACGAAATGACAACGCCCGACGTGGTGGCGTGGAACTGCGTGATGCACTGCAACGTACGGTATGGCTACCTGGAGCGCGCGTTGAGGAAGTTCCGCCAGATGGTGAGCTTTGGGCTGGTGCCTACAGAGAGTACGCTTTCTTCGGTGCTGAGTGGGTGCGGCCGCTCCAGGGACTCACACCATGGGCGTGCACTCCATGGATGGCTAGTGAAATCAGAGGAGCTTGATCCTGATTTGCCGCTGCAGAATGCGCTGCTCGATATGTACTGCTGCTGTGGTGATCTGGACACTGCATTGCGTGTGTTTCAGAGGATCGAGGCAGCAGACTTGGTGTCATGGAACACCATAATTGCTGGATTTTCTGGCGTTGGGGATGGATGGAGCGCTATGCAGGCCTTTGTGCAGCTCAAAGCCGTGTCCTGCAAACAGCTTGCTCCTGATGAGTATACATTTGCAGCTGTGGTGTCTGCTGCTGCTGTGTTACCAGCACTGTTTAGTGGCAAGCCGCTTCATGCTGCCGTGATCAAAGCTGGGTGGGAGAGCAGTGTCTTTGTTGCGAATACACTAATCAATATGTATTTCACAAACGAGGAGCCGGGCTCTGCTCAGATTTTGTTCGATTCCATTACAGTGAAAGATGTAATCATGTGGACTGAAATGGTTGCTGGCCATTCTGCACTAGGTGAAGGAGAAGTGGCCCTGAAGTATTTTATTAGCATGCTGGACAAAGGGCACAAGGTCGATAACTTCTCTCTCAGTAGTGCTTTAAACTCCACAGCAGATCTTGCAGGCCTTAAGCAAGGGGAAATGCTCCATGCTCAAGTGGTAAAAAGTGGCCATGAAGGAAATATCTGCGTCTCTGGAAGCCTTGTTGACATGTATGCAAAAAACGGTGCGCTTGGAGGTGCCCATTCAATTTTCTGCACCATACAGAAGCCAGATTTGAAGTGCTGGAATTCTATGATAGGAGGATGTGGCAGTCATGGGGATTCTGAAATGGCATTCAAACTATTTGATGACATGATTCATGGTGGACTGCAACCTGACCACGTAACTTACATCTCCCTCCTTTCTGCTTGTAGCCACCGTGGACTGGTTGATAAAGGAAAGCTTTATTGGTTCCGAATGATGAATGATGGCATTGTGCCAGGGTTCAAACACTACACTAGCATGGTGAGTTTGTTGAGTAGGACAGGCTTATTGGAGGAAGCAGTTAATTTAATTAATAGATCCCCTTCTGCCAAGAGATATCCTGAGCTGTGGAGAATTCTGCTAAGCTCTTGTGTTACATTTAAAGATTTGTCCATTGGTGTTCATGTGGCTCAACAAGCACTGGAGCAGGATCCAGATGATATCTCAACACTCATACTGCTTTCAAACCTTATGCCTCTTTAGGAAAATGGGACAATGTATCTGAAATAAGGAGAAGGATCAGAGGGCTCATGACTGAAAAGGAGCCTGGGCTTAGCTGGATTGAACTTAAGAAAATGGTTCATGTGTTCTCTGCAGATGATGAATGCCACACTCAGATAGATGACTGTCGTGACGAGTTGCTTAGAATCAAGGCAAACATGGAACTTTTGGATAGCGGTGAAAATGATTTAGTGTCAAATGACTAAGTTGCCACGAACTGATTTCAGTTAAATACACTTGTCATTCTTTCCCTCATCATACCAACAAAGCTGATGTATATAGTAACTTAGTAAGATTTTGAGCAAAAGAAACAAAACGAGATGTTACATATCAAGTTCCCCGCCGAACGGTCAAGAATTTTCTCAGGTATGCTTACAAAAAAGCAAGTTTGAGGCTATGCCTATGTGTCTACAGGATCATTGTTCCTGTTTGGCTTGCTTCAGCCTATCTGTGATCAGCAAACCATTTCTAGGTATAAAACTTTTCTTGGACCTGTATAACTAAATGCTTATGCTGCTTCTCGATTTTATTAAAATCCCCTCGTCTGTCACCACGCCAAAGCATAGGCTATAGGTCCATCCCAGGTCGTAACTGTGGTTGGTTTGGGCCACTCCTACATGGGGTAGTTGCAGCGGTCGTCAACCCAGTGGTCGTCTCACAAAGGGTTACGGGCCCCTGCGTAAGGGTGGGGCAGAGGTTTGGGGGTTTTCTTGGCCTGCGTGAGAAGGTCTTCTGTTAGCAAAATGCCAGGGGGCTGTCTTAACCCCCCCCCCCCCCCCCCCCCCCGCGCAGGTCGAGTTTTTTAATTTTTCTAAGAAATGCTTCTTTACTTAACAAACCCTTATAGAGTCTACAGTTTAAAGTGTTTTCTGGTTGGTGACTTCTTCAGTTTACACAATGAAGATTGTATGGCGACACATCACAGAAGACCAGAACATATCTTGAGAAGTTTCAGGTTTGAACATGGATCATGAGAATTACCCAGAGCAGCCAGTACCAAGCCAGCACTGCCTATCATGTAAGGTGTCTGAAGTCTGAACCAGTCCTTTCTTTGTTGGTCTATCTTTACACTCTTCATTTGCTAATTGCAACTCCAACAAATGATTTTTGTAACAGAACGAAGAGAAGACAGAGTTTATCTTCGTCTATTTCGGTGGGCTATGTCTTGTTCATATTTATTCATGGCCATTTGACTTGATAGAATTAGTTTTCGAGGTCTGTTTCAGTGGCCCATATCTGTTCATATTTGTACATGGCCATTGACTTCAACAACAACACCCCCCCCCCCCCCCCCCCCCCCACAAAGAAAAAAGAAAAAAGTCATTATATCTAAATACATCATTAGGGCAGCTGAGACGAAATAACTGCTTCTGCCGATTTGACAATTTAACTGCACTTGGAGAACAACATAATAAGGATTTCACTGACTGGTGGTACTAGGCCCATTTTTTGGTGTGTGTACCTGTTACAAGAAGAACATATATTTTTTTTTTCACGGCACCTTGCAAGCTAACATAATCTTCCATGTTCTATATGCGTATGTTTTTTTTTCACAATTTTTATGTACACAATTGAAATTCAAAAGTTTTTTTTTTGAACGAAAGGCACGAGATTGTGCCTATTTCATTGATAGAGAAGAAAATGGTACAAGGCCACGCGGCCGGGTACAAGTTTTACTCTCGCGACAATAATAACGCTAAGTGTTTGGCCCCCGCTGCAATCCGGGCATCCGCCTCGCCTTTGACCTTTTCTAGTAGCGCCGGCGCGCTTAATTCAACATGTCTGAAAACCCTCGCATTACGCTCCTTCCAGATCTCCCAAATGACGAGCATTGCAATACTTGCTTTGGCTTTCCTAGGCACCATCGACGGTGCCATGAGGTTCGTCCACCATTGGCCGGCCGTGGCACTGGCTCTCCAAGCTTACGGCCGTAAGTCTGGCTGCGAAGTCCAGTCCGCGATCATGCTCCAGACTCTTCTTGTGAACCTACATTGGGCTAGGAGATGATGGGTGGATTCCATTGTTTGGCGGCAGAGGGGACATGTCGGGGAGTGTGCCCATCCTCGCTTAGCCAGTCTATCCGATGTCCATACTCTATTCTGAGTGATGAGCCACGTGAAGAATTTGCATTTCGGCAGGCGCCCACACACTCCAGAGGCAGTTATATCTCTTCAGTTTAGCGCAGCCAATAAATTGCGCTTTGTAAGCTGAGGCCGCAGAGTATTCTCCGGATGTGGTTAGCTTCCATCGTATTTGGTCCTCCCGGTCGCTTTGTAGTTGGACATCTCGAAGCAAGCCCCATAACTTGACATATTCGTGCAGATGCTCGATTGTGAGGCCGGCCCGCATTTGCAGGTCTCTAATCCAGGCGCGGCCATGAAGCGCCTGAGCTACTGTTTTCTTTTTGGACCTGGAAAGTTTGAAAAGGTTTGGTGCTATGTCCATGGGGCGGCGGCCCTGTACCCATCCAGAGTGCCAAAAGCTGGTTTTGTTGCCGTTGCCAAGTGTAATCGTCGTGCAGGCAGCAAAGAGGAGGCGATCTGTATTGTCACATGGGAGCTCGGTGCCTACCCACGCTTTTTGTGGCGACTTCCATTCCTGCCATAGCCATCTTAGGCGCAGTGCCCTTGCGAATCTCTCAATGTTAAGCACCCCAAGACCTCCATTTTCCTTTGGGAGGCAAGTCCTGATCCAGTTAACCTTACATTTTCCGCCAGTGAGAGCCTCATCCCCAGCCCAAAGGAACCGCTTTCTATTTTTGTCGAGCTCCTCCAGCACCTCGTTAGTCGTCTTCAACACCGTGAGAAGATAAACAGGCTGCGATGTCAGGACAGACTTGACAAGGGAAGCGCGTCCAGCCTGCGTGAGGTGGCGACCATACCATCCCGAGACCCTGCCTGCCGATTTGTCGATGAGTGGTTGGAAGTCGATCTTTTTGAGCCGCCTGACCGTGAGTGGCAACCCCAGGTATTTTATAGGAAAGTTGACCGTTGTCATCGGAAGGTCTCGCAGAATGGTGGCCACATCTACACTTGCACAACTGATGGGGGTGACAGTCGTTTTGCGTATGTTGGTGGTCAGTCCAGTTGTTTCTCCGAAGGCTTTCAGGATTTCTTTTAGGTTATGTAAGTCGTTGACTGTTGGTTTGACAAAAATAGCCGCGTCGTCAGCATACATGGATGCCCTGAAGCGAACCAACCGTCCTCCCAATTTGGCTAGGAGGCCGCATTCAGTGGCCTTGGCAAGGATGTGCTGCAGCGGGTCGATTGCGAGGACAAATAACAGAGGGGAGAGGGGGTCCCCCTGTCGTAGGCCACGTCCGTGCATGATCGGGTCCGTAGGTATTCCATTTAAGAGGATTTTTGACGTGGAAGAGGCTAGCGTGGCTGCGATCCAGTCTCGCCATCTTGATGGGAAGCCCCTGCGTTGTAGCAGGTCGAGAAGGTAGTCCCATCTGACTGAGTCGAAAGCCTTGGAGATATCCAGCTTTATGAGCAGCGTCGGGGTTTTATTCCGATGGAATCTTCTTGCTGTGTTCCGCACATATAGGAAGTTGTCATGGATGCTTCTTCCTTTAATGAAGGCACTTTGGCACGGTGATATGAGCTCGTTCATGTGTGGGGCGAGGCGCAAGGCAAGGATTTTACTGATGATTTTTGCCACCGCATGGATAAGGCTAATAGGTCTGAAGTCCTGTATTGTGTCGGCGCCCTCCTTCTTTGGGATTAAAACAACGTTTGCTGTGTTGACCAGGTTGAAGTCTTGGCATCTCAAGTTGTAAAAGGCGTCGATAGCTGCTAGCACATCATGCTTGATTGTCGTCCAGCAGGCCTTAAAGAAAAGGCCAGTGAAGCCATCTGGACCCGGCGCTTTGTCACCTGGTAGTTGCTTGATGGCCGCTAATACTTCTTCCTCGGTAATGGGTGCATCAAGCGGGGAGAGATCGACCGTTGGCATCTGAAGTGCCTCCCAATTGAAGTCAGATGTCCTGGGGGGCGGGTCAGTCATGATGGCAGAGAAGTGGTTTCTGATGACCTCATGCTTCTCTTGATGGGAGAGTGCCCATCCCGGCCTGTTGCGCAGTCGTTGGATGAAGTTCTTTCGTCGCCTCGCATTTGCCTTTAAATGAGAGAATTTTGTGTTGGCGTCGCCCTCACGTAGGAATGTTACTCTTGAGCACTGCTTCTTCCTTGCCTTTTCAATTGCCGCCCAGCCCAGGATCCGCCTTTTTAGCTTCAATCTCAAGTTGTACTCGTCTTCGGATAATTGTCTGTCTTCTTGTGCTATGTCGAAGCGAAGAACCACTTCTTGCGCCATGTGTAGTTTGAGTCTGGTATCCGAGATCAGGCTCTTGCTCCATGTTCTCAAAGCTTTGCCCGTCATGAACAACTTGTGCCCTAGCCTGTGGAAGGGCTCGGTGTGCGTGGTTGGCGCATTGCAGGCTTGGCTGACGACCTCCTGGAAATGAGGAAGTTTGACCCAGAAGTTCTCGAACTTGAAAGTTGTCGGCCTGCGCGGGCCTGACATGCGGGCTAGGAGGAGCGGACAATGGTCTGAGTGGGAGGACGAGAGTGCATGTAGTGCGTGCTCATCGTACGCCATATCCCAACTTTGGTTACAGAAAAATCTGTCGAGTCTGACCAGCGTGGGCTTTCTTCGTTCGTTACTCCAAGTATATTTTCTGTTCTGCAAATGTATTTCTTTTAGTTCACAGAAGTTGAGGACCGCGCGAAAACGTCGCATGAGGCGTAGATTTAAATTGCGGTTGTTCTTGTCCTGCGCCTTGTAAATGACATTGAAGTCTCCTAGCAGCAGCCATTTAGTAGCATCATCTGGCTTGAGCTGCCTAAGGTGGTGCATGAATAAGTCCTTTTCTGGACGGCGCGTAGGCCCATACACAGCCGTCATGAGGAAGGAGTCGGAGCTATCGCGCGGTGTTACGTTCGCCGAAACTGAGTAGCGTCCGATTTGGAAATTTTGCAGGGAAACAAAGGCATCGTTCCACAAAACCAAAATGCCTCCTCTCGTGCCCACCGCCGGCTTAAAGGAGAAGTTGTTTAGTCGGTAGGCACCCAGAAAGCGCGCGAGTGCGTCGTCGATATGTTGCAATTTGGTCTCTTGTAGACAGACAATGTGGCACTGTGTTGCTGCTATGGTCTCGTGTACTGCCATGCATCGTTTGGCGGAGTTCAGGCCTCTCACATTCCAGCAAAGGATATCGAAGTTATCTGCAATCATTTGGAGTCAGGTTGCGCGCGGCGTTATCAACAAAAGGAGAGGCAGGATCGACAGTAGATGTTGACGGTGTTCTGAAGCTAAGGCCGATAGCCAGCAGGGTCGCCTGAAGTTTAGCATGAAGTACGGAGCTAGCAGCCCGGTCGCCGGCAGCCTGAAATGGGAGTGTCATTGTCGCATTAGGAGGAGCGCCCGAAGGTCGTAGCCAGCAGGGTCGCATGGAGTCCAAGCCCGAAGGTCGCAGCCAGCAGGGCAGTCGTTCGTAATTAAAAGAAGTGCAGAAACGGAAACGGACGAAGCGTAGATGCTGATACATGAGAAACGAAGTTCTCGAAGGGGGGAAGGCTTGAAGCATCCCTCACACCGAAACGGTGTGTGCCTCCTGCTGCAGGTCGTCGATGGCCTCTCCAGTGAGCTCGAGCAGGGCGTTGTTGACCTCGTCTTCGTCGTCGTCGATGCCGAAGATGGCCGTGAGCGCCGCCATGATCTCCGGTGGCAAGGGGCCAGAGAACATTGCCACGAACTCCTGCAGTATCTCTTCAATGGGCTTGAACTCCTCGTCGGACACCCCCAGCTTGCGCCAAAGGTTGCGCTGGGCACGTTCGACCGCAGGCATAGGGAGCTTCTTGGCGAGTCGCGCACTTCTCCTTACTGTAGACACATCGAAGGTGCGACGTGGGCGTGTCTTCCGCTGCGGCGGTTCTTGGATCAGTGGCGGTGCAGGCTCGGAGAAAAGACTGCCGACGGCGGGTTCCGCCGTTTCTGCGGCGGCCGCCGCGTCATGCGCAGTCGGCAGGGGGGCAGAGGGAGCCGTGCGCCCTAGGCTGGCTGGCCTGATTGAAGTCTGGCCCAGGGACGCCTGGTGTGGGCCGCGCCTGGCCCCTCATGGACCAATGCTGGCTGGCCCAAGGTTGATGCAGCCCGGATTCCCTGCGGCCCAGTCTCCCTAGTAGGCAGAGCTTCCTCTCTCGGCACATGCTCCGTGAACGCCGCCGCCGCTGTCACGCTGATCTGCAGATGGTCAAGTGCGTGCTGGACTTCAGCGACGCTGGCGGTCGTCGTTGCCGCCTTGATCCTGCCAAAAACACGGTTAGCAGGGATGAGATGCTCCCCCATATCGGACCAGGCTCCATCCCCAGCAGTCGCCAACACCGGTGCGTCGCCGACGCCAAGCATGTCGGCGAGGTGGCAGGCCTTGCGGATGTAGTCGTTTGCGCCGTGGAGCCAAGCGTTGTTCGGGGCGTCAGGGTTGCTGTGCATGCCGAGCTTGAGTGCTGTTGCTTGCGCGGCGAAGACGGCCCGGAGTGCGTCCGGCGACAGGGCCTTGAGCATCTCCCCCGTGGGCAGCGCGGGGGGGTCGAGGCGGGTGAGTGTTGGTGTAGGACGCGCCTCCTGTGCCCTTCGACGCCCACCACGGAATTCTTGATCCCGAGGGCGCGGTGACCGCGTGCGTTCGCGGCGCACCGCGTCCGCGCCGCGGCTCACGCGCTGTCGCCCGCCGTTGCGGTTCCCGTGGCCTGGGTGCATGTAGTCATCGTCGCTCGTGTCGTCGTCGTCGTCGTGCCGCCGAGGCCAAGTGAAGGCCCCGTCATTGCACGCACGCCCATCGCCACGGCGTTTCTCTTGGGCATGGCGACGGGCGCGTGCATCCTCTTGCTCGCGTTCGGCATCACGACGCCGTCCTTCTTCAGCTCGGTGAGGTTCCCGCTCTTCTTGCTCTCGCGGGGGTTGCGGTAGGCGCGTTGGGAAGCGCGCTTTGGCCCCTTCCGGTGAGCCATCCATTAGACCGTAGCGCCACTTGTAGGTCCTGCGAACCGGCACGAACGCAGATGGGTTGCTGGCGGCGCCGTGAAGATCGAAGGACGCCGCGCTGTAGTCCTCCACGAGGCCGATGTGCAGGAAGACTTCGAAGCGGAGACCTTGATGCCAGCGGTCCGGCAGATCGCGTGCCCGCGTGATGACCACTGCAGACCGTGCCACGGACGATTTGTCCGTCGGCCTGTGGGTGAAGACGAGCCACACACGTTTCGGGATGTCGCTTGGGTTGGCCGTCCATGCCCACAGGTCGATGTGCCTCGTGTCGGTCGGCTGGACAAGATCAGTGTTGATGCACTGGAGGCCGCACTTGCTGCCGATGACGCGCTCGACGTTGTCCGGCGTCCAGGCATGCTCGGGTATGCCGTCGAGGTAGAGCCGGACGCGGAAGAACATGCGCATGCCTAGCGCACTGGACAGGCTGCGCCAGCGCCTTAGGCATATCTCGATGCCGTTGCCGACGAACTTCTTCCGGCGCATAGCCTCGTCGCAGTGCGCGGCGGTCTCGAAGCGGATGAGGAAAGGCTCGGGCTGGTTGATGGTGACGGTGACCTCACCCCGGCGCAGCTGCAGCTCATGGCGGATGAGGGCCTCGATGTCCTTGGCTCCGGCGCCCCACGGGAGATGCATTGCCCACGGCACCAGAGCACAAGCCTCCCAGTCCCGGGCCTCCCGTTCGAGGTCAAAGGAGTTGGGGACAAAAACCGTCTCCTCCTCCGGGCGTGTGTGCGGGTCGCCGAGCGCCATCGGTACCACGCCCGGCCGCAGCGGTGGCGGCGGCGGGAGGGGCGGAGACGGAGGAGGAGGTGGGGGCGGAGGGGGTGGTGGAGGCGGCGCAGGCTTCTTGGCTCGGTAGTAGTAGCGCGGCGGAGGTGAGGGGCACGGCGGGGGGCCTGCGTGCGTGGGGCACGCTTGCTTCTCTTCTCGGGGCAGAGTCGCTCTTTGTGTCCCGATCTGCGGCAATGGAAGCAACAGACAGGGTCTCGACAGACCGATGCGCGGTGATCTCTGGCGAGGCAATTGAAACACCTGCCCGTTGTGGCTCGATTGAAAGCTTCCAACGCCTTGGTTGTTGGCTGTGGAGGCCGCCTTGAAGGCGGGTCATGTCGGACATCCCGTCGACCTGCACCGAGCGGCGCACGGCGCTGAGAGCGTCTCCCACGCCCACGCGCAGTAATCCAGCCTGGCTCCGGCACGGTCCTTGTACCACTGGCGTCTTGAATGCTTTGCTTCGACAGAGGGCGAGGAGTGAAGGCAGGCGTGGCGGGGCAGCTTCGCGCTGACGGATTGGAGGCCGGTCGACGCTGCGGAATAAAGGCAGAAGGAGCTGGTTGGTGGGGCGCAGGGGGGCTGCCACGGCGGACGGCGTCCGCGTAGGAGCGCGGCCGGTTTGACTTCGGGGAGGCCAGATCCGGGTGATGCACGCTCGGATCCGGTGGTGCCGCCCCCGGATCTGGAGTCTCAGGCACCCAATCGACATCGTCGTGCCGAGGTCGTCCATGGAGCGGCGGTGGCGGCGGTGTGGCGAGGAAAAAATCCCGCAATCCCAAATCTGGGGGCGAGCGCACCGGCTGGGCCGTGCGCTCGCTCCCGCACCCCCCGCGCGACTCCTCCACGCTGACTGTTGGTGGGACCTAATAAAAGTTAGTTGAACAAAATTTTGTTGCAAAAATTTTGGCGCTAAAGTTTTTTGTCACAAGCAAAAGTTTATTGACAAAATTTTGTTGCAAAAATTTTGACGCTGAAAAATTTGTCGCAAGCAAAAGTTTGTTGACAAAATTTTGTTGCAAAAATTTTGACACTGAAGAATTTTGTCGCAAGAAAAAGTTTGTTGCAAAAAATTTGTCGCTGGAGAATTTTGTCGCAAGCAAAAGTTTTTTGCAAAAAAATTGTCGCTGGAGAATTTTGTCGCAAGCAAAAGTTTGTTGACAATTTTGTTGCAAAAAATTTAGTGCCGAAGAATTTTGTCGCAAGCAAGCAAAAATTTGTTGACAAAAATTTGTTGCAAAAAAGTTTGTCGTCTGTGGCCTTGGACGCACGAGCTACCGGCGCTGGGCAGCACGCGCGCCGCGGTCGGCCGCAGGGACTGGCGAGCGCACGGTCCAGTCCGTGCGGCCGACCGCAAATTAGCGGTTCCCAAAAAATCCTCCCATAGGCTCTTGTTGTTGGGGTTGGAGGCTAGCTGGGCGTGCGGCTGAGGGTGGTGTGTGGCTGGCTGGCGGCGCACTGGCGGGGAATGCGCGGCCAGGCTGGGCTTCGTCGCCCGGCGGTGCCGGGGCGGCGGCGGGTGCGGGTAGGGGTCGGGCATTTTTCATTTTCCATAATTCAAAAGTTTGCACCAAAGGAGGATCTGATTTCCCTGAATTCTCACCAGGTGCTAAGTTAGCACCAAATAGGATCAGCTTTGATACCTTGAGCTCTCTAACAGTTAAGTTCATTTCAAGGTTTTGAAGTCCACATCCACCTTTAAAATTGAAGTTCCTTGACGGCAATACGTTGAATTGGTCAGCACACTTGCTTTACGCATGTCTTCCATCAGCTTGAGGTGTCACTGTTTGGTGTCTCCTAGGTAACTTTTTTTTTTTGAGAAGAACTAGGTAACTTTTCTAAGAGAACCTTCAGCCCTAGGGAACTGCCACTGACATGCTCACTGCCTCACTAGTCACTGGTCAAGGTCAACCATTCACTCTTCACAGGACCTACTTCCCACCTCCTCATGGCGCAGCAAGCAAAATACTGACATCTTTGCTATGGTGCTGAGGTGATTCGGCAGCCGCGTCTCAGGGCCTTACACCAGAGATGGGAGGCTACTGCTATCTCGTTCGCTTCTTGATCGCCTCTGTACTGCTCTACGTCCATGGCGCCGGCGGCAAGTCCCTGAACCAGACTTGTGACTCCACCGACCTGGACGCACTTCTGGCCTTCTCTGGCGGCTTGGACAAGAAGGGTGCCGGGCTTGTCGGATGGGGTCCCAACGGCGCCTCCTGCTGCTCCTGGACCGGCGTCTCGTGCCATCTTGGAAGGGTGGTCAGGCTGGATCTCTCCAACATGAGCCTTAGTGGCGTCATCTCCTCGATGGGCTCTCTCGGCAGCCTCGTGGCGCTGAACCTATCCCGGAACTCGCTTCGCGGCCGGGTGCCAGCTGAGCTCGGTCAGCTCGCGAGGCTGCGTGTACTCGACCTCAGCGTCAACCTGCTATCCGCTTGGTTTCCTGCGAGTGACGATGGTTTCCTGGCTATCGAGGTGGTGAACGTTTCCTTGAACAAAGTCATTGGCCCGCACCCTGTGTTCCCGGGTGCTGCCAATCTGATGGTTCTTGATATATCTGGCAACGTCTTCTCCGGCAGCATCAACGCCAGCGCGCTCTGCTCTGCGCTGGTCAAGGTCCTGAGGTTCTCGGGTAATCAGCTCACCGGCAAGCTCTCGCCAGACTTTGGCCGGTGCAGGGCACTTGCTGAGCTCTCTTTAGATGGCAATGGCCTCAATGGGAGCCTCCCCAGCGAAATTTATAGTGTGCTGGAGCTGAGGAGGCTTAGCTTACGTGGAAATTATCTTTCTGGCAGCCTTCGCAATGAGCTCGGTAACCTCTCTCAGCTTGTGCATATTGACTTGTCGGATAACATGTTTACAGGTTCCATCCCTGATGCATTCGGGGGTTTGCGGAGGCTGGAGTCCTTAAACTTGGCCTCTAACAAGTTCCGTGGCACGCTGCCTGCTTCTCTATCGAGGTGCCCAGTGTTAAAGGTAGTTGTCCTAAGGAACAACACACTGTCCGGTGAGATTGCTATTGATTTCGCACTGCTGCCGAGGCTGAATACTTTGGATGCTGGGGGCAACAATTTGAGTGGTTCTTTGCCTACTGGCATCGCGTGCTGCACCCAGTTGAGGACTCTGAACTTTGCAAGGAACAGGCTCGTGGGGGAGATACCAGAGGGCTTTAAGAATTTGAGATCCTTGTCATACCTCTCGTTGACAGGGAACGGCTTCAGCAACTTATCATCCGCATTGCGAGCCTTGCAGCACCTGCCCCACCTGACAAGTTTGGTGCTCACCAAGAACTTCTGCGGTGGTGAGACAATACCAATGGATGGCAAAATTGGGTTCAGGAGTTTGAAAGTGTTTGCCCTGGCTAATTGTGCACTCCTGGGCATGATTCCACCTTGGCTGCAAAGCATTCAGAGCCTCAATGTGCTGGACATTTCTTGGAATAAGTTAACTGGTAATATCCCGCCATGGTTAGGCAATCTGAATAATCTCTTCTATATCGACCTGTCAAATAATTCATTCAGTGGGGAGCTTCCTGATAGCGTTGCATGGATGAGGAGTTTAATCACAGGTGATTGCTCAGGTGAACAGGCACCAATGGAGGACCTACCATTATTCATCAAGAGGAACTCAAGCGGCAGTGGTTTGCAGTACAATCAAATCAACAGCTTCCCACCATCACTAATCCTCTCTAACAACCTGTTGGTTGGCCCAGTCCTGCCAGGTTTTGGTCATCTTGTGAAGCTTCATGTGCTGGACCTAAGCTGGAACAGTTTTTCTGGGCCAATTCCTCATGAGTTGTCGGGCATGTCTAGCTTGGAAGTGCTGAATTTGGCCCACAATGACCTCAATGGGAGCATACCATCTTCACTAACAGAGCTGAATTTCCTCTCCAAGTTCGACATGTCATACAACAATTTGACTGGAGACATTCCAACAGGGGGTCAATTCTCCACATTTTCAGATGAGGATTTTGTTGGCAATTATGGGCTTTGCTCCCTTTGGAAGAACTGCTATCAGGCGTTGCAATCTGAGGATGAACATCTTGACATGGATACTGCAAAGCATATCACTTACATCATGGTGGAAGTAGGAATGACCTTTGGGCTTCTGATGGTCTGGAGTGCACTGTATTTTGCGACGCCTTGGAGGGCTGCGTATTTTTGACTGGTTGACAGGTTGTTTGATGTGCCATGTATCTGCCTATCTGGACTGTGGCAAAAGTCACTACCCTCTGAATAAAGAGGAACGAAGTTCATCCATGAAGAATTTCTGGAACTGCTATTCTCAGGTTCTAGCTTGGTGCTCGTGTACCCATTTTTCTTTCTCTATGCAGAATTTCCCAATTCCTACATAACTACTCAAGTGGTAGCTTGTCAGCTGAAAAGATCAAGTTGTTTGGTTCAGTCTTCAGCGACTTGGTGGTTATTATTAGAATTACTCTTCAGCCTTCATCAAACCATGATGTGGAATAGAGCTGTGTATGACTCCCAGTGAAATGTTGGCCACGATACCTTGATAGTTGAGACAAACGATGTCAAATGTTTCCCAGAAATGCTAATCCTCGGTGGAGTTATGTTCCTTTTTTTCTGTCAAGATTATATAAAGGCAGTTAAATTCAAGCAGAGAAGTCCCCATACTAGGCTCAGTTCCTTAGCACAATTTGTGTTGAACACTTGAATCTTGATACATATTCTCTCGATTCGTGGTTTTATTAAAAAGAAAATCAAAAGTTGCGTTGCTGTCAAGAACGTTTGCTGCTGTCCTGTACGGACAACGGCGTTGTCGTGCACCACAGAAGAGGTTAAAGCCTCGCCAACTTGCGGAGCAGTACGGTTACCCAGGCTTAATAATTAACTAGGGGTTGGCCTGGCCAGCTGTGATTAGTGCTAATCAACAGATAAATTTGTACTTGAGCTCAGCTTTAGTGTGACCAGAGGGACGTAGCAGCCAGCAAACCAGCCAAGGAAGTCAGTTAGCTAAGCAGGAGAACATGCACGGGGCAGAGAGCTTGGACCACGGCCGCAACAGTCCAGCACAGTTACTCTGCTGGCCGTGGCCTGCAGCTGCGTCTCGCCATCGGCCAACCACTCAACAGGAAGGCGTCCCGTCCAGTCCAGGGCGCAGCCGGCCGGCGCCTCCGCCGGAAATTTTGGGCTCACATCACATGCTGAAGAACATACTTGACTCAGACTGGGACGACGCCGATACGCTGCACCTGTACTTGTGAGCAAGCGTCCATGCGTGGCACCAGTCTGTGCACTGCACTAGAGCAGTCTTCAGAGGCGGCCAAAACGGCGCCAACCCGTGAGTGGAGTACCTGCTTGCTGCTCGATAATTCAATCAGACCTCAGACAGAAATCGAATCAGGCCCCCACTTGATTGGCAGGTTCGCTTTTGTGACAGTTGAATTTTGAACTGAACCGTGAACATTTAGATCCAAAATCGTCCCAATTCAAACAGTGAGCTTCATACAAGCTTTACGTCTGTAGTAATTGAATTTTTTTTCATAAAACACATATAATTGATATTCAACGGCCTGCACAGGTTGCTGTGATCTATGTTCAGCGTCACGCGCCGACAGAGTAGCTGGATTTCAGCACGTTGGAGACGCTGTGGATATCAAGCGTGCATCCAAACCAGACACAGTGCCAAGGAGATGGCACGAGGAAGAGACCAGAGAGTCTAGCCGATCTGAACACGGCTGCTACTACACAAAGCAATAACCCCAACTACCCCTCGATTGTCTACACGGATTCATTTTAGAATCCAACATGCATATGCATGCATGCTTCCAAACCCACAAGGTTGGCACGGCTAACCACTACACATGCGCGTACAAGTGACATGTGAGGCATAGGCATCGCGCAATAAAATGGAAAAAATGCGAGTCTGAACGTGCCGTGTCGATCGTTGCTTGCTTCATGATCCTCGTTTGCAAATTCTTTCTTGGAGTCGGAGCTGGAGGCTTTATAATATCCAAATGGCTACATGCCAACGTTTGCCATCTTGATGGGAGGGAGGAAGGAAGGAGGAGCCGGGCGGCCGCTCACGGTCGTGGCCGGGCGGTGCCACGGTGGTTGGCATGGCATGGCACCGGCGGATGGCCGCGGCTGGTCACTTGATGGGCGGTGCGCGGCGTAGGGGGCCGGTTGGTGGGGCGCAGCGCAGGAGCGCTGGGCATCTCGCGCCCGTGATCGAACGGCGCTGTGCCCCCCGCGAGATCCGCCGCAAGCGCCTTTCACGCCAGCCCTGTCGCGTCGCGTGCCCTGCGGCCCCTGCCCTGGCAACGGAACGGTGAGTTCACCGGGCTCCGACGCCGGCGATCCCCTCCCCTCGTGTCGGGGGCGTAGCAGTACGCTGCAGCGGCATGGCAGCAACGTCTGGTCGTCCGGTAGCGGAGTCTCCTGGTCGAGGACACGCACGCAGCCAAAACCGCCACGCTCCCGTCTCGATCGCTCTCACTGACAGCCACCTCGGTTGCCGCGCCCATGCTTGCCCTTCTAGCCCCACCTGGCAGGCGCGCCCCTGACCACCACCACCACCCGCTAGGGTAGCTGCACCTAGCCCATGAACCGACGAGGCCTCTGCTGCGGCTGACTCTGATTCCGTTTCCGCGGCGCCGTTTGGGATCCGGTCCATGGACCTGGTCTACGCGGCGCAGCGTGGGAGTGGGACCAGGGCGAAAGCACAGCGCCTCGTGAAACCGCCTGCTCTGCTGCCTTCCTTCCACTGCCGCTCACCACTCTCTTCTTCTTCCACCTCCAGACTCCTCCCCCGCTGCTCTGCTCGCGCCTCGTCTCCAATCCGTCGATAAAATTGCGCCATTGGATCGCGAATCGGACCAGCGCTCCGCCCTTCCCCACCCGCTCTCGGCGCTTAGCACGCCCCCACTGTACCGACCGGCCCGGGCATCCTTCCATTCCACTACAGTCTACACTCTACAGCTCTGCCCCTCCTCCTACCACCCTCGTGGCCTCGCCGCCTCTGGGACTCGAGTGAAGTGAACGTCCATCCGTACTCGGGTTATCTTCTTCAATTCCTTCGCTGCTCTTGCTGGTAAGGAAGCCATTGATTTCTTTGATGGGTTGCTCGTTTTGTTCTGCGTGCGTGATCTTTTCTTTGCTCAGAGTCAGCCCTCGAGAAATTCAAATCTCTCCAAGTGTACTGCAGTCCATTCGGTTCGTTGCAGATTTATTTGCTGCGCAGCGGCTTAGCGATTTACATTCCTTCTTCTTCCTGCATTTTCCAGCAAGAAAAGGGTGTTGATTAACTTCTGGACTACAAGAAGTAAGAAGACTGCTGCCGGCCGAGAACTGGAGAAAACTCACAGTTCATATCTACCTTGAGGGAGCCGGTGGGAGAAAAGGGAGTGGACAGGTACCTTTAAGATCTGACCCATTTCTTGTCTCCACCTTTTAAAATTCTCATTGGTTGCAATGGCCGAAGAAACGACTAGCCAAAAGCAAAAGAACAAACTTGCGTGCAGCTTTTGTTCACTTCTAACATACTACATACGTGCAGCTTACTACTTGACATTATGTGTCCATGCATCCAATACAGAGTGTTCTGTCCACCCTTGTTAATTATGGCAAGCACTTGTCACATTTTGCTTGTCACATTGTGTAAATAGGATCATAAGTAAACGGTTGGAATGGAATACTGCAGTTTTTTTTTAAAAAAAAATCATAGCAGCTGGTTGTTTGTGCAGGATAAGACCGCATCAGGTCCATTCATTGATTTCTCGCTTCTTTTTTCGGTTGTAGTGGACACGATGCTTTCTTCATTATTCTCCGTTTGGTAAACTTATTATGCAGGACGTGGCCTACATAGGGGAATTTGTTATGCTTAGTGGTAGGACGAGCATTTTGGTACTGGCGCCAGTTTTCTATAAAAGGAGGCCCTAATAAGTGCCAATTAATTTGTTTTATTGTGTAGCTGGTACATGTGAAATCTATCATGATATCCATTCTACCACTAATCCAGTGTCCTGATTAAATTTATGCTGTTTGTGTAATTGTTCTTTGCAACCGCTAGTGCGAACTGTCCTGATAGCGGTGGGTCAAGCACATTAGTGCACTATTAGTTGATGCAATAATATACTAACCGCACAAGTTGATGATGGGCTGTGTTACTTCATCCCTTATGGGTGACAGAAGATACGTGTACTTCTCATGGAATTGATCAGATTTTTGTTGCAGGGCCAGATCATAAGCATGGACAAAACTGCCAATGTGGTACTGGATATTGAGGGCCTGCCTCAACCACCTGATAAATGCTGCTCTGGAAGTCCAAAAATGACTGTATGTCCTCATACTCACAAAATTTGAAGACACAATTGTTATTTTGAGATTCTTAATCCCTCGTTTTTAACCTGCAGAGAGCTCTGTCACGGAAGGGTTCAAATCGCATGGACAGGAGGTGTGGTGATGAGCAGGAGCAAGATGATTTGGCAAAAAAACTTATCATCAAAGGTAACAAGAGGGTACTGTTTCTTACTTTTTACTCTTTGGATTTTCTTGGTACCTAAGGAAATCATTTACGCATTGGCTAATCATATGTGCTTTTAGATCCACCAGGTTGTGTTTTGTCTGGATCAGAGATTAAAAAAAGACTGTTGTCATTACAGCTGATGTTGGGCTTCTTTTTTTCACAGATTAAAATTGTTTTTCTAAATAAGATCAACCCTGTTTACAATTTATCTTTTCATCACTAGATTTTATCCTATGGCCTTCAAATTTATACCTAGCAACTTTTTTTTAATCTTATATTCTTATGGCTGTAGTTTTGTTTGTACTGCAGACAGTACTTAACAGCCATAACTACTGGTATTTATGCTTTTGTTGAATCTGATTCGCCGCAGTTGTGCCATCTCAACTGGAGCAGCCCCTGGCTCAGAACAAGGCTCTGGTTGCTCCACACTGTACTCCCTGCACTCCTGTACTTATTGATTCTGGCGAAGGAAGGAACAAACGATTTAACCGGTTCACATCTATCAACCCTCGGAAAATTCTTCTCTTCTTTGCGACGCTGTAAGTGGCCAGTCCTTCTCGTCTTCTGCAATGTTATATGTCTCTTATTTGTGGCGTCAAGCTGTTTGCTGACTGTCTTTTCTTCCTTGCTTGGTCTGAGGTTAGTTGCATATATAGGTTGCATGCCACAAATACCCTCTTTCATGGAATGAATAAATGGGGTTAATATACACATAGAAAATGGTGGCTCCCGCCGGTCCAGCTTATGGCATTGCTTCTGTGCTGATCAATTGCACTGGACAAATGTGATGCATCTTCTCATAATTGGTTATCATTATAGTCTGTGACAACCGCAACATTTTGCACATGACTTAATTTTCACATTTGCTTTCCTGATCACCTGGGTTCTAGGCAGAATTCATGGTCCAACAAAAAAGCTGAATGTACCAAGACATTGTGTATCTATATATCAGCATCCTTGTCACACTTGTTTTTGGGGTGGGAACATGAATGTACCATCTCACAACAACATTAAGCCATTAACAGTACTATTCATGGAATTGAAGAAGGCTACATAAGTACTACATTTATCTGCATGTTTTCCTGTCGATACCATGAGTCTCAAGTGGCTGCTTTACGACATCTGATTGGACATCGTCTCTCCTCTGGTAACAGGTCGAGCGTGGGGACGACGATCCTGATATACTTCACGCTGGGGATCAACAGCAAAGCTGAGGCGTAGTCGTTAGCAGACACCATTTCCTTGGGCGCGGCAGCAGTACATTCCAAGCTTTGAGTTTTCGCCATTTCCGGAATATGTTTTGTTTGCGGAGGACCTCCACAGGTCCCACAGCAGCAATGAGATGCAGCCAGGATCCAGGTTCTTAACTTCTTATCTGCGAGTGAGACGCTGCTTGAGGGGGTGTTCATTGTGCCTTCACCACCTTGCCTCCCAAAATTTCCTTGTTCCTCATCTGTATGTACAGAGATTGGTTGTTGTGATCTGTAAGCCTATGGAGATAGAGGAGAGCCATTGGTGTTTTGGTGATGACTGATGAGTGGCCAAGTGGGCTGAGCGTGTGTGTGCAGTGAGCAGCTGGGGTCACCGGGTCATCAGTGATCGCTGCTGCCGATCCAATCCAGTGATCCTTTTTTTTCCCTGCCGGTGCCCAGCGCCTCCAGCTGTAAAAGTCGAGAGCCGAATTATTGTGCCTTGTGGTGTCTGCATCGGCGATCCTTGAGTGAATGCCTGGTGCGCCGCGCGTCCAGCTCGGCCTGCTTCATTGCGCTGCAACTGCAACGGTCGCCGCCTGCTCCCCATTTACTTATGCCACGGCGTGCAAAGCCGCTGCTCTGCTTGCTGCAGTGCAGGCTCGTCGACGGAAGGGGACGGCTGCAATGCAAAGGGCAAGATGGACCCAAAGCGAACATCAATCTATACACTGCACGACGAGTAGCGCTGGACGAAAAAAGCTGCCAGAAACTGGTACACACATACGAGCACAGCACTATCCTGAGCAGCAATTACTTAGCTCATTGTGCATCAGCTGTTAGCAAAGATACAACCAGCCTAGTTTCGCATCGTCGTGCTTAACGAGCCGAGCCGTCATTTTCGCTCTTCTTCTTCCGAGTTCTGTGAATTTTATATATATTTTTTATTTTTCAAAAAAAAAATGCTCGGTCAAAAAAATTACAGAATTGGTTTTATGTCGCCGGGTGAGGCGGCTATCGCCGTTTGAATTGACTATAGTTGTTTCATTCGGCGATAAGTCCCTGACGTCTCCCACGTCTGCTGTCCAGTGACATATCGCCGGATGATACGGCGATAGCTGCCTCATCCGGCAACATAAGACCAATTCTGCAATTTTTTTGGCCGAGCATTTATTTTTAAAAAAACTGAAAATAAAAAATAAAAAAAATCGAGTTCTGTCGTCCTCTTACTATCCGGCCCATTACCAAGCAGCCTCTCTGCCCAACGGATGACCCAGGAACAGCCCATCCAGCCCAACCCGAGGAGACCCAGTAACCCAACCCTAGAACGACGGGCTCGTGCGGCGCCCGGCGCGAGGCGCAGTCACGCGCAACGGCAGGCACCGCCTCCAACCTTCCCCCGTCGGCGAGTTCCGCTTCCGCCGCAAGAAACGGGCGTTGCCCTTGCCCTCGCTGTAAGTTTTCCTACCTCTAGCCCGAGGCCCCCCTCGTCCCTATCCATCCTAGACCCCACGTCCCCACCGCCCTCCCATCCCTATCCACCCACACCCCACCCCGCCGCCCGCAGGCCCACCGCCACCTCGCCGCCGCCGCCGCGCCACCGCAGCCCACCGCCGCCTACTCACCTCGCCCACCACCCCGGTCTCCTCGCGGCACCCCCGACGCGGCCGTAGAAAGCAGTGGGGGCGTGAGAGAGGGAGCCACCGCTGGGTTTCCTCCGGTGCAACCCTCGTGACCTCCTCCCGCTTCTACCTCGCCTGGTCGCTCTCAATGGGGATCTAGAGAGACCCAACTCCCTCCGTAGGCACCTCTGCTTCTCACATGCACTTTGCGATTGGACTGTCTTTGTTTTTTACCTCGCGAAAATATTTTGTTTGGTGCCGCCTGTATATGCAATCCGGTGTAGATGTTTGTTTCGATCGAAGTTGGTTCTTATAGAAGGATATGTGTTGCTCTGTGCGTTCTGTTTGCATCAGCTTTCCTGGATGTTGGTGTGATTCTCGATTCTGGTCTGAAGACTTGTAGATGGAGGAATTTGTGTTTGTGCTTTCCTGTTGACCTTTGTGCTCTCATTACTGTCTCTAGTTGAAATGGCATCCTCTGTGGTCTGTGGAGTTTTAACAATCGAATATGGTTTGCCGATCTCGAGGAACACGTTGACGATCCCGGGGGATTGGGTATTTGACCATCTGTGTTCACTAGATTGTGGTGGCTAAGGCTGCATTTTCCTTGGGAATTTCGTGTGTTGTCCGTACAAAGATGAGTATTGAAGTGTTTCGATGCTTGCATGCTGAAAAAAATAATTGCGATTGGAACAATGTTTTTCTGTCCTTCAGCGTGAATTCTAAAAGAAAGCTGCTGTGCTTGTTGCTTTGTAATTTTAGTGTCCTACATTGCGTTGTTTCTGGATGTTATTTCTGTCAGTTCCAATTTTGTCGACTGTTCTACGTGTTCAGTGGATTGCACACGTTGCAGTACTGTCAGTGTGAACTTAAGTCGGGTTGGTTGGATGGTAGTACTGTAGACCTTCTGGAAATAGGATTTCTTGGGCCGCAAGTTGTTGAATAAGACATCGTTGCGTGTGACATTATATAAATTGATATAGCAGAAGTGAGTAGATTGTTATTGTACCAAAGAGGTTGAGTCAAGAATATCTTGGACTAGTAGTTACGCTGGAGGTTTTCTTGGTTTGCAAGCAATGAGCTCGATCCTATTATTCGGTATTATCAGAGGTGTGATTTCCTTAAAATATTTGCATGTGGCTCACACAGTCGAAATTTTGGGTATGCGTTATATCTTGGCGCCTTGCATGACGAAACTGCCAGATTTGTTCCTTTGTACTGCTGATGAGTTACTTATACTATGTCATTTCTGCATGTTGTTATGTTGATTCCAATTTAGGTTACTTGTTCCGAGTGATGAGTTGAGTGGCTCCTTTTTTTTGCGTGTCAGGGCTGGGGAAGTGGGGAGGTCATGTGTTTACGTTGAACACTGAAAATGGTTTTCTAATCCGTAAGTAGTTATATGGTTATGGAATGCTAAACTTGAAAACCGTGTAGCAGAAGAAATGTGCCAGGGATATGTGATGTTGATACTTATAGAAATGGATTTCTTGGTTCATTATTAATTTTCATGAGACTCCTGTGCAAGTAATCGATTACATTGACATGCCATGCATTTAGAAAGCTTTTAATTATATGGTTTAATTTATCACAAATGGATTGAATCAATTTCGTTTTATCTTCATGTGCTTAATGAGCATTTAGTGATATTTTGTTGCGCTCATGCACTATCAATTATGAAATGCCAAAAAAGATTCATGCCTAGGAGAAGATTAAAAATAAGTAATCACATATATTCTTAAATTGATTTGAGTGGCTACCTGCCCGGGCTCGAATCCAAGTGCTCACAGGTGGTGTGGGCACTCCTCTCTATTAAGATAGCCAGAGGGACATCTTCTCATCCTGGTCGTGGTCGAGTTTTTTTCCCCTTTTTTTATTTTTTATTTTGTGTTTTCTATATGAGACTTTCATTCATTACCTTTTACAGGGTTATTCTCTGCCACTGAGAGTTAAATGGAGGGAGATCTGTAAATCTTGTATCATATTAGGGTTTCTTTTTCTTTTTCTTTCCCCATTTGTTCCGGTGGGAACCAAGCCTCCCATGGCATCACCGCGAGAATCCAGCTCCCTGTGCAAACGGAAATTAGTCGAAGATTGCCTGTCAAAAGAGTGTAAATCTCGTCGCATCAAAGCAGAGAATGGGCCCTCATTTGATTCATCTGCTACGCGCTGCAACTGCTGCTGCGTACGACCTAACCTTGCCAACGATTGTGTCAATTTCCTGAAGAGTGGAGTCCCAAACCGTTTCATGTATTACAAACAAGGTTCTTGGCACAATTTTCCTGAGCAAATAATGAAGTTTCTGATTGAAGAATTCAGTAGCAATAAATCAAGTGTGGTTTCTGTGTTGGATGATGATCCTATTCTGATTGATTTCTTGTCCATGACCATGGTTAACCTAAAATCCAGAAAGCAGCGATCTGTTGCTTGGATCGATAATACTAGCAAATGTTTTTGTCCTTCTCTCTTCTTTGACGAGGAAATTGGTGATATGGTCAAAGGGGGTGCTGCTAATGTTCAGGGCACTGCACAGGGAATTATGTTGGATAAGGCTGTGAATTCTCCACCTGAAGTGGTGAAGCAAGTTGTCGTTGAATCTAGCCAGAAACCTTCTGATGCAGACATATTACGCAAAAAGATCATATCTGTGGAAAGAGGCAGCAACGACTTTCAATTTGTCCAGGACCTTTTCCTCTCTGGTATGGGCCCATTCGCAGCACCAAATAATCTACTCCATGTCTACCGCTACTCTCCAAATGATATAACTGCACAGTGTAGACTTCAAGCTTTTGAAAGACAGATAATGGCCATGAAAGAAAAACGTGGTGATGCAAATGTAAGGTATGGATGGCTAGGATCAAGAAAGAATGACATAGTCAGGATTCTAATTAATGGGTTGGGTACCACTGGAAAACCTGCTGAGAAGTCAGATTTGAGTGCTGGTGTATATCTTTCACCAGAAAACCGAACATTTACGAGGTGCGTTTTCTTAACTGTCGTGGCTATCCTGTTTTATAATGTTTTAGTACATTAACCTATCCTATCCTTTACCAGTGTCGGTCTTTGTGATGTTGACGAAAAAGGAGTGCAGCATATATTGCTGTGCCGAGTGATATTGGGCAACATGGAAGCTGTGGAGCCTGGATCACAGGAGTTTTTTCCAAGCAGCGACATATATGATTCTGGTGTCGATGATTGCCTAAACCCAAAGTGCTATGTGATGTGGCCGTCACATCTAAGCACTCACATGCGTTTAGAATATCTTGTTAGTTTCAAGCTTGCCCCGGATGTTCGAAGTAAGATTATCTATAAGAGTTAAGACCTTTATCATGTCATATGGAGATAGGTGAAGTTAATCTTCTTTCTGATGCACTTATTTTCAGGTTATTTACTTCACTTGAAAGGCTTATGGTTTCGGGCATCTCCAAAGGAAGTTGCAGAGGATATTTCTACTCTTCAACCTGTGAGGCAACCTGAATCTTGTTAACTTGCCGTTAGATTCATGTCTAGTTATCGCAATGGGATAACATTGCGGCCCAATCGTTCCCTTTTTCTGCTTGCAATGATGAATATTTTTAGCTTTGGTTTGTAGTATTAAACTTGGCCAACTGGACCATTCTGTATGCAGTCTTCATGCGAAATAGGTGAAGGACCAACTACCCCATGGATATCATTTAAAGTCCTGTTTGGATTAGTTCAAGACAATATATCATCCATAGCTAGGGATCTGCTGTTCCATCATTATGAAGAGCTGAAGGTACATCTGCTCAACAAGTTATGTCAGTTGTTGTTGATTATGATTGGAATGTTGGGCACTGAAATATTTCCTTTTTTTCTATTTGACAGGAAAGTAAAATAACTCGTGAAGAAATGGTGAAAAAGATGATGATAATAGTTGGAAAGAATATACTTTTGGAAGCTCTGAATAAAATTCATTACTGTGTAAGCCTCTAGCAGCATGCATGTTCATTGTTTCTCACCGACATTGAGAACTCTTACAGGCCCATTCTGGTTACTCCTCCCTGTATACAATCACAAAATTATATAGGAAGGATGCACCAACATATGATGCTTGTGAATTTACACATAAGTGATGTCGTATTGGTTGCTCTACTCACTGCAAACAGTTTGCATGGGCTCATGCACTTACAATATAGATCCCCTGTCTTCAATGATAGGATATAACAGAAAGATGCCTTTTTTCAGCTTTCAAAGGCAGCCGTTATCTTTTCAGAAGTGCGAGTAGTAGATGTTCAATCCTTTTGATGAAACTGTAGAATTTGGCTGGCATATCCTTTTTATGTTGACAACTTGAATTAAACTAAGTCTGTTATGTGCTATCTACTTGAAATTGGATGTTTAGCCAATCGTATGATAATATGCTCTACCTTTCTTTGCTGACGTTTTTATGTTCTTAGCATCACCTTTTTATTGGGTTCTATTGCAGCCATCATTATGGTACAAATCTTCTGTTAAAGATGCGTCTAGTGATCCTGCAAGGACGGCAGTAGAGCATGATCCTGCAAGGACGGCAGCAGAGCAGTTATCCTTGGATGAGACAAGCAGGGATTGTTCATTAAGTCTTAGTGATAACCATGTTGATTCACACGCACCAAATGCTACGGCTGAACATTCTGCAGCTCTAAGCACCAAAGGATGTGGTGCCCTTCCTACTCATATGGTTCCCAAAGGCCATGACTGCCCAGCACCAAGTGGTGTACCAAAAATTTCTAGTTCTGCTGGTGCCAAATGCCCAGGTTCTCAAGGGGTGGAGCCTAAAGGCAGAGATTCTCCTAGACAAGTAATGTCACCGGGAAACTCTGCAATCCGATCTGCTAGGTATCAAGATCCTATTGTAACAAGTATGCCACCTCTAAGTCGCGATGGCCTTTTGAGGATGACTCCTGGAAAATCAAAATCTCCTGGTATGGAAGTTTGCAATTCTGTTCCATCAACCACAGGGCTTCCTGGTTGTGCTTCTCTAGCACCAATTAATAATACTAAGAGCCATGGGATTATGGCTCCAGGTTTTGCTCCTATTGGTAAGGGCTGTGAATCTGTTGCGCCGAGCTTGGCACTTGGAAACTCAAAAAGTGTAGGTGCCAAATGTCTCAGTTCTGCACCACCGAGACCTGGAGGTCAGGAATTTCTTTCGTTGAGTATTGCATCACAAAGCCCCGTGTCTCATTTAGTGAAAGGCCCAGATGGTTCAACATTGGCACCCAGGCCTCCACTCTATGCACCTGGTAGGCCCTTCTGTACTATCAACTTCAACTCAACTACTCAAGTCCATGCAACATGTGTGGTAAAATACAGACTGTTGCCTACCAAATGTTGATCACGGAGGCTGCCATTTTGTTGCAGGGCGTGGACATTCGCCATCTGTGAGCCTTGGGGTCCATGATTCTCACACACCAAGTGTAACAGCAAAAGGCTGCGGTCCATCTGCATCGAGAGCAGAGCCAAAGCACCATGATTCTCCAACAGCTGCTACGAAGCCAGAAACTCGTTGCTCTCAGGACATGGATGTGGACACCAAGGTTCATGATGCTCCCACACCAAGTATGATTCTTGAAAACTCTCTTCTTAATAAGCATTTGTTTCAGATATTCCCTTGCACTAACACCAGTGCTTGTGTGTCGTTACCTGCAGTAACCGGGGAGCCAAAAGACCAGGCTGCCCAGAATAAGGTAGCCGGGCCAGGCCTTGAAGCTAGCAGCGTTCGTGCAGCTGATACCCTCATCGCCCTATCAACTCCGCGAGAGAAGGGCAAGCATTAGAGTATGTGTCTCTAGTTCTGTAAATGTGATGGTACTGGTGTAAACAGGTGAGATCTAGTGGTTCATCAGTGAAAAGTCACCCCGTCGACTCTGTAGTCTTAACATAAATGGTTCGTGTTAGTAAACTGTTATCGACAATGTCTCCCGTGCGTATGGCTGTACTGGTGCTTTGTCACAGGGCGATCATGGCGGCCCTGATGGTAGGATTGTTTTCTCCAGTTACCGCGCATGGGAGATTGTGGAAAAATTTTAGCAACTCATCTATAAAACACATCAAGGCCTAGTTGATGATGGATCATTCAACTTTTCAATGGAAAAATGTTAAATACAAAAATGTTGATCAACATTTTATCTTTCCAAAAATATTGAGCCCTATTTTTTTTAAACAAGTTGATCACCTCAATTTTTCTTCGCCAACATTTTTGAAAAATGTTGAGCTCAACTTCTTTTTGCCAACATTTTTGTCTCAACTCTTTTTTTCAAAAATATTGAGTCTCCACTTTTTTTCTCCAACATTTTAAAAAAAATGTTGATCAACATATTTGAAAAAAATTTATCCAACATTTCTTCTTAACTTTTTTGAAACACTTCAACATTTTATTTTAAAATTCGGCGTTGCTTGGGCGGCCGGCCGGCAGCTCAGGGACGGGGGTGTGGCTTGCGCCCCGCAGCCCGGGCGTTCGATCCTCAGTCGACGGCGAGCATGAGAGGCGGCGGCGAGGCCCACAGCCGTCGGTCGGGCGGCCATGACCGCAAGGGGCGGTGGGGAAGTGGGGCTCGGCGCGGCATGGGTGGCGGCGGCAGGAGTGGGAGGCAGGGTTGGGGTGTGCGGTTAGGGTTCATTATAATATACAACGGATCTGGTTTACTTGCACGAATCTCAAACAGTGAAAGGTGGGGGGAGAAAAAAATCTTTCAAAAGATATATAGGATTTCGGTGGGAGAGGATTGGGGCTCTTATATACCTTGTGGCTTGTGGGTGATTTTTAGTAACTCATCTATAAAGCCGACCAAAGCCTAGTTGGTGATGCGCCATTCAACTTTTCAATAAAAAATGTTGAATACAAAAATGTTAATCAACATTTTATCTTTCTGAAAATGTCGAGCCCTAACCCTTTTTTTTGGAAAAATGTTGACCAACATTTTTGAGAAATGTTGGACCTCAACTTTTTTTCGCCAACAGTTTTGAGAAATGTTGGACCTCAACTTTTCTTCGCCGACATTTTCAAAAAATTGTTGAGTCTCAAGTTTTTTCACCAACATTTTTGAAAAAATGTTAAGTCTTAACTTTTTTCACCAACAATTTTGAATCACAACTTTTTTCGTCAACACTTTTTTTAAAATGTTGAGTCTTCATTTTTTTGCCAACATTTTTGAAAGAAGTTGACCCAAATGTTGAACCTCAACTTTTCAAAAAACAAAATCAACATTTCTTCTCAAATTTTTCGAAGCAGTTCAACATTTCCTTCCACAAAAGTTCATCAACATTTTTTCAACTTTTCATAGCATCAAAAAAAATAGTTGAAGATTTTTTTTGACAATGTTCTTTTTTAAAAAAAGTTGGCCGTCGCTAGCCTTTTTCTCCGGCTCCGGTGGCTGGCGGCGGCGGCATAGGGCGTGGCGAGGCGGGTCACCATGGCCGGTGTGCAAGGGCACGGCGCCCGGCGCGCAGGGAGCAGGCCTGCGGCACGTGGGCCTGTGGCGACCGGCGCGCAGAGAGCAGGTCGACGGTGGCGGACGTAGGCAGCGCGGGGTGGCGCCTGCGGTGCGCAGCCATGGCGGCGGCGCACGGGTGGGTGGGCACAATAGGGTTTGGGGTTGGGTCTAACGAGCATCATTGTTTGCACGAATCTCAAACATTGGAAGTTAGGGTAGAAAAAATCTTCATAAAGGTATATAGGATTTTCGAAGAGGATGCTGCTTAGTGCCGTTGCCAGCGCTGGCCCAATTGTAGTTGGGTTGGGCTGTGTTTTACCTACGGGCCTCTGCTTCTGTTTTACTTTTTTTTTTGCGACCACTTTTTTTTGGTTTTAGGGGGTGGTTAGATAGGTAAAAAGTGAGTAAAAAAATATGAAAACTTTTTATATTGAGCCGTGTGCATAAAAAGAAGAAATAAATTTATATGGTTTTCTAAGTGAAAACATTTTGCGTTTTTCGTGAAACTAAACACGGCGTTACTTCGATTCAGCTGTGCTCCAACGCTCTGCGTAGATCGGTAGATTGGCATAGCCTTATCTATGGATGGAAACGGATCGGATTCGCATGGAATCGGATTCGGATATCACCTTTTACCACATTTTAACTCGAATACGAATACGGATTCGAATGTTCTCGAATACGAATACAAAACGGATGTCTCGAATTCGAATACGCATCGGATATTTACACCAGTTGGAAAACAATATTTACTTATTTTCTTTATTAATAGTTTATATTATAAAATTATTATATAAAAGTAAAGACTAAAGTATGACTACATAACAAGTCTAAACAAAGATCACTCATTAATAATATCACATTCATTCATAATTATTTTAATAATTAATCATATAATAAATAATAAAACTATTAATAAATACATATTTTATTTGTGGATGCAATATTTTTTATATTAAAATCAATATCATAATCATTAGTAATGGAGATAACTTTTTTTAACTATACACTACCATTATTAATATTTAAATGGACATCATTTGTCATTAGTTATAGAAATAACTAACAGTTTCATATGGTCGAATACGGATACTGCCGGATATTGCCGAATACGAATGTGGAATCGGATAGAGAAATTCAACGAAAACGAATTCGGATGTATCCATTTTATTACCACATTTGAATTCGAATACGAATACGGATATCCATATTTACGTTTTAGCGGATACGGATATCGGATAATTCGGATTCCATTTCCACATTTCCATCCTTAGCCTTATCAAAGACAGTGGCTGGCTTGGAAACCAAAGACGCATAGGCTACAAAGGGCATGGAGCCATGGATGGGACGTTGGGCACTTATCCTCTGCTGCTGCTGGCCACCTGGGACTATGATTGGCTACAGAAGAAAGGCGCCGGCGTAGGGCCATGAGTGAGCTGCCAACAGCCCCGCACACGGCCGCCTTTTCTCCCGGCCGGCTCGCCGGCACCACGCGGCCACTTGCACGTACGCGTGCGTGGCACTTGAGATGTCCCTCCGGCGTAGCTTGCCGCTAGTGCCCTGTCAAACCCATATCAAACAAAGTTTGTTTAACAAGGATGGATGCGCCATTAACCTCCTCCACCACCAAGACCATTTGATCACCTCCATTAACTCAGCTTTTGGCCTCGGTTAACAAGCATGGACTCGATTAGCCCATGCTTGGGCGGCGGCAAGGCGTTAACCTCCCGAGCTCCTCCGCTAGTGGTGTCGTGTCACGTCGCCTCCTCACCGTTGAAATTGGGCTGCACAGAAGTCTCTCTCTCTCTCTTTTTTAAAGATGGGGAGAAGTTCTCTGTTGGGTTCATTCAACGGCAATAAAAAGGATTGGGAAGCGTAGCCGCCGGGGCGGCGAGCGACGAGCCGCTCTTTATTACCACCGTCGTTTCAGTTTCTGTGCTCGGGCATTTCTGCGTTGAGGCACCGCAAACTTGCTGCAGATTCTTCATTCTCTTGCGACGGGTGCAGATGGAATTTTGATGAGATCTTGAGAGCGACGTCGTATTCTGTAAAGAACAGTGGAGAAAGGAACCGAATCTACTTATATCGCAGCATACTGCTTTCTTCCTTACAACATCGAAAGCTAAATGTTCTCCAGCACAAAAGAATATATTATCCGAAGGTAACGTCCAGTCAAACAATTTCCAGAAAACTGGAGAATTGTCTCTTTCATGATCCTAATCGAAGTCATACAATTGGGATTTCGGAGCATAACATCTCTTGGAAATTGTTGATCTCTGCAAGACTGCTGCAACGTCCAGAAGCTTCAACCTAGGAAATTAAAATACTCTGGCGAGCTAGTAAAAAAAAATCCCAAATTTCTCATGCATGGGCAGGCCTTGATTTTGGTGGTCATGCTAATGCGCGGCTGCAAGTGTAGCTGGTGTTAACTACAAGGTGTCTATAGCTCAAGCTTTGCATAGTGCTAAACGGCTGATGCTGCATGAGTGATGATTTGGACGTACAAATCCATTGTGAATGTGCAAAGATGATCAAATAGTGTCCTCTCAAACATTCTTTGTGGCAAATCAAAAAAAAAAAGTAAACCACTTGAGACCTAGCTGTTCAAATTGCAGCCATGGCTGTGCCTGTGCAATTTAAGTGGAATATGCAATTGGCACACTTTTACAGTGCTTCTACAAAAGTGCCAACATATCTAATGAGGCGACCGAAAGAAAGAAGACAGGGCAAATGCACATTGTTATTCCCTTTGTTCTTACGGGCCTGGCAGGGCAGGCAGGTCAAATCCGTGGAGCACAAGTAGGGGTAGTCGCCCTGCCCCAGAGGTTTCTCGTGCTCAAGTGGATTAGCTCTCGCCAAAGAACGCCAACTTTGTAGAAAGGTGAAAGCCTGACCGCTAACTGCCTGCGGGCACCGTAGCTAGCTAACAATCCAGATGCAAGCTAGCTAGCTATTCGTCGTTCAATTTCTCGCTCGGTATGCATCACTTTCATTTCTTCTCCTTTTTATCGAATTCGATGTCAAACAGACAAACGGCATATTCTGCGTCCAAATAGTGGGGTTGTGCAGCTATGTCTGTAGAACCTTCTTCTCTTTTTCCTCCTCTATGGTCTGAAATCTGAACCTACGGATCAGTCATAGTAGCTTCGATCACGATCAAAAGTTTCGTCTCGTGCTGAATCTACCACTGAATAAAATTACAGAAAATAGATAAATTCTATCACAAGCAACCTAATTAAGCAACGGATCAATGCTCAGTTAGCCAACAATGCACATAACCCTATAGCAATCGAGATAATGAGCCCTTTTTATTTTAATCGTTTTTCTTGAAAGAGAACTCGTGCCTGAATCCCAGCTTCTGTAGCGAGGTTCAAAGATGAGTCCAATTTGCACTCTGTTCTGTAGTACTACATGAAGCAATATTGTACTAGTAATAAGCTGGTGGATCGGGTGAGCACTGCACTGTGCATCGATTGGCGATGGGTCGCCCACTCTACTACTCGTGCATGCAGATCACAGGCGCTTTCTGGCCAACTTCCCTTTGCAGCTCGAGCTCGATGGGGTGCGTGGTCGTGACAGTGACCCACGCCGGCCGAAGTGTTTGTTCAAATGGGCTGGTCATCAGATTCCCAAGTCTGGCTGGGTGAGCTAGCGGCTCCGGAACACCACAAGCGTGGTTGATGACCAAACCGTACACGTGCGTCTGCATGTGTTGACCCTTTGAGATTGCAACATCTCCATGCACCCATGCATGCACACCACCCTGTGTCCAGACTTTCAGCCGAAGAGAAAAATCGAACTGAAACAGTTAAATAAACGAGATGAGAATTATCAAATAAAAAATCCACTTGTTTCTACTGGTTGTGCATATAAAAATAGGAGCGCATGTAATTTTTTTAGTACTGGATAGGGACATGAATAGGTTGTCTGAATTGAATCTTGTTTTGGTTTGACAATGGGTGGACTTGTACCTAACAAGTGAATTAAACAACCAACTTCAATTGTTAATCTGGATCCTAAGTTGTATTGTAACTGATCCTTGGCTTATTTTATTTTCTGTAAGTATTATTTTGTTCTCTCCTCAGTACGTACGTCAGAAAACCAACAAAGGCCGTCTCTTAGATGAGCACATGCTGTACTCCATGCGTTGCCGGGCAACGGGCATAATTTAGTGGTGGCAATCATAGCTTAAGAGGCCTCAAAATCATGTTCATCAGACTGCTGATGCTTTTGTTTTTGTTCCTTTTGAAATGCTAGTGCTCGCTTGACACGGAAGAGAGCAGACTTTGATTCTCCCTAGTTTGCCGCAGGGATATTTTATCCAAAGGATTCCTGCGCGCATCCACACAAACTGAAGCTGACTTCCACACGGCTGCACCAATACAATCCAAGTTGGGATTGTGATCATGTCGACCCCAACTACTAGCACTCTAGCAGTTCCTCTCCCTTCGTTCAGACTTTGTTCTGCCTTTTTTAATTCACCAACTTCTTAGGAACAGTTGGATCCTTTGTTAGAGTTAACTATTATTAGCTGTTAAAAATTAGCTAAGGCTACATACTGTTTATATAATCATTATTTTGATTTAAATTTAGACTAAAATAGAAATTTAAAACACTCAATTAATTGTAGTTTATATAATCTAACTTGGAACTCACATCTAGAGCTGTAGGTAGCAAACCAGCCAGAGAATGTAGTGCGTATTCGTTGCAGCTAAGAACAACTTCAACATATTGATTTTCCTCTTTTTCCTTTCCATTTTCAACTATATAAAGAAATTGAAGGCAAAAAAAAATGTTGCTCCAACATATTTCTTTTTCCTTTTCCATTTCCCTTTTATTTTTCTTTTTTCTCTCCTTTCTTTTTTTCTCAGTCTGCTTCTCCTCCCATACATTTCCCTTTCTTTCCATTCCTCTCCAACCACACCATCAACACCCCTAGAGCAACCCATGGTTGCCCGATCCACCGTCCTCACCGCCCATCCGCGTCGATCAGCATTGCCACCACTTGCACTTGGTTGTGCCATCGCCGGGCTGCCATCCACGGTCTGCGCACGCCTTCCTCACGCCACCCGCCCGCCCAGTTGGCCAGCTTGCTCCCAGACTGCAACTCGCCGGCCGAGCCTCCGTGATGCCCTTTTGGCTGTCTGTCGAGCCTCTGCGCCGTGTTCGCTCGGCTCCTCCGGTTGGACAAGGTAGAAGAAACTCAATGACATACGGGTCCCACATGTCAAGGCACGAGAAAGGAGAAAGGGGAAAATCAATCGCATGTAGTGCCTCTTTCGAATATGCTAAAAATGTTATAGAGATTTCCTTATAAGGTGAGAAACGAGAAAATTAATTAATCTATTGAAGTTGCTCTGCATCATTGTAGCGTGTACTATTGTTTATTCAGAGCCGTATTTCCGGCCGTGCACCTAATTCCAACGGCAAGTCGTGCTTCGAGACCTTTGACCTGGCGACGTCAACGAAAGCCCTCACACTTCCGACGACTGCGATGGGATCGACTCACTATCCCTTTGTAGAAAAGTGAAGGCACATGCTTGACATCGAAGCAAGGCTCCTAGGGCCGCGTTTAGATTCTTTCGCGAAAAAATTTACAGCATGTCGGGCACACATTTGAAGTATTAAATATAGACTAATTACAAAACTAATTACAGAGTATGTCAGTTCATCGCAAGACGAACCTAATGAGTCTAATTAATCCGTCATTAGCACATGTTTACTGTAGCAATTTATTGTCTAATCACGATCTAACTAGGCTCATTAGATTCGTCTCGCGAAGCACAGTCCATCTATATAATGGGTTATTTTTTTCAACTACATTTAATATGCCATGCATGTGAGGGAACATACTCGAAAAAAATTTCGCGAAACATCTAAACAGGGCCCTGACGATTCTAAACTGCAATTTGCGTCACCAACGCATGTCCCTTTCTGCCCAAGTCAAGCGTGGATGTAGGCACATGTGTCCGAGAAGTCTGGCATGCATTCAGGCTCGTGGAGAGGGTCAAAACCTTTTTTTTCTGGTATGTTTAGAGCCAGCAGCGCGACAGCGTTAACAGAAACTTTTTCAAGAGTTCTCGCTGCAAAAATTTGAAACGCCACGTCACGTGGTGACTGGTATCTGCTGCTGCTCATAATTTAGAACACTAGCTTTATCGTCTATAATAAAGTGACTCCTTGAGTATTTGCATTTATTGAAATAGTAAAAAAAAATTAGGATGCTAGTAAAATAAAACCAAAACAATTTGTGATGAGTACGGAGTAGGAGTATTTTCCTTGTGCTCTGTTCCGAGATCCCTGCTGTTGACTGTTGAGCCTTGGCTGTTGCCCTCGCTAACTCGCTCGTCGCCATCGGTGTGGCGCAGCACCGATCGAGATCCGTGCTGTTCTGGTCGCTTGAACACGAAGCATGGCTTTGGGCGCGCCTCCATTTCGTGCAGCACGTGCACTGTAGCCTGTACTGGGTTCGCTTGCACGGTAAGCACGGCACAGTGCTGCATTGGCATTGCTAGCTGCTGCATGCTAGTAGAGCACTGTAGAGAACGTACCAGGACCTATAACCGATTGTACAGTAGCTCACTGTAACTAGCTACTATATATATATAATCATCACTGACACTGAAAGAGACTCAGCACTGTATCTTGCCACTAGCACGTACAGTTTATGAGTCAACCAGAGATAATTGCCCTTTTTTGGGCTGTCCTCAAATAAAGCTGCTGGGAAGGTTTGCAATCTGCTTAACCCGGCCAGCCCTTTACACGCAAGCTCAGTGCGTCGACTTTTACAAAATGTGAAGTGTGCATGAACTCATCGCCAACCCAAAACCACATCCACCAGTCTTCCATAGCTAGTGTCGTTCGTTCCATTCTCGATAGCCTATATCCACTTGGACAAAATCTAATGCCCGTCGCGTAGTACGTAGTAGCATAATCCAGCTAGCCCAGCCAGATACGTACGCGTCGTTGCAAGATGAACACGCAGAGATGGATCCATGGAGCAAGGCGTCGTGTCCGCCGCCCTGCACTGCCTGGGTTTCACACACTGGGTTTCAGTGTTTCACACAGCAGTCCTCCCGGCTGCACTGCATCGTATTCGTATTTTTTGGAGAGTAAGCAGGTCGCACTTTGCTTGCGCGGCGGGGCGAGGAATAATGTAGAAAAGCGGCTGCGCGGAAAGAAAGGAAGAATCCAAGGAGCGAGAATGGCGTGAGCGCTAAGCCAAAACCGAAAAGGCCTCAATGGCGGCGTACAATACGGGAGGAATCGCGCGAACTTTTTTTTTCAGTACGTTACCTCACATGCATGGCATATTAAATATAGTAAAAAAAATAACCCATTATATGGATGTAGTGTACTTCGCGAGACGAATCTAATGAGCCTAGTTATGTCGTGATTAGACAATAAATTGCTACAGTAAACATGTGCCAATGACGGATTAATTAGACTCATTAGGTTCGTCTTGCGATTTAGTGATTGAATCTGTAATTAGTTTTGTAATTAGTCTATATTTAATACTTCAAATGTGTGCCCGACATGCTCGAAAAAAATTTCGCGCAACATCAGGCCAGCCGTCCAGCCTCGGCACGGCCGCCGCTGACTTGTTTGTTGCCGGCTATGGGGCGCGGTTGGATCGCGTGCGGTGCGCCCGCGCCGCGGCCTGCCGTCTGGTTCGCTGCACCTCCGATCGACGCATGCGGCTGGTTCCGAATGGACAACGCGTTTCGGTCGACAAGCACCAGGCTCGGCCGTGTTTAGTTGCCCGCAAAAAAATATTTTCTACCCATCACATCAAAGAAAATCTCATATGCATAAAGTACTAAATGTAAACGAAAAAAATAACTCATTACATGGATGAAGTGTATATCACGAGACAAATCTAATGAGCCTATTTAATCCATGATTTACAACAGTAATGCTACAGTAACTGTCCACTAATTATTGATTACTTACTCTCTAACTGCCCGTCATTAGATTCGTCTCGCGATTTCCTGGCTAGATCTGTAATTAGTTTTATTAGCGGTTTACGTTTACTACTCCTAAATGGTAAATTTCTTTTGATGTGACACTTACATACTTTCACCAAAAAATTTTCACCCCATCTAGACACTGCATAACAGATAAAAAAATGGATAACAAAATCGGCACACGACTCCTCGCAGGCCTTCCACTTGCTTTAATTTTTTCGTATAATTTCCTTTCATCGTTTTCTATCTGTTTTGTAGATATTAGGAAAAGTTTATTTTTAGCCATCCAACTACCACTTCAGTTCGATTTTTGGCCATCGAACCGCAAAATTAGAAATCTTTGACCACTCAAGTGTTAAGATCGTTGAGATTTGGCCATCGGGTGGTTACCGTGGGCGATCTAGCAAACATGGATAACACATGGTGGTGGAGCCCACCTGTCATCGCCCCTCTCTCCTCTCCCTCTCCTCCCTCTTTCTTCTCTCCACTCTCTCCCCTTTGACGACCACTGTTGTCCCCGCGCTGGCCTCTACCGCGTCGCCCTCCATCATGCCGGCTGCCTCCGCGCCCGCCTTCACTGCGCCGCCCTCCCCCGTTGACAGTCGTCTTCTATATCTACCTTCTCCTTCGTCACCTCATTGTAGCTCCGCGCCATTACCATCCACAAGAGCATGCAACCGACGATGATGGCGCCGGCCCGCATCCTAGGGTCGACCCGCGAGGTCGTGGCCGGACCAAATCCACCTCCTCCCTTGTGCCATCTTCAAATCGCCCCTCAAATTAGGATGGACAACAGCTAGAACTGCAAAAGCGGCCGATGGCTGGAGCCAGAGACAAATGGAGCCGGAAGGATGTGCAGCGCGTGCAGACAACGGCGGCCTAGGTCGCGTTGCTCCGCCGCGCTCGGCAAGTGCAGATTCATCGTTGCTATGTCGTTGTCTGCTCTATCGAGGTCCGTGCCGCTGGCAGCATAACACCCGAGTCTGAGGGTGGCGACGGCTCTAGCGGCAGGTCCCGTGGGCATTCTCATGCTGGGCGCGAGAAGGCATGTGGTGGAGGTGGAGGCAGCAAGCCGGTTGGAGGTGTTCAGAGGGGATGGGTTGGAGAGAGAAGAGAGGGGAAGAGAGAATAGAGGATGCGATGATGGGTGGGCCCCACCATCTTGTGTCGTGTAGTTGAGTGGTCAAAGATTCTCGGTTTTGCAGTTCGATGGCCAAAACCAAACAAGAGCATAGTTAAATGGTCAAAAAAGAATTTTTTCTAGATATTATTATCCTAGGGATTGAATTCATGGTTTCCCGATCTCATTACATTTTTCCCTCTATCACAATATTGAATTGCTGGAAGGAGAAAACAAGCTGTCACTATAGGCTTACACTATTTCTGAGTATTGTAGACACAAGAAAAATGGAGTGCAAAATTATCTTCTTCCCGCACTGCAATTTAATCAAACTAAATGATGCATCTCTCATTTTTGTACGTGTACATGACATCATGACATATCTGAATATGCCACATAGATATTTTATTTTCAGGTCAGATAAGTGAAAACTG
Source organism: Urochloa ruziziensis (assembly GCA_015476505.1). Taxonomy (NCBI): domain Eukaryota; kingdom Viridiplantae; phylum Streptophyta; class Magnoliopsida; order Poales; family Poaceae; genus Urochloa; species Urochloa ruziziensis. The sequence goes on from CM027125.1 coordinate 49,683,794, forward strand.
CATCATGCCAATTATACGTGCCCCTTCACTTCTTCAGACTGTTAACCTCTTTGTTTGGTCAATTTTGTTGTCCCAAATGAACCATTGCAATTTTTATCAGTGCTTCGGCTGTATGATTACAATGTTTTACTACCTTTATCATGCCAATTATACGCATCATGTCATGCTACTACCTTTATCTAATATACATATACGCAGACACATACACACGCACTACTACTACGGAGTACTACTTATTCTGCATGAGGACAATGTACCTATTTCTGTAATTTGTTTTCCTTTCTTTTTTCCAAGGGAATAGTTGAACCATTACAAAGAAAAAAAAAAGAATCATTACAAAGCATTAACGCTACGCAGTTTACATTGTACCCATATCTGTTCTACACTAAAGTTCCTAAGAATTTCTCTATATATAGCATTTTCAATTGCATTGTTGCTATAGTTACCATCATTCTCAAACTATCATATATTCATGTGTACATTGTATAGTCGTAGCTGAATTCATCAGAATATGCTAAACAGACCAGCGCAGGCCTAATGGCGCGCTTTCACTGGCGCGGCGAAGCGCGCTACTCATCCTAGTTACTATAGCTATAGCTAGGACAGTGATAGACCACGACTGAGGTAATTAAAACCAAAACAAAAAAAATGAAATAGCAGGTAAATGATGCAAGCTGCATTGCACTGCGCCGCTAAAAAGTCTCTTCATCACGCTTTACAAGCGTGCAGCATGTCACGGATGTCAGATCAAATGCTGCCATGAACACCACCACGGAGCTGTTTAGATGTTTTGCGAAATTTTTTTTGGAAGTATGTTCCCTCACATGCATGGCATATTAAATGTAGTCGAAAAAAATAACCCATTATATGGATGGAGTGTACTTCGCGAGACGAATCTAATGAGCCTAGTTAGGTCATGATTAGGCAATAAATTGCTACAGTAAACATGTGCTATGACGGATTAATTAGACTCATTAGGTTCGTTTTGCGATTTACTGACAGAATCTATAATTAGTTTTGTAATTAGTCACCACCAGAATGGCACACACTAGCTAGCGCAATGAGTCACCAGACCAGAATGGCACCGGTAGGCCTACCGCTGCTGCTTTTATTTCCCCTTTGCCGTTCCTCTGATTTTTCTCTTTCCCTTTCGCTCCGAGTTCTTTGACTTTCCCGTTGATTGAATGCTCCCAAGCAGCCCAGCCGCAACCAACTCGGCTCACCGTCCACCAAAAATTCTGCATCCGCCATAAAAGACCACCAACACGGCAAAAACTCTTCATCACGCAGACGAATTCCAAGAGAGGGGCTCATCTGACCCGGGCTTCTGCATGCACAGGTCCATATCATAATGCCAACGGCTACTGCATCTGGTTGTACACAAGCTAGTACAGCGAGACTTGTGTGCCTTGCACTTCAACAGCAGCAATTTAAGCAGCACGTACATTTTAGAGGACAATTTAAGCAGCACTGCTGTAATTATAAACATTACTAAAAAAATAAAAGGTGCAAAGTGTATAGGTGAATGGCACATTTCACGGCTATAAAGAGTCATCACCGTTTTAGTTTGCAAAAATTGTCTCAAAGATGTCATCTGCCGTCAACAATTTAGCTGGCAAACACCGACAATTTGTATCCAGCTATAGCTAGTGGCTTTTTTTTTGTTATCTCTGAGGCCATAGACGACTTAGTTGGCAAAAACTGACAATTTATCTCCAGCTATTTCATATCTAATGGCTTGTTTTGTTATATCTAAGGCCATCACAGATTTGGTTGGCAAAAACTGACAATTTATTTCCAACTAATTTATAGCTAAAATGGCTTATTTTTTTATCTATAATGGTCCGTGGCCGATTTAGCTAGCAAAAACTGACACCTTTTGCTCTATAGTCCGTTGCTAAGTTTTCCCTCATTCTGTGGGCTTCAACTAGAGATAATCTGAAAATTAAAATCACAAGGAACTGCCAATCAGGTCATAGTTGCCGGATCCCGTCAGATCCAGCCAAATTATGGAGAGCAAATTCCCTGTGTGCCATTGGAAAATATAATATCCCTTATGTGTCACTGAAAATTAACACATCCCTTCAGTGTCATTGACTGTAATTTTTCGTCCCCTCTATGCCATTGCCGTTATAGGGCTGTGAATTCTGCTGTCAAGTGAAGAGGAAAAGACGATTTTACCCCTTTGATTTTTCCTTCCCTCCCTTACTTCACCATGGGCGCTCGCCGCCCGCACGCCCGGCCCGCCGTGTACTCGCGCCCACGCGCCACGCACCAATCGACGTCCCACCCGGCCGCTGCGCTCGCCGTCCTTGTGCCATGACCGGAGCACCCGCCCGTACTGGCACCTCCGCCTCTCCCCACTCGTTGCTCGCGCGCATGGTCGCGGAGCTCGCACGCTCCATGAGCAGTCAACGCCTCGAACCCAGCCTCCGCGCGCATGGACTCCGCCCGTCGGCCGGCTGCCCCGCCGTCCCGACTGCTCCGCCCGCGGCCGCCCGGCCGCCGACACGCACGGGCACCTGCGCGCTCGCCGGCCGGCGCCCGACGAGCTCGTGGGCGTCCGCGCACGGCTGCGCCCTGGCTGGCCAACCGCCTGGCCGCCGACGCGCCACGGGCCCGCGCGCCCCTGCGCGCTGGCTGGCCGCCGCCGCCGCCGCTCCCACAAGCTCGCTCGCCCATCCCGCCGATGCGCGAGGCGGATGCCCGTCCGCCGCTGCCGCGCTGACGCCCGCCCCATCGCGTTCGCCCTTCCCGCCGCCGCTAGCCCGGCCGCCCCAGGCCCCAGCGCACTCGTCCTTCTGGACCTGATGTGCGGCATGAACAGAAGGTGAGGGGTGGGAGAAGGAAATAATGGAAGAGGAAGGGAGAGAGGAGTAACGTCGTTACCCTAAAATTGACGGTAGTGGCATACGAGGGATGAGAAATTACAACCAGTGGCACTGAAAGGATGTGTTAATTTTCAATAGCACATACAGGACGAGTCATATTTTCCAATGGCATGTAAGGAATTTGCTTAATTATGGAGCCGCAATTTTTGTACCAACCATAGGATAACGATGATATGGCACACAATCTTGAAGATCGCCCTGAATTTAATCCAACTTCATGGCCTACTGGCTACTCTGCGCTGGCCGGTTAGGTTTTACAGAAAATTGATACTACTAGCTGCAGTGTACAGCGTCCAGTGGAGCACGCTCCATCGCAGCAACTTGCGCCAATACTGCCGTCGCTATCGCCTACGGAGTACTCTGAAGTCTGACCTGATGACCGCCCGCCCACCGCTGCAGGAAGCAGGAAATGGGTCAGCCCACCCCGTCTGATCTGCGGCGTCCGCTCACCCATTTCCTCCACTAGTTTATGAACGCCTGCCGCTTATTAATTGCAGTTGAATCAAATGCACAAACTGGTTCTGGTGCGCCGCCTACCACGAGAGAGAGGACACGAGAAAGTATGAGAGAGAAACCAAGAACAAATCCCCTGAATAAAGAAAGGCAGCAGCAGAGAGAAATGGGGATAAACAAATCCAATCCGCACTGCTGAGCGCATCAGAGTCAAAACCAACCGTCCCTGTCTTTCTTCTGACTTTCCTCCCCCTCTTGCTCCTGTGATGCCCTCGTCTCTCAAAATCTCGCGATTCAGCGCGGACGAGAGCGAGATTTTTTTTGAGGAAATCTTCAACGCAGATTGTTTGCTCTTGCTTCTTCGGTTCTGAACCTCTGTCTGGATTTTGCAAGCGCATGCCTTTCTGCTGCTTGTCGGGTTCCCGCAACAATTGCGTGTTTCTCATCCAAGCTGTGGGTGTGCCTGTTCTTGATGCTGGGTTGCATGCCGCGTAGCAGGGTGGTGTGAGTTTCGGCAAGAATTCCTTCCAGTGTGCTTGCAGTCGTTCATGCCCTGCGGGAAAAGAGCCTCCTTTCCGGATCCCGCCGCCGTTTCTCGCCGGAGATGAGGGGCTTCCGCAGGCTGTTCCGTTTCTTCCTCGTCGCCGTTCTGCTCCACGTCCATGGCGGCCAGTCCCTGAACCAGACTTGCCACCTCACCGACCTGAAGGCGCTCCTCGACTTCTCCAATGGCTTGGACAGCAAGGCCGCCGGGCTCGTAGGGTGGGGCTCCGACGCCGGCGCGGGCGCCTGCTGTTCCTGGACCGGCGTCGCCTGCGATCTTGGGCGTGTGGTCGGCCTGGATCTCTCCAACAAGAGCCTCCACGGCGACATCTCCTCCTCGGTCGCCTCCCTCGACGGCCTCGTCACGCTGAACCTCTCCCGGAACTCGCTTCACGGCGCGGCGCCGGCGGAGCTCGGCCGGCTGGCGAGGCTGCAGGTGCTCGACCTCAGCGCGAACGGGCTCTCCGGCCCGTTCCCCGCTAGCGATGGCGGCTTCCCGGCGATCCAAGTGCTCAACATCTCCTTCAACAGCTTCGACGGGCCGCACCCTGCGTTCCCGGCGGCGGCGAACCTGACGGTTCTCGATATCTCCGGCAACAACTTCTCCGGCAGCATCAACTCGTCCGCGCTCTGTCTTGCGCCGGTCGAGGTCCTGCGGTTCTCGGGGAATGGCTTCTCCGGTGAGGTCCCCAGCGGCCTGAGTCGATGCAAGGCGCTCGCGGAGCTCTCCCTCGACGGCAATGGCTTAACTGGGAACATCCCCAGCGACCTGTACACGTTGCCCAAGTTGACAAGGCTCAGCCTACAGGAAAATCAGCTCACCGGCAACCTCGGCAATGACCTTGGTAACCTCTCTCGGCTTGTGCAGCTTGACTTGTCGTATAACAGGTTCTCCGGCTCCATTCCTGATGTGTTTGGAGGGATGAGGAGGCTGGAATGCCTAAACTTGGCCTCCAATAAGTTTGATGGTGAATTGCCTGCTTCCCTGTCAAGTTGTCCAATGCTGAAGGTAATCAGCCTAAGGAACAACTCGCTGTCTGGTGAGATTGCTATTGACTTCAAATTGCTGCCGAAGCTGAACACCTTTGATACTGGAACCAACAATCTGAGTGGCACTATACCTTCTGGCATCGCTGGGTGTTCCGAGTTGAGGACACTGAACCTTGCAAGGAACAGGCTCGTGGGGGAGATACCAGAGAACTTTAAGGAGTTGAGATCTCTGTCATACCTCTCACTGACAGGAAATGGCTTCACAAACCTGTCGTCAGCATTGCAAGTCTTGCAGCACCTGCCCAACCTGACAAGTTTGGTGCTCACCAGGAATTTCCGTGGTGGTGAGACAATGCTGGTGGATGGCATCAATGGGTTCAAGGGCATCGAGGTGCTTGTCCTGGCAAATTGCTTACTCACGGGCACAATTCCACTTTGGCTGCAGAGCTTGGAAAGTCTGAATGTGCTGGACATTTCATGGAACAAGTTAAATGGGAACATCCCGCCATGGCTTGGAAAGCTGAACAATCTCTTCTACATTGACCTGTCAAACAATTCTTTCAGTGGGGAGCTTCCTGTGAGCTTCACACAGATGAGGAGTTTGATTTCAAGTAATGGCTCGAGTGAGCAGTCACCAACAGAGGACCTGCCGTTATTCATCAAGAAGAATTCAACTGGCAAAGGTTTGCAGTACAACCAAGTCAGCAGCTTTCCACCGTCCCTTATACTATCAAACAACTTGCTTACTGGGATGATCTGGTCAAGTTTTGGTCATCTTGTGAAACTTCATGTGCTGGACTTGAGCTGGAATAACTTCTCAGGGCCAATCCCTGATGAGTTATCGAATATGTCGAGCTTGGAAGTGCTGAATTTGGCCCACAACAATCTCAATGGGACAATACCTGCATCTCTAACGAAGCTGAATTTTCTCTCCAAGTTTGATGTGTCATACAACAATTTGACTGGAGATATCCCTGCTGGTGGGCAATTCTCCACATTCACAAATGAGGATTTTGAAGGTAACTCTGCACTCTGCCTTCTTCGGAACTCTTCGTGCCCAGAGAAGGATTCATCTGTGGAAGCTGCACACAGTAAGAAGAGCAAAGGCGCGCTTGTCGCCCTTGGACTGGGAACTGCAGTTGGGGTTGTCTTTATCTTATTTTGTGCTTATGTGGTTGTGGCAAGGATTGTTCATTCAAGAATGCAGGAGCGTAATCCAAAGGCTGTAGCAAATGCTGAAGACTCAGAGTCCTCTAACTCATGCCTTGTGCTGCTTTTCCAAAACAACAAAGAATTCAGCATTGAGGACATCTTGAAGTCTACCAACAACTTTGATCAAGCCTATATAGTTGGATGTGGCGGGTTTGGCCTTGTCTACAAATCGGTACTACCAGATGGGAGGAGGGTCGCAATAAAAAAGCTTTCAGGCGACTACTCTCAGATCGAGCGGGAATTCCAAGCCGAGGTGGAGACACTATCACGGGCTCAACATGAGAACCTTGTCTTGCTGCAAGGTTATTGCAAGGTTGGTAATGACAGGCTATTGATCTACTCGTATATGGAAAATGGCAGCTTGGACTACTGGCTTCATGAGAGGGCTGATAGTGGGATGCTGCTGGATTGGCGGAAGAGGCTAAGGATAGCACAGGGTTCAGCAAGGGGGCTAGCATACTTGCATATGTCCTGTGACCCCCACATATTGCACCGAGATATCAAATCAAGCAATATCCTCCTGGATGAGAACTTTGAGGCCCATCTGGCTGATTTTGGTTTAGCAAGACTCATCTGTGCATACGAGACACATGTCACCACAGATGTAGTGGGAACCTTGGGCTACATTCCTCCTGAATATGGGCAATCACCTGTAGCAACTTACAAGGGTGATATATACAGCTTTGGTATTGTTCTGCTAGAGCTACTCACTGGTCGGAGGCCTGTGGACATGTGCAGGCCAAAAGGGACCAGGGATGTCGTGTCATGGGTGCTTCAGATGAAGGAGGAGGGCAGGGAAACTGAAGTTTTCCATCCAAGTATACATCACAAGGAGAATGAAAGCCAGTTGACGAGAGTCCTCGAGATAGCATGCCTTTGTGTGACTGCTGCTCCTAAGTCAAGACCAACGTCACAGCAGCTAGTTGCATGGCTCGACGACATTGCAGAAGGTGGAGGATTAATGCAATCCGGAATTTCCAACGGTTTTGATTTGCTTGCTTGAGCAGGATCATCAGCCTTATAGTTTCTTAAGAATGATTAGCTGTGTACATAAAATATTTACATAGAGTGATATGCCGGTTCGTCTTGCTCTCCTCTCAAGTGATGACATGAGGATGTTTCTTTTTTCTCCCTTCATAAGGTGGTTGAAAGATCACCAGAGTGTAAAAATGCTTTGTAGGTTTAAACCATTGGTGCAATAATCTACTGGTTACATGAGCAACTTGTTCTACATAATTGTGGTGCGCCTTGTAACTTCAGTTCCTTGTAATGGTACCAGTTTCGTAGGTCTTGGTTTCAGAATTTTTGTCGTATTCAATTTTTTGTCATCGATGTGCTTTTCAATCTTGTAGATGCAGAATGTGGCTCAGTGAGAATAATGGGTTTATAGCAAAGAGCCTGCACTGATAGAATGAACCAGTATGGTTTGGGTCTTTGGTTGATGCAGGGAACAGCAGTGCCCAACCAAATATGTTTGTCACTCTACAACATTTCTTGTAGTCTAATGGTATGATGTTTCCCTGACTGAGTTGCTTGACCTCTTTCTGCTAGACCTGAAGGCAGGACTGCCCTCAGCAAACATCTTGATTATCACCTTTTCCAAAAGAGAGAATAAAAAAAGTAGCTCGATCATGATGGCATGGACTGGCTGGTAGCAGGTACTAGGAGAATTATCCCTCGAATTCATAGGGCAGAAGTCAGGCCTTGTTTCTTTCCGAAAAGCTCAAGAGTTGATTGAACTTTGTGGGCAGGAAAAACGAGAGCTGAAACAAGAGTCTTGCTTCACCTGTTTCCGATCCGGCACGAAATTCTGTCTTGGATCGTTTCGCGGGGCTCGCCCGCCGGGGTCCGGACAAAGGAGTAGTCTCAGGCGACCTCGAGCCCGTGCCGCCAGGGAACGCCGCGTCTCGGCGTTTCGCTCAATCGCTCGGCGGCGGCGGCGGCGGCAGCAGCGTCCGTCCGTGCCCAAAGATTTCCGGCCCGAAACCGGCGGCAAAGCCGTGCCCAAAGATTTCCGGCCCGAAAAAGCGGAAAGCCGAGCCCAAAAATCTCTCTCTTTTTCTAGAGAAGCCCAAAAATCTCTCGTACGTTAGTTGTTGGCGTGAGAAGATGGGCCAAAAGGTGGAAGGCTCCACCCACCAAACAACAGACACAACCCAAGATAATACGAAGCTCTGTTTTGGCCCAATACAATCAGAAGAGTATGAAGCCTCTGTTCAAAAGCCCGTACGTATCTTTTTTGTTTTGCATGGATGCAGGCCTACGTATCTGGCGCTCAGTGAGAGAGAGTTCTTTGTTCGCTGCCGGTGGTGTGGTTTTCCGGCAGCTTACTCAACTTTTTACTCTCTGACAGACCATTCTCCAAGCCTCCAAGGTTTAAACGAATGAAACCGGAGACAGTTCTCTCTTCTAAATCTATAAAAATCCATGCTTTCGACGCTAATGATTTACTGGTAAAAGGTTACAGGTCTCAGTCCAGTGCGGTGGGTGGACCCTGTTGCCACGACACGCCCATCTCCTGTTCCACTAAGAACTGGCAGGGCGGGACTCATTTCGCCGTCTCATCTCTCTCTTCTTTTTTGCGACCAGTCGTCTCATCTCTCCTGCCACGCCCAGTCGTAGTATTGCGCGCAGATCGAATCTGTTTATCCACAATACTCCTCCATCACTCACCAAAAACACAAACAACGTGGCAAAACAAAACAAAAGAATTACCCTCACATGGAGCGAGACACTGGCCGCATGGGCCCACTGGCGTCTTGATGTTTTTCTAAAAAAAATATCCTTCTCGAGCTTGGGAATAATTCCATCTCCCATCCAGAAGGCAACACAGGCAGCACGCACAGAAGGCAGAAGCACACGCACTGCAGTGGCAGAGGCGGGTGGGGGCAGCAGTACTTGCCGAGTGGGGGCATCGCGTTGTCATCTCATCTCTCATCACCTCACACTCACACATCTCACATCCTCTCTCACCTCTCACTTCATCCTCGGCCACCATTATTACCACCAAGGAACTTTGCAAGGGCCGAAAGATCGCCACACCACTGACACTGTGTGCGCGCCCCACCCACTGCTACTACGCGCACGAGCAGCGCAATCGCAAGCCCTTGGTTACTGTGATGCAACCAATCACTCGCATCCAAACCCTCCTCACCTGCGAGGTGTTTCAGTTGCAACCTAATTAAAGATCCATAGTAGCCGTCTAAGCTGAGAATTTAAGGGTTTGGTTACAGAACTGTTTTCAACTGAAGGTATGTTTCCCATTATATGTACTACTAGGAAAAAACGTGTTCAGTGTGAAATACATGTATCAAACTCTTTAAATCCACGTGTTTTTAACCGTCACGAACCCTTCTAGATAAACCCTTTATATTGTTCATTGGTCCTACTCGCTATTAATAGTTCGTGGAAAAAGTTGGTACCTGGAGCAATTCTAATGGCGCACCAAACTATGCACTTTGGGAATCCAAAGCCACGTCTTTCTTTCCTACACCACACATTTTTCGCCCGCACTAATATATCCTGTATAACACCACCTTTAGGTTATCTATATTCCGTGAGCCATGGAAAACTATATTGTGATGGTTACACAAAACTATGTAAATTTGTAGCCTGATAATGTATCGAACATGTGTTTTAAAGATAAAACCATCCATGAAGGATCATGCATGTAGTCACTTCATCATTATCAACACATTATTCAGGCACAATCAATAAGCAAAATAATTAAAGATACTACAAGCATGATCAAGCAATATAGTATAGCACATCCTTCATTCTTTCTTACCAGTGAAAAAAAAACATTGCTACATTGTTCATCCATGGCATAAATGTCGTAACGTCATGATGTCCATTCTTTCTTGCACTTTCTACAACAACGCAACATGATCCCAACCATTATTTGCGCAGAAATGAGGCGGTAAAAAAATAAAAGGAGGTCATTTAAACCGAGCATTTTATGGTGAAAATCGAATGAAATAATACTGCCAGGCAAGTGAGCCAAAGCACTGGAGGGATTGAACAGAAAGGTGGCGAAGCAGAAGCCGGACCGAGTAGATCTTGCGCGCGGCAGGGTAGAGTGGGGCGATAATGGTGGGTAGGGGTGAGGTGTGGCTTTTGCTTTTACTGATCCCGAGTCCGTCGTCCACTGGCATCCGGGCCCGCAGCGCAGGGAGAGGGAGGTGAGGTGGGGTGGGGGAGGCCCCATGCGGGTGGCTTGGCTTGGCTGGCATCACCTCGTTCACACGTTCGTCCGTGCCTGCCAGGCGAGAGGCGAGGCGAACAAAGGCTGCGCCGCGCCTGTGCTCATCCCACTGCCGTGCGCACCTGGCCAAAGCGCCATGGCCCCCTCGCCCGCTGTGGCGCTGTGCCAGCCAGTCGTGCATGCATGCACATGCACGCTCGCGCGTCACGGGCAGCACCACTTCCTGTTCCACTCCACTTCACATCTCCCTCCCTTTTTTTTGCTTCCTCTTCTTCCAGCTGCATGCAGTGCTCATCGAGCAGTGCTGCACGCTTGCCTCCTTTGGGCACAATTTGAATTCGGCAGCGTGGTCTCCAACCAAATCGCGCTGACGAACTGCAAGAAATTAATCAACAAGCGTACGTACGTGTGGTTGCACGCACGCGCACGCGTTTGCAGCGCCATTGTTTATGCTGCTGCCGTTCACTAGCTAGGGGAGACAGAAAGAGGGAAGCTTGGGAGGAGATGGAACGGAGGGCACAAGGGGGGTATTAAGCTAATAATAAGCCGCGCCTAAAGCATCGTCGCGCGTCAAAAAAGAATCCAACAAGATGCTGAGGTCGAGCACATAAAAAATAACAGGGCGTGTGGGAGAAAAGGCGAGGTTTATGAAATAGTTGCGGCTTTGGATGGATTATGGGACAGCTCCAGTGATTCTTCCCCTTTTCTTAGGGATGCTGACCGGCTTTAATTTGGCGACGAGTGAAGAGGACTTTCTGAGACTGCACAATATGTTGGGCTCTCCTAAGTACACATCATGCAATGATTCAATGCCATCCATCGGGATAGAGCAAGCTGTGGATGGATCCACGGATTGGGGGTCAGATCAGATGAAGTCCCTGAAAACATCAAGGGCCAAAGGAATACGGAAAAGCTGCCAGGAGTAACAACCATGCATACAAGGATGTTATATGTGTTAGGTCCATTTCATGGGACTATTTATTTGGACAGAAGCTTTTTAATGCTATTTCTTTCTTGTACTAGTTCAGTACAGTAGTGAACGAGGGGCAACAATGAACCGGCCGGCTAGTAGGCTAGCATCAGGAGTAGGTGTTAGTTACACGAGGTTAGGCCACTATGTGACGGTACATGACTACGGGGGCAAAGTGGCCTCGAGTCAAACTTGTGGCACGTACGCCAACGGCGACACTTATTTAGGGACGGAGGGAGTAGCACGATCGCAGTCGCAGACTGTGCCGGGCAACGTCCTGGCACTAGCACTAGTAGCATGCCCACGCTATAGCTATGCTAATGCTACTACTCTAATGTCAGCTTTGCCGCCGGCACAACAAAACCCAAATCTGCCAAACAACTCGACGCCCATCAGCCGTGACGTCGCGGCCGGGCTAGGTACACGGGCCGGGATTCCTGGGAAATCCTGAACCACGCAAGATTAGAAAAACCCGGGAATGCCTAAAAAAACCTGAGAGAGAGAGAGAGAGGATCGGCGGGTTCCGTGTAGGAATGAATAGGAGGATTTTGACCCGGCGGGCGGAGAGGTAAGCCTGCCGGCACTTGCCACTAGCGGTAGGAGAGGAGGAGTAGAGCTTCCAGAGAAGGCTAGGCAAGGGATGCAGCGATGGCGAAAGCAAAAGACACTCGTAGACCTGAATTATGGAGGAATGATTTTAAGCAAGAGGGAGAGCCTCGATCGGGGGCCGTGGATCTCAAAGCTTTTGCTCTTGGAGCGAGGCTGTTGCGTTCGTGGGTGCTGGCGACTGGACTGGAGTGGTAGGGCAAGGACACTGCGATGCGCGCGAGTGAGTGAGTGCTCGGTGGGGGCCTCGTGTGGCGCGGGCGAGACTGCGAGTGGCGATATTTTCCAGGCCAACTTGTTTGCGGCTGGTGAGTGAGAGATCCTCTGCGCTGCGGTTTCGCTGCGTATCTATCTGCTGCGCCTGCGTGGTGTCCACGTCTGATGATGCGCCTGTCCGGATGGACGAACAAGTGATGGTGCTCATCATCCACAGTAGTTGTTTTTTTTACAGTGTCTCACCGTGGCGTAGTAGATCGGTACATGGTGACGCGGCGCGCACGAACGGCTGGCTCGTGGGGGGGAACGGGAGGGGAAGATTGGCATTGGCAGGGACGTCAAACTAAAAGCACACATCTCAGGCCGGCCGGTCGGTGGCCGGGCCAGCCCCGCCACGCGCGGCGCGGCGCGGGGCACAGAACAGAAGCCAGCACCCGCAGCTCTGCCGGGCAGCCGCCTACAGTGCCTGCTGCGTGCCGGGCCGGACCGGACCAACTCAACTGTTGTTGGCGGGCAACAGTGCAGTGGTGCCGGCCGCCCGGCAGACGCCGCCGCACACGGCACGCATGCACGGCATCTACCAGCGCGGCCGCGGCGCGTCGTCTTGCATGGTACGTAGTCCTCGCTCAGTCCTCACCAAGAAGACCCCGAACAGCATTGCACGCTCTAGCTCGCAGTCAGGCGCAGAGTCGCAGTCGCGGGCGTGTTACTGCACCTCGGCCGCGGCGCGGGCGGGGAAGCGGGCCCGGCGCGCACGGTGGTCGTCGGCAGAGAGCGACGGACGGACACGGGCAGGCCGGCCAGGGCAGGGAACGGACGGGGGGAGAGGCGGAAGAGCCGAGACTCCGAGAGGCCCCTCCAGCTTTTGACGCAGCGCGCGGGCCCGAGCGCTGTTCCTCCCCGCCGCGCAAGCTAGGAGTAGCTCTGTTCCGCCTCGAAAAGCAAAAGCGGGCGTGTTGCGCTGGCGCTGGCCTCCACCTGATATGATGCACCCAGAAGCGCCTGAACCCATCCGGAGATCTCCCTCCCTCAGCTCGGAGCACCAGCAGCAGCTTTCACGTACGGCCACCATCACCCACAAGGTACGACATACATGTACGTTCAAGACACGACGTACGTACGGGAGCATCCATCCATCCTGAGACTATGCTATGCTTGCCGTAGAGTAGCATACGCACGCACGGCCGGCCCATACCTCGGACATCACGAGACGACACGGACATCCATATATGTGCGGTCGTCAGACATCTCGTCATGGGCATACGGCGCGGCCGGCCGGCAGGGGATCGGAGGACACGCACACGCAGCAGGTGCATCCGTGCATGCATGCATGGCCGTTAACTGTTCGCCCTACACTGTTGCACGATGCGTCCAAAAAAAAGGGCACCAGTGGCGGGGCGGCCTCGCGCTAACGTAAACCTGCCGACGACGACGACTAGATGGAACAGCGAGCGACTCGTAAAGCTGTTTCAAACATGTCTCGGCATATTGTCGAGAGAGAGAGAGAGAGAGCGCGCTAGCTCGCTCACCAACCCATCCGAACGGGAGCGATAAAATTAAAGGCGGTTTTGATCTGATCGTTCGAGTCGTCGTCGTGTGTGGTCAGCTGCGCGACAGGGGCCAGGTGCGCACGGCGTCGAGGGAACAGGCGCGAGACACCTTGCTGGATGTGTGCTGCGGTGAACTCATGATGCTTCTTCCATGCATGTTGTTTGCATCATGCAAACTATGCGTGGCTAATGCATGCTCCTTTGTCTTAGGATACTTGCCCAAACTTTACCCAATTAAATCATACCAATTTGTCTAATAAAAGTATTTACCCGGCTGCTTCTCTAAAACCTACTGGAATATTACACAAAGAATTTAAAAATGAGGTGGGAATTTTGGGTTAGGGTTTGGAGAATCGATGCCGAGAGGTCTACAGGGGAGTACTAGCTAGGGAGACCGCCAGAAAACAGGCAGGGTGTTCTAAGTAGTCGTAGGCCAAATTCGTATAAATTTCAGCTCAATCCGTTTAGGGTCCGATCCTTAAATTTGCTAGCATAAAAGTTGGGCCCATTACCACCCCTCGTGACAGAAGGAGAGCAGGAACGCAGTTAGTAGGGGGGCCATGGCCCCCTCATATTCCTTGTACACTTTTTTTGCATATAACCTTTTGTTTTAAATTGGTTTGAAAGTTATTTATCAATATCTATATTATAAAAGTACTAATAGTTACTACTTTTTTTTATTCTTTTTACTCTGCTCTTAACCTAAGTACTGATCGCTAGTGCCGATGATGAATATGGAGTGTTCAGGTGGAATCCAAATTTGGCATTGAGCCGACAAACCACATTTGGCACTAATCTTGTTTTGGTCAGGCAACAATTTCACTTTGTTATCAAAGCAGTTTTTCTCGGTTCTTTGTGCAAAATAGATCTCTTTGCATCGGTGTACACGTATAGATTTTTTTTTGAAGTGTAAAATAAAATTTACAGTACCATATGACTTACCCTGAGTTTGTACTTTTGAGATGGGGGCAGCACCTCTTTAATAGGGCCAAGTACGAGAGATCGATCTACCCCAATAAAATTAAACCATGGTAAAATAGAAAGTGCCATGCTCTGGGAGCCAGGAGAGTGCACACACACATCACTCCCCTCCAGCACTCGACTAAACTGTCGGCCCTACAGATGTGGCGCGGTCAAAAGCATCAGTACGGATGGCACGGCCACCTCTCATTTGGGTGCTTGGGAGCACATGGAGATCCTTTTCCCCCTTTGGATTTTTTTCCCTCTCCCAGCGTAAACTATAGCGAGATTACGAGGGGGGCTTTACCAGTTTGGAGCTTCGATGCAATTATGCAAATCATGAGCCCCACTTGTGCCGAGCCTTTTTTAGGGCGCGCGAGCATTTCGTTTTCAAAGCTAGAAAGTTGCACTCCATTAGCACCGTCACCAAGATCTTGGGATGTGTTTGGGAGTTTGCATTGGAGCCTTTAAACTATAACAAACCTTGCATTAGCCTCGGCATCCAGCTACAGAAACAGAGATGCTGACGCTCTTAATGTGGACGGTATGCGTGATTGCAACACGACACAGGCCGTTTGCTTCACTGCTACTGTTTGGGCACAGTGGCTAACAGTGTTATAGAGAACATTATAAAGCTAGAGCATATATAGGAGAGAGGTTGTTATTAACCAAAAAGATTCAAAAAAAATTTATGCATGTGTGGTGGGCCGGGGTTGTACTTGAATCATTTTCCTTTGTGATGACAATCCAAAACTTGAGGATGACTAGTATGTATTTTTTGGGTTTTACTTGATTTATCGTGTGCTATATGATGAGTCACACCAGTGATAATGGTGACAGATGCATCGCCGTTGCTCTCTTCATGAAATGTAGGGTGCAATTGCACGCAACGATGCCGTCGCACTGTACAGTTGACCGCGCGCTAAATCTTTCACGTGGGTGGTGGGTAGTAAATTCTGAGGGCGCACGCACGTATGGTGGACGTGTCACAGGTTTCACAGCGACCAGTTGGTGTAAAAGGTGAATGCGTGGCGGGAGAATATCCCTGCTCCACCTCCTTCCCCCTGGCACGTCACGTCATGTACGAGTCAAACGTGTTTTCCATGTCGTCCACGCTTGTCAGTCCCAACCCTCTTTTTTTTTTAAAAAAATAAAATAAATCGCTCGACAACAAAGCTCGATCGGGGGGACACATGCAGCGACAGACGCAAAGAAAAATCGTTCCCCCAGCATATTTTTCTCTCTTTTCTTTTTTGCGTCCCATGCTCGGACTGGTCACGTCACGGGGTACGATCGGCATGCATGCCGCACACACCAATAAGTTGATGTGACAAGATTGCTCCGTACCCCCTCCCCGGTCGCATTTCGCGAAATTTTTTTCGAGTATGTCGGGCACACATTTGAAGTATTAAATATAGACTAATTACAAAACTAATTACAAATTCTGTCAGTAAATCGCAAGACGAATCTAATGAGTCCAATTAATCCGTCATTAGCATATGTTTACTGTAGCAATTTATTGTCTAATCACGACCTAACTAGACTCATTAGATTCGTCTCGCGAAGTACACTCCATCCATATAATGGGTTATTTTTTCGACTACATTTAATATGCCATGCATGTGAGGGAACATACTCGAAAAAAATTTCGCGAAACATCTGTTTGCGGGCCGTTTCCCCGTCCGTTTTTTTAATGCCGCGTGCCGTCACGTAGCTAATGACCCCGCAATCCGTGGTTAGCTAGCGTCCCGAGCTAGCTAATTAACCCGCGGGGGTGTCGTGGCATGCAGGTGCCTTGCCGAGGTGCGTTCGGGGGTCGGTTCGTTGCGGCAGGTGACACGAGCTAGGAGGCAGGGCGACCGCGATCATGTGCTGCTGGGACGCTGGTCATCACCCGGCCACCTCTGCGCCGATCATCGAAGTGATGCTCGAAGTGGCAAGGATCGCAAAGTGTTTTGCCGAACTAAAAGCACTTAATTACCTGGCCGTTTCGAGCAAGATCTGGATAATTATGCTGCTGCCTCTACTCCATCTAGGGCTTCCACGTCGCTGGTATTTCCGGAAAGTCCTGTGCTTTGCTTGAGAGGCTGGAGGAGCCGAGTTGGGTAGGCAGCCTGGATCACAGGGGAAAAGTTAGGAGGGGTCCGAGATATTTTTGCACGGCTTGCTAGTGCTAGAAAACACGGTGGGCACCTTGCCGCTTTAGCGCGGCGAGCCTTCTTAGGCAAACCACACAGATTATAGTGTGCCAAGAAAGTTTCACGAGATCCTGCTCCATCGATCCGCGCGCACAAGCAGGGGAATCGCTAGCTCGATCTAGGCAGAATCTATTCCGCGCGCAGTTTCACATGAAAAAGAGCAGCTAAATGCCTGCCTAAATCGGACCATGCTAGATTAGACTGCTAGGAGGGAGCTAGATTAACAGTTAACCACCCTGAAACCCATGCAAATTCCCGAATAATAAACTACGGAGTATGTTATCTCGAGACCAAACGGGACACGGAAATTCGGATTAGGGCCCCGGGGCGGCTAGAATCTTGAGGGCAAAACTGGACAAACACGTACTAGTAGAAGCTAGTATAGCAGATTACTCCCTCCGTCCCATAAAACATGCAATTCTAGGGTTTGAAATTTGTCCCATAAAACATGCAACTCTAGCACACAAGCGGGACCCACCATCTGACAAGCGGGACCTACCATCTAACAAGCGGGACCCACCAACTCACAAAGTGGGACCCACCAACTGACAAGCGGGACCCACCAACTCACAAAGCGGGACCCACCAACTGGCAAGTGGGACCCACCAACTCACAAAGTGGGACCTCCAACTCACAAGCGGGACCCACCAACTCACAAACGGGACCCACCAACTCTAGCGGGACCCACCAAATCTAGCACCATTGGAAGAGGACAAGAGGGGCACATGCGTCTTTTTACCTCTACATTGGTTTGCGTGAGAACTCATAGAATTGCATGTTTTATGGGACGGAGGGAAATCACGCATCAGGCAAACCCCATGGCATGGCGCCGCGACGGGCACTGGCACTGGCAGGCAACAGAGTTGGCCCACACCGGCGCCAGTGACCAGTCAATCCGTCCATCCATCCATCGAGGAGGGAGTGGTGGTGGTGGTGGATCTCCATTTACGGCCGCCGTCGTGCCCGTCCGTGGTTACACTGACCATACCAAAGGGTGCTGCTGCCGCTGCGGCTCGCAGAAACCCCGCCCCCGACAGCCGCTTACATGAGCCCATAAAATACGGCTTTTTTAATGCTACTCCTACGACTCGCTTTCCAGCTTTCTTTTTTATTTCTCCCCCTCTCTCTCCTCCGCTTTATTCAAAAACTGGGGCAGGCCAGCAGCCAGCAGCGGCGGCAGCCACTCCACTCCGCGCTGCACTGTGGCGAACTCGCAGTCTCGCTCGCCGCACTACTGCGCTGCGCACGCACACACGCTGCTCCCCTCCCCTCTTCCGCTCTTAAATGCCCCAAACCTAATCATTCCCAAGCCCTCTCTCTCTCCCCCTCTTCCCAGCGGAGCCCCACCCTTCCCTCTCCCCACACAACACCCCATGGCGATCTCCGAGCTCGGGTGAGCTGACGAGGTAGGCGTCCCTGCACTGCACCCCTCCGTGTCGGCGCGGCCCGCGTCCGCCGGAAAGCTCCTGACGCCGCGGCTTGGCTTGTTGCAGAATGCGGCCGATTTGAGGAGGAGCGCGGCGGGAGGGTGATGGGGGTTCCGGGTGGATTCGCGAGGGTGTAGATTAGGTTTTGGTTCCGGTGGTCGTGGGAGGATGAGCTCGTCGTCCGCGGCCAGCATCGGGCAGCCGCCGCCGCCGACGCCGCCCGCGGCGCCGCCGGAGGAAGGTGAGTGTTGTTGCTGCTGCTGCTGCTGCTGCCTCCTAGCTAGGTTTCCATCGCTTTCCTGCTAGCTGCTCGCGGAATCGATTCCGTTTTGCTTACTGCTTCCTTTGATGTTCGCTGTGCGTGCAGAGAAGAAGTGCCTCAACTCGGAGCTGTGGCACGCGTGCGCCGGCCCGCTCGTCTGCCTCCCAACCGTCGGCACGCGCGTCGTCTACTTCCCGCAGGGCCACAGCGAGCAGGTGAGTTCTCGTGCCGTCTCGGCCTCGCTCGGTGCTGCTGTTGGTTGCCACTTGCCACCCGCGTTGCCTTGCGCGCAAGGTGTTGGTTGTTTTGCCTCACCAAGAGTTTGAGTCGGTTGCTTTGATCGCCTCGCTCGCGTGCGTTTTGAGCTAGCTAATGCGTGTGAACGCCTGTGAAGGTGGCAGCGTCGACGAACAAGGAGGTGGACGGGCACATCCCCAACTATCCCAACCTGCCGCCGCAGCTGATCTGCCAGCTCCATGATGTCACAATGCATGTGCGCGATTTTCTACCTCGAAATTTCTTAGTTGACGCGATATGATTCGTTTGGTTCGTTTCTCTACCTTTGGATGCTAATAAGCTGAGCTCAAATACATGCGCAGGCGGATGTGGAGACGGATGAGGTGTACGCGCAGATGACGCTGCAGCCGCTGAACCCAGTAAGGCATCGGGGGCTTGATGGTTCGCGGCGCTGAGCTTCTGATGGTATTGGATTTTGTTGAGTCCTTATGGTTTCGGTTGTGTTGATCCTGTGCAGCAAGAGCAGAACGATGCGTACCTCCCGGCGGAGATGGGGATCATGAGCAAGCAGCCTACGAATTACTTCTGCAAGACGCTGACGGCGAGCGACACCAGCACGCATGGCGGGTTCTCTGTGCCCCGCCGTGCTGCGGAGCGCGTCTTCCCCCCTCTGGTGTGATGAGTGTGTATTTCGGGGTGGTGTTCCTTTTGTTCGGCTGCATGGATTGTTGGGTTTGCTGTTGCCAATAACAGGTGGTATAGTGTGGTTTGTAGGATTTCACACAGCAGCCTCCAGCACAGGAGCTTATTGCACGGGATATTCATGATGTGGAGTGGAAGTTCAGGCATATCTTCCGAGGCAAGTTCAGAAAAATTTCGATGCTTTGCTCAATATAAACTTGGTCTTCTCCCTTTTCAATTGGAACCCTTAATCTGTTATGCTACCAGTTGCTATTTGTTATATTTTTCATTTATTAAAACATATTCTCAAAACGCTTCCAGTGTGTTAGCAAAATAGACATTGTTATTTAAGCATTTTTTAAGGTAAAAACCATTCCATCCGTTCATGCGATTGTTTAGTACACAATCAAGGACCTCTACAAATAAACTACCAGATGGAAACATTAATTTGGATAGTACGCTTAAACCCTTTTCAGCTTTATTATGTCCCGATAGCGCAGTACCGGATTACATGTAAGCCGCCCAAGTTACAATTGACAGGAATATACTGATGTGAGTTAGTAGGTGCTAAAAAAATTGTTTCTGAACTTATCCTTGGTAGTTAGTAGGTGCTAAAAAATTGCACATGGGCCTTTGGATGTACTGATGTGCATTTTTCTTCTTCTGGGTAGTACAAATGTACCACACGGTTGGTTCTTTTCTTATGTCTTGAAAGACTTATGTTCCACAGTTTTTGTTTATTCGTGGTTGATTCCTCGGTCCAGAGCATACTTTACTTTGTATGCCTGTAAATGCTAAAGGTTGATTATTAGTGTCAGTGACATTCATGAATGAGGACCCATCTACTATACTGATTCTGAAATAGGGCAGCCAGCACTAAAATTGTTGATGACAGGTTTAATTATTTAACACCAATGTGGCTATCTTTTGTACTAAATACACTTCTTTTCACAGGCCAACCCAAGAGACACCTGCTGACTACTGGCTGGAGTGTGTTTGTCAGTGCTAAGAGACTTGTTGCTGGAGATTCCGTGCTATTCATATGGTTTGTTCCATTGTTTCAATTCAGCACATGTGAACAAAAAAAAATCTAGTGAGTAGTAGGACTTACTCTTCACCCACTAATTTAGGAACGAGAAGAACCAGCTTTTGCTTGGAATCAGACGCGCCAGCCGGCCACAGACTGTGATGCCCTCTTCTGTTCTTTCGAGTGACAGCATGCACATAGGGCTCCTTGCAGCAGCAGCTCATGCTGCTGCAACAAACAGCCGCTTCACAATTTTCTATAATCCCAGGTAAATTGAACTGTTTGATTAACAAATGAGAATTGAGTGTTTCGTATGTTCCACTTGATCAGAAAAATGTGCTTGCAGGGCAAGTCCGTCAGAATTTGTTATACCCCTTTCGAAATACATCAAGGCTGTTTTCCACACCCGGATATCAGTTGGGATGCGATTCAGGATGTTGTTTGAGACTGAAGAATCTAGTGTCCGCAGGTAAGGCAGCAGTACCGAAACTTCTGATTGTTGGCCAAAAAAAAAAACAAAAAAAAAACTAGAGCACTTTTATTTAGTTTTGCTTGGTGGTGTCATCTTTTCAAACTATATGGAATCATGTGTCCACGAGACTGATAATTTAATGCTCAATGTTTATGAAAGGGACAAATGAAAAAGATACTAAATAATTGCAGGTACATGGGGACGATAACAGAAGTAAGTGACGCGGACCCAGTGCGTTGGCCTAGTTCCTATTGGAGATCGGTGAAGGTGAAAGTTTTTTTTTTTTCCTTATTAGTTTGACTTCTTTTGCATGCCACTTCCCTCTATGGTCTGACTCTCTTTTTGCATGCTGGTTTGTCATCCTGTTTCATACTGGTAACAAGAATGAGACTCACATCTTACTCTCAAATCCCGTTTAATATTTTGTTCTCATTTTCTTCTTCCGCTTATGGGTTTCATATCCCCAACTTGCTTGGGACAAAAGGCTATGTTGTTGTTGTTGTTATTGTTGTTTCTTCTTCCGCTCTTCTGTTTCTCAGCTAAATAGTCACGCAGCTATTATAACTTTCAGATGTTCTATACTGACCATCTTTTCATTCTAATTGCCATAGTGAAATCTTTGTTCTTTCTTCTTTTCCATTTGAAAACCTTTGTTCAATTACGATACTGGAAAGTATTTCCCTAACCACTATGTCACTGATATTATAACACAGGTTGGTTGGGATGAATCAACAGCAGGAGAAAGGCCACCTAGAGTTTCTCTGTGGGAGATTGAGCCATTGACAACCTTTCCAATGTATCCATCTCTGTTCCCTATGCGAGTTAAGCATCCTTGGTATTCTGGAGTTGCTGCTCTACATGGTACGCTTCAGATACTCATGCTTGTTACTATGACTCTGAATCCAGCATCTCTGGTGTTTATTTTCTTGCATTTTTGCTGTTCTGTCACTGTCACATCAGTAGTATGGTAGTTCTTCCTGCAGTTACCAGCACAATTAACATAAATGTGACAAGGACACGGAGTTGTCATTCTTAGCATTGACCTTTGGTTTGCCCAGTATGAATGCAAGTTACATATTATGAACTTTAGGTGCTTTTAGATGCAGCCATTGGTTCAGGAAACTTGACATAATGTTGACCTAAGCCAAAGTAAGCTGGGACATATGCAGTGACTGAAGTTTTCTTATTTTCCATCTTGCTTTGATGGAAACTTGCAGTAGAACTGTAACACAACTGAATGGTGGATATCTTCTAAGCATATATACCAAATTCCCAGCATGAAGCACCATGACATGATAGACCAATGCTATTTCACTTATTTGCTGATGTCCTCCATTTATATTTTATAAAAATTGTGTCATTGTGGTCCTTGCTATTCATTATCATTACGTTTTTATTGATTGTCATATTACACTTAAGATGACAGCAATGCTTTGATGTGGCTGAGAGGAGTTGCTGGTGAAGGAGGCTTCCAGTCTTTGAACTTCCAGTCACCTGGTATAGGGTCCTGGGGACAACAGCGACTCCACCCATCCTTACTTAGCAATGACCACGAGCAGTATCAAGCAGTGGTTGCTGCTGCAGCTGCCTCCCAGTCTGGTGGCTATCTGAAGCAGCAATTCTTACACCTTCAACAGCCAATGCAGTCCCCTCAGGAACACTGCAACCTCAATCCGCTGTTACAGCAACAAATTATGCAGCAAGCGAGCCAACAGCAACTAGTTAATCCTGATTCTCAAAATATTCAATCTGTGCTCAGCCCAAGTGCTATCCAGCAGCAGCTCCACCAACTCCAGCAAATGCAGCATGCTCATAATGATCAGAAGCAGAAGATTCAACCGGATCAACCTTATCAAGTTCCTAGCAGTGCGGTTCTTCCTAGCCCAACGTCATTACCAAGCCATTTACGTGAAAAATTTGGCTTCTCTGATCCTAATGTGAACTCTTCCAGCTTCATCAGCTCTAGTAGCAATGAAAATATGTTGGAATCGAACTTCCTTCAGGGGAGCTCGAAATGTGTGGATTTGTCTAGATTCAACCAACCAGTAGTTAGTGAGCAGCAACAGCAGCAGCAACAGGCGTGGAAGCAAAAGTTTATGGGCTCACAGTCAATGTCTTTTGGGGGCTCAGTTTCGCTTAACTCACCCACTAGCAAAGATGGTTCTGTTGACAACAAAGGTGGCCGTGATGTGCAGAACCAGTCCCTTTTTAGTCCTCAAGTTGACAATTCCTCCCTACTGTACAATATGGTACCTAATCTGACTTCAAATGTTGCTGATAACAATATATCAGCGATTCCCTCTGGATCAACATATCTGCAAAATCCGATGTACGGTTGTTTGGATGACTCTTCTGGTTTATTGCAAAATACAGGAGAGAATGATCCAACAACTAGAACTTTCGTTAAGGTGAGTGTAATTGTCTGTACTAAAACAAATTTAAGCCCCTTCTCATGTAACCATTTTGTTAAATGCAGGTTTACAAGTCAGGATCAGTGGGGAGGTCATTGGACATCACCCGGTTCTCTAACTATGCTGAACTTCGAGAGGAACTGGGTCAGATGTTCGGCATTAAGGGTCAGTTGGACGACCCTGATAGATCAGGCTGGCAGCTTGTATTTGTCGACAGGGAGAACGATGTGCTTCTCCTTGGAGACGACCCGTGGGAGTAAGCAACCATTACTGACATTCTAGTTTCAAATTGTGATTTTCAAGTAGTATACATGTTTGAACTTTTTCATAATCTCTAATCATATTAGAAAAATCGTATGGCTTACTTTGTTCATGGCATTTAGAGCTACTGCATACCGTAACAAGAAAATACACAGTAAGTACACTACAGGTAAAACTTTAAACATGATTATATTATTTTAATCGCACAATCACAATTTGTTCATGGAATTTATTACTTGGTCTATCACATTTTTCAAACAAGAAGCACAAAATCGCATAGATCCAAGGTAGCTATGTCATAAATTGTCTTTCACCATTATTGATCTCCTCACCACCAGTCAAAGCTTATTAAGTCAACAGGACAAAATAGGTCTTCTCTATATACTATCAAACTTGAACGTATGTAGGACAATATTTGTTATTTTACAGATTCATGAGTCAAACGTAGTGTAAACACTAAGTTGGGAAATATTGAGCCTTATAACTTATAAGCATAAGCAATTTTTTGCTCGAGCACCCATCAGCCTTTTCCCAGTGCATATTGCTTGTGACAAGTTCCAATCTCGTGTGCATTTCCTTTAACCTGTCTACCTTAAAAGGAGTCTGTGGAGGCTCCATTACTGTTGTTTTGCGTGCTCTTTCTTTTACAGGCATATAATTAAAAATGTATTCCTAAAAAAAATCAAAACATGTAATTCAATAAGATTTGAAAACTCGGGGACTACATCAGTAGTAAGATAATTAAAAAAATTGGCGTGCTCTTTCTTTTACAGGCATATAATTAAAATGTATTCCTAAAAAAATCAAAACATGTAATTCAATATAAGATTTGAAAACTCGGGGACTACATCAGTAGTAAGATAATTAAAAAAATTGGTTCTGGAAGATATAATTTACATAGAAACTAACATCTTCAATCACTTGTTAATATCTATTGTAGGACGCATTTTGAATGGACTCAAAAGCTATCTTCAGGCCATTTGATCCCCAAAAGATCTTAATATATACTCCCTCTGTCCCCAAATTAATGTCGTTTGAGCTTCTTCCCTGGTACATGAATGAGTCTCAGAATCTAGACACACCTAGCACCCAGATACATCGAAGATGCTTTGTACCCGGACAGTCAAAGCCACAGCTAAAACGACTCATATATAGGGACGGAGGGAGTATGTATTTAACTAGTGCTTAATTCTGCTATGCATTTAACTTGCAAAAATATGACTTCATAGTTCCTGATTTATGATACGTCAATACAATATCTAATTGCTTGTGGTATAGATATTTCTGAAATTATGTAAAGTGGTGAGTGTAATTTGAAAGGCAGTTACTGTATCATTTTGTGTGTCAATTATAAATAGCTTGAAAGTCTGAAACTGAGCTTGCTCACTTGATGCAGGTCATTTGTGAATAGTGTGTGGTACATCAAGATACTTTCACCTGAGGATGTACATAAGATGGGAAAGCAAGGAAACGATCCACGCTACCTATCTTAAATTGATACATGGAGCTGTTTCTGGTAACTTATGCCATCCTGTCACTTTGTTAGCCCTTGCGTTTGCTTTTAAAAATTTGTTGGATGTCTTTCTACCAGTGCATTTATTTTTGCTTATTTGATTATAATTGGGATGACACAGTTATCCTATTATAAATGGTATTGTCGAGAAGCCTGTTTAGTGTTAGCCTAAACGTGGAAACTATAAAACTGACTGAATTACATGATGCCTTCAATGTTGTTTAGCATATAAAATATCTTCCTGGTTGGAAGTGTAGATGCAACAGTTCCCATCATTAAAGAAAGGATGAGTGTTTCTTTCCAGATTAATAATGCTATTGAAAACGTCCTTAGGTGCTATTCTTAGACTTTAAGCCTCTGAAGTTGATATAGAAGTAATATTATTTTTGTTGCACACAAGAGATAAAGCTATTATGACGAAGTATGTACCTAAAATCTCTCTGAATTTGATCTTTCAAAAAAAATCTCTCTGAATTTTCCCAACATTTTCAAGCCACTGGTTTCTGGTAGATGAAACCTAATATTCAGGAAATTTTTAGACTTGAGAGTGATTCCCAGCTTTGTTATGGAAGCTAACAGTCTAGAAGTCTTTTAAACTAAAACCAAAAGCTGAAATATTTAGGAATAGTGACGGGTTTCACCATGACTCAAATGTCGATAATTGGGAAGGTGCTTAAATACTGCTGGGCAGTGCCTTTTACTGAGGACTTCAGTCCACATGGCTGAGTAACCTCATAATGTCAGTCAATAGCTGACTGTAGATGATCACATGAATTGCAAGTCCGAACAAAGACATAAATGGTTGTGTTTGTTAACAGTGTTGCCATGCATTTGGCTTAATACGACAGTGAGCTCCAAACATTTTTATTTTGTTTTCTAATCCTTGTATTCGGAGAAGAAAGAGATTTGAGAAGAGGTTTCATTCAGTTAGCTGCAGGGCATTTACTAATATCCAACATTTTGACTTGGGTTACATTTACAGGCTCCAGTGACGATTCTGCGGCACATGGTAGCACTCTTGCTCGTGACAGTCTGCTCCGCTGTGCTCGCATGTTCGCCCGTGTCATCTCGTGCATGTACACCATGCACGCCTTCACAACTCCCCCGTTATCTGTATCCGGTGCAGGCCACCGATACTCTGGACTGATATTTTGTAAGTTCCACTTAGGAATCAGTATCAGTAAACTCTATCCTAGTTGGTTTCTAGCTCGCACTGGGCTCGTGTCGCATTGGGCTCGCGTCGCATCAAATCTTCGGACTAAATTCTTAGTTGAAACTGTATCGTGATTCGTAACTTATGTATTTGAGGATTCCTCGGCATGCGTTCGACGATGAACTGCAATAATTTGAATGCGGGAGGATTGTTTTAAATTTGTAGTGCTGCTTTCTGTCTGCTGGGGTGCAAGATTGCTGTGATACGCCTGCCTGAAGACGTTTCAAGCGTTCTCTGAGACTATTTTCAGGAATGGTGACCGCAGCAGCGCAGTTTCTGTTTTTTTTTTAACTTTTATATCTACGCTGCAATGTGGATTTCCACGGGGACGTGCCCGCGTATACAGCTCCTGACTGCAAAATTGTGGCGACAATTCGATGGACTACCGTTTGCGGATGGTTTTTTGTCTGTCGCCTTGGCGGTCTACTTGCTGACTGGTCGCACAGTTCCACCGCCACAAAACCAAATGCCTCATTGTCCTGTTCAGGAGTAAAGAAACGTAGTCCAGCGTCAACCAAAGTGTCAAACTTGCGCTTAGGGTCGGTTCAACAAACATTAGCAAGGTTGAGAGTTAACTCCGCCCAAACATGGGTAGTGTTGGTTCTACGGACGCATCGAGCAGCTTGCAACCTTTGCCTGAAGCAGGGTCTCATTTGGGGGAGAAACAACCAAACTCAAGGCTTGTTTTTTCGTGATCCCTCGTGCATAAATCGCCAACGTTTTTTTTTACGAACGGCTGTCAAAATGCCAACATGAACAACTATATTATGCATGCAAAGTTTGGGGCATACAAGGATTTAGAAGATTAGGGGTAAAAATGAGAAAACACGAAAGGATCACCCTACAACATTTGCTACTCACACTCCAAGCTCTAAGCGTTGTAGAACGATCTCCTCGTGTTGTCCTGTTGTACGGCTAGAGCTGAAGGTCTCCCGCTAGGACTCCTAGGAGGCACAAGGTGGCTGAGGGATGCTAATCCATGAGCATTTCGAGCTTTCCAAATGTTCTTAAGAACAACGGTGATGATTGTAGATCGGAGAGGCAGTTCAAGTTGTCGCATAAGTTGGTGGTTCCATAGAAGGTGGACCTGTGGGTTGTTTAGAATGGTAGCACCGAGCAGGGACCAGCAGGAGGCGGCCTTCGGACACGAGAAGAAAAGGTGCCGTTGGTCTTCCAATTGCAAGCAGTGCAGTGCTGCATAGATTAGACTGGATGATGTTGCGATGAAAGAGCAGTGCAGCAGTAGGCAGCCTTTGTCTGTGGATGAGCCAAAGAAACTGCTTGGCCTGAGGCCTCGCGTAGTAGTCCCAAATGCGAGTGGTAAGATCATCTATGGGCGCCAGGGACGAAGCTAGAGAAGCACGGTGAGGGGTGCCTTGCTTTGTAACATAAACATGATTCTTAACTATATATGGTGAAAATTTATAACTTGTAAAGGATTTTGAAAATTTTCTGGGTGTCTGTGCACCCGACACTCATAGTGTGGCTCCGCCATTGGGCGCAGGAGGTGACATGGCGCGGTAGAGCAAGGCGATGGGGAAAGGTTTCCTGGTGGTTCTCATCCTACGCATATCATGCTCTGATTGCAACAAACGCGCGCACTCGTTGTAAAGCCTGCATGAGGATGTCAAGATCACGTTGCGCCGCTTGTGTCAGCCTATCCCGACAAATGAATCCTCTCTCCAAAATCCTTGCATTGGTCTTTGAACACAACGGTATTCCATGCAACCTTGCACTGGCCACCATTGCAACTTGCCTTCTGGTCCAGAGAAAAGCACGGCAAAGTTTTTCCATGGCTTGAATGGATCCCGGCGGCACGAGGACGGAGAATATCGAGTAGGCTGGGAGACTGACAAGCACCGACTTGAGCAGCGTAGTTCGTCTCTCGAACGGCTTACCACCTGAAATATTTCATCCATCACATCGAAGGAGAATCTTTGATGTATAAAGTATTAAATGTAAATGAAAAAGGTGAAAAGTTATATGGATAGACTGTAAATCGCGAGACGAATCTAATGAGTCTACTTAATCCATGATTTGCAACAGTAGTGCTACAGTAATCATCTGCTAATTACGGACTAATTACCCTCTAATTACCATCGTTAGATTCGTCTCGAGATTTCCAACCTATCCATATAACTTTCACCTTTTTCGTCTACATTTACTACTTCTAAACGATAAAATCAAAACCCGAAATGTTTTCGCCCACTAAAATAAGGCTTATCCCAATCATCTTCGGGTTAACGGTCAATGCAGCAGATCTTTTTGCCTTTTGGGACGAACGGTCAATGCAGAGCTTTCAGACCTGGAAAGGAAAGAGCCACACGCAGGCGCCACGCCACGCGACGCAACCCGATTCAGGAACAGGCACGCAAAGACTAGCCAGCCCGTTGTTGGGTTGCTCGCTCTCTCCTCTTGTTGTCCCCTCCTTCCCGTGCCTCCCTCTCCTCCCCGTCATATACCGCCGCGTCGCGCTGTTTGGTTTCGTTTAACCCGCGGGCAGGCAGGCAAGGCCGAGGCAGAGGCGGCTCCAACCCACCCAGTCCACACGCGCAGCCAGCCAAGGCCGCAAGGGCAACCCCATCCCGTCGCCTCCCCCTCCCCAACCCTAGCCTCCGCCTCCACGGCGGGCGTAGATCCAGCCGCCGCCGCCGCCAGGCTCGCCGAGCCCTAGCTCCCCCCCGTCGCCGATCGGTGCCGCGTCGCGCGGACCGCGGTAGGGGAGGAGGATCCCGCGGCCCCCCACTTCGATACGGGGGCCATGGAGGTGGACGGAGCCGCGGAGGCGGGGGCGGCGGCGACGGCGGCGGGCGGCGCGAAGCCGCTGACGCCGGAGGAGGAGGCGCTGAGGCGGAGCACCGACTGCGTCTACTTCCTCGCCTCGCCCCTCACCTGCAAGAAGGTACGCCGCGCGTCCCCCCTCACGACCGGTGCTCTGTACCTCTGATTGCAAGTTAGTTTGTTTGGTTTCGAGGTGGTGCTTTGCGCGATTGGAGCCTGTATTTTTTCGTACGAGGTGGGTTCGGTTTGGGAATAGGGTCCGGGTAGGGTTTCTGAGCTAGGTACCTGGAAATTTCGCGGTGAAAACATTGAATTTTGCTTTGATTTTCGACGCATGTGTCGTTTAGGGGGGATATAAGATTGTGATTTCCGCGGCGCCAGGGAGTTTGAGAAATCGATGCTCTTAGGTGCAAGCGTGTGCATTTTCTGTGTTTGTTATGCTAGAGCTAGGGTAATGTGTGCTACTCCAGTTGCAGTCTAACTAGGAATTGATATCCCATAGGATCAAATAATCACCCTCTACAATCAGATGTTTCTCGGGCACAGCACCCTTGGCTTTACTGATACATCTTTTAGATGTTCGAGAAATTTCTAGTGCCTACAGTCTCATTGGGTCTGCTGAATTGGTACAAGCTGCTGTTTTTCTTAGCATTCAGGAAAAGTAATGCCCTGACATAATTTAATCCTCACATTATTTTACATGACCAAACATGTTGTACAATATTATACGGAACCAACAAACAGAATCATAATGTGTCAGAAGGCCTTCATGCTTGGATGTCCTCTGTTTGTTGTTTATGCATTGTTGGCTCATTCAATGTTTGGCATCATATTCATAGTTCTTGACTAGACTATATCGAGTCCTCGTTTGTAGTATTATCGCACCATAGAGTTTAAACTATGGATCATGGTTGCCTGCTGTTGTTTCTTATTACCTTCCTGTCAAACCTTAAACTAATCATTCTTTATTTCTCCTTCGTTAGGGTAATGAATGTGATTTTCGTCACAGCGAGGGTGCCCGGATGAACCCTAGAGACTGTTGGTACTGGTTGAATGGCAGTTGTTTGAACCCAAAATGTTCATTTCGCCATCCGGTACGTCTGTTTCCGTTTCCTTAATATCTACCATTAGATTTATGTCTCGTTAAATTTTGTCTCCAAATTTCAGTCGTTAAAATTATTTTCTGAAGTTTAATGTTCTTCTTTTGACTCCTCCAGCCAGTTGATGGTCTCTTTGGTGCCCCAACTGCTGGAATACCTCCAGTTTCTTCGCACTATGGTGCTTATAACTCGGGCAAGCAGATGGTCCCGTGCTATTACTTCCAGAAAGGGAACTGCTTGAAGGGTGATAGATGCCCTTTTTATCATGGTCCACAAGCGACTGGTAATAATCCCACGGAGCAGCTGGCGAAGGTTTCTCCCTTCCCTTCAGAATTGCCCCAGGCTAAAAAGAATGAAGAATCTGCAGCTCCTAATAATTCAACGCTGCAAGGCGCTCGGATAATTGATGACAAGAATATTATCCATGCTGCCAAGAGTGGTGTAGGTGCAATACCTACCGAGCTAGCTTCCAATTCAGTGAAGTCTAGGCCCAACTCAGAGCAGGAACCCAATAATATGCTAGCAGCGAAGAAAAGCTTGAGAACCGAGGAGGATCATCATATGAGCTATGAGAACCAGCTTCCTGTTGAAGACGATTCTGTCCAAGAGTGGAACCAGAGTTTCCAAATGCCCCCAACAGATGACCTGCCACAGAATAGCAGGGAGGCTGATGACTTTTTGGGGGAGTCTTCTCCTGGTTTTGATGTTCTTGTAGACAATGATGCAGACGGTGCTGCTTATTTACATGATGAGGAAGATTTTGGAAGGGATATGTTCCCAGTAGAAGATTATGAATATGCTCCGGCTGACTTTGATATTCGAGCCCATCATGACAGTGAGCAGTTCAATGGAATGGGCGAGAATGGACAGATTGGGCAGCTATATGATGGCTATGAGAGGAAACGGCGCAGATCCTCATCTGAGAGGAGCATGGACAGACCTTTCCATCCAGATAGAAGGTTTCTCCACAGAGGGCTTGATCGTGATGGGATAGACGGATCAGATCTACGCCATCAGCTCCGGAGGAGACGAATAAACGGACCTTCAACAGCCATTAGCCCAGAACGGGATAATGGAGGCCGGCCCTGGAGGGATGAACGCTACAGAGAAAGGGCACATGGTGGTCACCACATGCACAGTGATCGTCGTCAGGGCCTGCGGGGAAGCACTCTGAGTTCCCGTCTGCAGTCCAGAATAAAGCTTCCCGGAAGATCACCTGATAGAGTTGATGCTCGCTTCGAGGATGAGCGAGATAGAAGGAGACTTCGGGAACGATTTTCTCCGTCTAGACGTGCGGATTTTCATGGTGGTAGGCATCGGGAGCCAGGACAACATCAAGAGAGGAGCCACCGGAGATCAAGTGAGATTGTCTCAAGTGCCAGGCATGCAGATGGCCTCTCTTTTAGAAGAGATGCAGTGGATTCAGCTCGCTTTGCTGCTCGTAGAAACATAGGAGAGACAGGGAAGGCAAATGGAACTGTTGAACCTGAAGCTTCTCTTGATTTTGAGGGTCCGAAACCCCTAAGTGTCATCTTGCAGAGGAAACGAGAGGCAGCAGGGGGCAATAACTCATCCAGCTATGAGAAATCTGCTGAGGTTGCAGGAGTGCAGACTGGTTCTCTGGTTGAATCTGGAAAGAAAGGATGCGACAAGATTATCATCTCTGAAGATTGCAAGAGTGGATCAGGTGATGAGGAGTACAGAGAGGAAGATCATGTCCCTGTGGAGGGTCATGGGCAGTCTTCATCGCATGGTGATAAATATGAGGTTGAAGATGCTGCTGAAGTGGATCCAGAAGGAAACCAAATTGGGGATAACTATGACCAGAGAGAGGGTGAGTCCGATGACTACGAGACAATGGAAGGTCACGACTACAAATCTGAAGATGAAAATGCATACCAAGATGATGAAGACTTGGACGATGATGATGACTTTGCTCGGAAAGTAGGGGTTGTTTTCTCTTGAGCTCACTACAGTGTCATTGCTTTTGTTGCTTGAAGGTGAAGAGCTCTAGGTTCTGCCATTGCTTCTGTTGCTCGAAGCAAGCTCAAATGCCTGCTTTGCTTAGCACATCACTTGGATGACTTCATCTGGCGCTTTATGTTTCCCTTTTACTTTGATAGTGCCGAAGCCTATTATTTTTCTGAGGCTGATAACTGATAAGTATAGGTCAGATATCAAGCGAGGTAGCATTCATAAACGATTGTGGTTTACATGCAAGCAGCTGTGCTTTGTTGAGCATATCTGACCTATCCTCAACTTTGTATTGTATTAGTTTCCTTGCTAACAGCAGGATATTCCTTCGATCAATTTATGCCTGAATGGAAAATATAATCAAACCCCAAAAGGGGGCCTTTTGTTCACAAAAAAGCTTGTGGTGGATGAGTTCTTCAATATTTGTTTTTACGTATTCTTTGAGATATCATGGTGCTTGGTTTGAATCGTTGCAAAGTATGATAAGCTACAAGTTTTGTGGCAGCTAACACAGGTTCTCAGTTTTGACCGCAAGATCGCAGCGGGTTTGTGTTTACTTCAAAATCACATTCATTGCTGGGTTGGTGATGAACACATCATAATAGATACTTAGTTTTTGCGGACGGGCCCTGCGGTAGAACTGTAGCTACTGTTACCCTGTAGCTCTCTCACGCCTTCCATCCCAGCCGTCCACCTGTCCATCTCCAAGCGCATCCCATCCGTCCATCTGTCGCCTACCCTACCTGTCATTCCCTTTCAGTGGCATCCAGAAGCAACTCCTCCCTCCCTGAGCGCTGAGCTCCCATCAGGAAGCCTCCCTCCATGGCTCATCTCTCCCAAGTTCCAAGGTGGTGGCGCAGCAGGAGGTCCCAGTCGCCGGCGCGCGCCGGCTAGTTTCAACAACCCTCAGCAACAAGCCCGCTGTAGAAGTGTAGAACTGTCGACGTTTGTACCAGAGTTCCATGTTCAGCAAGATCTCGATTGCTGTTCGGAGTCAACTTCCATGTTCAACAACGATTGCTGTTGGGAGTGAACTCTGGGCGTCTGATGACTTTCTAATTCATATTGACCTAGTGAGGTGCCACCGTGCCAGTAGCGTGATTCTGTCGAATGTACTGAAATACTTCTGAAAAAAGTAATGTATCATGTCACATTATATCACCGTACTTTCTCCAAATCACATGGCCAGCAGGTCAGTGTGTGATCCCGTCGAATGTACTGAAATACTTTTGAAAATAATAATGTATCATCATGCCATGTCACATTATGTCACCGTGCTTTCCCCAAATCACATGGCCAGCAAGTTAGCACTATCATGTACAGTACGTAATACGAAGTGCAGATCTAGGAGTTATTCAGTTCGAATGATCAGGCCATTTAAAAGATCAAGTTCTGATTTCTGAACGAGTCTGCATCAGCGCGCTAACGAAATTATTATTGGACAGTGAAATGTTTAAGACAATCAATATTCTCAGCATGAAATCAATATTCAGAACGCACTATGAAAATATTTCCAAAAAAGTGAACCAATGAAACATCGGATAAGTTTGGTTCGTACAATGGTAATGTAAACGTAAAAGAAATGGAATTACAGTGCTTTAGGTAGCGGAATGGGTGATTACAATCATTGTTTGGTTGCACGGGGGTAACTATCGAAAAGGAAAGCATCGCGGTATCTAATTGCGGTCGGAGAGGAGAGGTAACGAGTCTATATACACCTAGGATTTGATTACACTGCTATCGATTTACAGAAGATCTTAAACAAACGGCTGTAACGGGACATGGTACCCTCTATAATATGATTACGTTACATTTTAACGAACCAAACACAACAAACAAGCAAACAGCCTACTAGAAACAAATGAGAGCCAGGGGTTCTCCGGATGACTCTCCAGTGGCATATAAAACACTACTCCCCGGAGACTAGAGAGGAGAGGCTTCTAGGCTCCGAGCTCGACGACACAACAAGCCGAAGCGTCTCGCCTCTGCGATTGCGAGCGTTCGAGGGGGGATTCGAGATGGCGGCGAAGAAGGTTCTCCTGCTCTGCGGCGATTACATGGAGGACTACGAGGTCTCTTTCTTTCTAACCTCGCCTCCTACTGAAAGAATTTGTTGTGTTTGGACCAAGAATCAGCCCTGGATTCGTGTGTTTCTGAAAAGAAATCGGTTCTTGAATTTATGGGTTATAGGTCATGGTCCCGTTCCAAGCGCTGCAAGCGTATGGGATCTCCGTGGATGCCGTTTGCCCCGGCAAGAAGGCCGGCGACGTCTGCCGCACCGCCGTACATCAGGGGATCGGCCACCAGGTACCTTGGATTGATCTCCCCGTGTTCCTTAATTTTTTGCGTGGAGCTGTCCCATTGGGTAGGTTTAGTTATGCTGGTTTGGCTTCAAGTGAGATGAATTGGACGAAATAGGGTCGTGTAGAAAATTTGTTCTGTTTTTATTAGATTGATATATCAGTGATTCAGTGAAGAGTGGAGGCTTGAACAAACTAGATTGGACGCTGCATCTAATTTGCTGCCTACTCCGTGATATTCAATTTGCACGCAACTCGCGTTTCGTTAGTCAGGGTTGGTGAAATATTTTAACCTTTTGATTTTTGAAAAGATGCTGCTTCTGGAGGTCGTTTCTAGGATAAAATAGTATGAGAATACACAGCTTGAGATCTGCATTTTAGATGTAGACAGCACACGGTCTCTTAAATAAATCTGAACATCTGAAAATCTGAACACGGTCTCTTAAATACATCAGGGGTCAGCATTGAGCCCTTATTTATTCGCTTTAGTGATGGATGAGGTCACAAGGGACATACAAGGTGATATCCCTTGGTGTGTGCTCTTTGCGGATGATGCGGTGCTAGTTGATGAGAGTAGAGCGGGGGTTAATAGGAAGTTAGACCTATGGAGGCACACGTTAGAGTTGAAGGGTTTCAGACTTAGTAGGACGAAGACCGAGTACATGATGTGCGATTTCAGCGCAATTGGACATGAGGATGGAGACGTTACCCTTGATGGGCAAGTGGTGACCAAGAAGGATACTTTCCGATACTTAGGATTGATACTACAAAAGAGATATTGATGAAGATGTTAGGCATAGAATTTCAGCCGGTTGGCTAAAATGGCGTCAAACTTCTGGCATCCTCTGTGACAAGAGGGTGCCACAAAAGCTAAAAGGTAAGTTCTATAGGGCGGCGATTCGCCCGGCAATGCTATACGGCGTGGAATGTTGGCCTACAAAAAGGTGACATGTCCAACAACTGAGTGTAGCAGAGATGCGTATGTTACGTTGGTCTTGTGGGCACACAAGAAGGGATAGAGTTCGAAACGAAGATATTCGAGATAGGGTCGGCGTAGCACCAATCGAGGAGAAACTAACGCAACATCGGTTGAGATGGTTTGGACATGTCCAAAGGAGGCCTCCTGAGGCGCCAGTGCGTAGTGGGGTTCTAGGAAGGGTAGATAATGTAAAAAGAGGTAGAGGTCGACCTAAAGTCGGTCAAGAGGGATCTTAGAGAATGGAATATCTCCAAGGAGTTAGCTATAGATAGAAGCGCTTGGAGACTAGCAATCAACGTACCGGAACTGTGATCTTTGCTTCTTCTCTTGTTTACCCCTAACCTTATCTTTGGTCTCGTGCCGTTTTATGTCTTTCTTATCCTTTGTTCTTTTGGGTTTCATCTCTAGCCTACCCCAACTTGCTTGGGACAAAAGGCTATGTTGTTGTTGTATCTGATGGTCGGTTGTAAAATGTAAAAGCATATTGAGCTTGCCTGCATATTACTGATTTCCATATACTGTTGTTATGTAAGATTCCACGTATTTGGCTTTCGCAGCGAAGATTTGACCTCGTATTTGAATTGTAGCTGTTGAAATTCATGTATATTCAGCGTTGTCTGGCTGATATCCCTGTCTGTTCCAGAAAGGGGTCGCTTCTGTAATAATATAATTGTCCTTGAGGCCCTTGTATTATTGTTACTCAACAGTCA
Source organism: Urochloa ruziziensis (assembly GCA_015476505.1). NCBI lineage: Eukaryota > Viridiplantae > Streptophyta > Magnoliopsida > Poales > Poaceae > Urochloa > Urochloa ruziziensis. The sequence goes on from CM027125.1 coordinate 49,719,935, forward strand.
ACACCGCTCTTTCATGCTTCACTTCCTTACTTCCTCTGGCATCTACACTTATCTGTCTTAGATTATCAGCTGTAGGAATGAACCGTCGCGCTACTCCTTTTATCTATTTCATTCATCATGTTACCTTACCTCTTTACCATTGCTCTGACAAGCCTGCACTCATTCTATCATTTGCATTTTTCATGCAGACATACTCTGAGTCAAGGGGTCATAATTTCGCACTGAATGCTTCATTTGATGAGATTAGTGCTGATGGATATGATGGATTGGTAATCCCTGGAGGCCGTGCACCAGAATACCTTGCGATGGATGATAAGGTGCTTGACTTAGTTAGAAAGTTCTCTGATGCTAAGAAGCCTATTGCATCAGTTTGCCATGGACAGTTGATTTTGGCAGCAGCAGGAGTAGTTCAGAACCGTACCTGCACAGCATATCCAGCTGTCAAACCAGTTTTGATTGCTGCTGGTGCTAAGTGGGACGAACCCGATACCATGGCAAAATGTGCTGTTGATGGCAATCTCGTCACTGCAGCGACTTATGAATCTCATCCTGAATTCATCAGCCTATTTGTCAAAGCACTAGGAGGCTCTGTGGCAGGATCAGACAAGAAAATACTGTTCCTCTGTGGGGTATGTATTGAGAAAAATACACGTTCTCAAGTCTTTCCACTTTAGTATAGTACCTGCTGACTATCTTTCTTTTATGTTCACAGTGCATAAATGGGATGAAGCCAAACAGGCTTTCTCAGACAAATCTAATTCATATTCTAGATCCTTATTTATCACAAGCAATCACCATTGTGCTGAACATTTTTGCTTAATTTCATGATTAATAGGACTACATGGAGGATTATGAGGTTATGGTCCCATTCCAGTCTCTTCAAGCTCTTGGCTGCCAAGTCGATGCTGTTTGCCCTGACAAGGGTGCTGGGGAGAAGTGCCCGACAGCCATTCATGACTTTGAAGGTGATCAGACTTACAGTGAGAAGCCTGGCCATGATTTTACTTTGACAGCATCATTCGGAAGTGTGGATGCTTCAAGCTATGATGCACTTGTGATTCCTGGGGGACGGGCACCTGAGTATCTAGCTCTGAATGATAAGGTCATTAGCTTGGTCAAGGGCTTCTCAGATAAAGGAAAGCCAATCGCATCGATCTGCCATGGCCAGCAGATTTTATCTGCTGCTGGAGTCCTTAAGGTACATCTTAATCTATATGTTATCGTAGTTCTGTGTGCTAATTGTGTTTCATTGGATGTGACCCTGAAGTCTGTAGCTTGAGAACGGAGAGAACTTTGGGTTTTTCTTTTTTGGGGCTCAAGCCTTAGCTCTTTTCGGCCCAGTTTTGATTTTGACGAAAGATAAATGCAATTTTGCATCCTTCTAGGTTCTGATTTTGCAAGAACCTCAAAATGGGTGATAGTTAAACACGGATCAATGATTTGACCCTTTGCATTGTTCACTGGTTCACCGTCGTATTCTCCCTAGTACTCAGCCTAAATGTGTTCTGCATTTCTCTGAAACTTTGATGGGGCGTATGAACTGACGCTTCCTTGCTGGGGGTATGCAGGGGAAGAAATGCACCGCGTACCCGGCCGTGAAGCTCAACGTGGTGCTTGGGGGCGGATCCTGGCTGGAGCCTGACCCTATCCACCGCTGCTTCACCGACGGCAACCTCGTGACGGGCGCAGCTTGGCCCGGGCACCCGGAGTTCGTCGCCCAACTCATGGCTTTGCTGGGCATCAAGGTCTCCTTCTGAACTGATGATAGGAGCTCCAAGCAAGCGCTCCTGCCTCCTGGGCGCAAGACTGGTATAGCTTCAGTCCTCCATCCATACTAGACGATACTACTAGATACTGTACCCTGGTTGCTCTTACTCACTGGCTTCAAGTTTCTGTTGTATGTGAATGTGGCACCGTCTTCTGTCGTCGTTTTTGTTTAGGACAGTGTCTTCTGTCATCGTTTGGGCTTTTATTGACAATAAAGAGGCTTTTCTGTACAATGCTGTATTGCTGTTGGGCCAGCTGGTTTTTTGTCGATCCGTCCGTGTGGGCTGAAGATTATTGATCCGTCAGTACAAGCGCAAGCCAAGGACGCTCGGCGTACAAGCGCAAGCCCAGTCCGTGCTTTTGTTTGGTGATGAAGACGATGGTAGGTAAGGCCGGTAGCATCGGCTGGTAGCTTCCTGTGTTGTCTAGCGGGGTGCAGACGTGCAGTCTGCACAGGAAGCTGGCTGAAACAGCGTGCCGTGGCCGTGGCGTATGATCCTTCCTAGCCAAAAGGTTCACCGCACCGCTTCCGATTCGGATCCCACGCCACGCCACGCCAGACAGCACACCAACACACGAAGCCGCTGGGCCACAAACAAACAAGGAGGTGACGCAATCGCCCGCACAAGAAACTAACCGCACCTCGGATCATGTTATGTTTGCCACGTCAAAGGCTTGGCTTTGGGGATTGATTGGAACCCAAGCCGAGTGCGGGTCAGTTGGTATTGGTTTAGGTCCATGGCAGGTAAAGCGCGCCACATGCAAATCTAAAATCTTAAAGCGAGCAGGCAGCCCGAGCACGAGTAGGCCCAGGCAGGTAAAGCGAGCAGGCAGCCCGAGCACGAGTAGGCCCAGGCAGGTAAAGCGAGCAGGCAGCCCGAGCACGAGTAGGCCCAGGCAGGCGGCGCAAGCAAAGCGAGCAAGCGCCGCCGGCCGTTGGGAAGTGCAGGATGGATGCCGCCGCCGCTGCTTTCCGGTCACGCCCGGTATCAGACGCCACTCGCGCCAAGCCCCATGATGAGGCGAACCACTCAGCTCCTAATCCCTTGTTGTTGCAGATTAACAAGGAAATTAAATATAGTTTAGAACAACCAAGACGCGACCTACATGTCCCGTTCGGCAGCTCGCCTTTGCCGCCCCCAGAAAAGAAACGGGGGGCACCTGATGCTCGGTTAACCATGATGCGCCCGGCTGCTAAACATTATTCACGGCCAGGATTGTGTATCAGGGTTTCCGTCCATGGGCGGATCCCGTCACCCATGCTGCAAAAAGTACTCCGTATCTCCATTCCTGCTGCTTGGCACAGCTAGCTACGGTAATGTTTGGTCACGCTTGAGCTTCAGATCGTAGCAGCCTGTGGCTAGGCTTGCGCGATCAGTGCAAGTAGCCCCACGGCGGAGTATCTCCCATGTCCCGTCAATCAATCAGAGAGCGAGCGTTCACGGGCTCCCTGGCCTATTAGCGACGAGAAATCGCATCACGCATTATTCAGATCCACCGCCCCCTTTTGCATTATTCTTGCCTTCTTGGAGTAGTAGCCATCCTACTACCATTCTACGACTTCATTACCGTGTCAATATCCAAAGTTCCAGACACGTAAGTCTTGCTAAGGTCCAGTTTCAATCGGGTACAAGTAATGATCAGCTGAAATTTGCTTGGTAGAGAAGAAGTTAGCTAGATAATTGTTAGCCACTCACTCTGTTCCAAAATGTAAAGGTTGTTTTGACCTTTCTAAAGTCATAGCTTTTGCTATGTACTATTCCCTAAACCCTACTTCCTCTATCCCATAATAAGTGTAATTCTAGAGTTTAAAATTTGTCTCAAAATAAATGCACACATACATATGAGACAAATCAACTTTAGTTGTCTTTTTCTACTTTCTCTTTTTTTTACAGTTGAATGATTACAACTTTATAGGGGCATATATGTAATTTTATCCTAACCTTAAGGCCAGTCTCGGTGGAGAGTGTCATTGCACGCTTGCCAAGGTTAAAAACTTTGAAAACTGTGCCGGGGGAGTGTCATACTGTCATCATCATGACATACTTTCTCATCCCATGACACTCCCCTCATAAATAACACTGTCATGTCAACAAAATTGTTGATGTGACATGATATTTAATGCTCATGACACTCCCTCACTGAGACTGGCCTAATGTCTCCATTTAAACCTATAAATGCACGGAGGGAGTATCTAGACATATATTATATTTTGCAAAATTTATACAATTAAAAAATATAAAACAATCTATATTTTGGAACGGACGGACTAGCTAGCTAAGAGTTATTAGCTATAAATCAGTCGGCTCTATTTGGGTTGGCTGGAGTTAAGATTAGCTGGATAGTTCTAACTGGTGAATCTATATATGTTGTACAGTAAGTAGTAGTTAGCTCTGTTGGATGATCTCACGGCTATGGATAAGCCCCACTACTAACGCCACGCGCCTTGATCAGGGGCAACCAGCCCTTGGTTTATTCCGACATTCCCACTGACTCGATCTCACGAGCGCTCCAACACCACGCATCTGCGTGAACCTCTGCATCACCGGACTTCACTGCTACTTTACGGCGAGCTTCACCAACAATCAAGCAAGCACACGGGGTCTTCAACGATGCCTTCATCAAGCACTCCCGCGACTGTCAATGGTCATGCCCCTACCTCATTGCCTCTTAAAGCTCTAGGTGTTCTAGTGCATGGATTAGCGATTTTCACATGTGGTTGTTCATGTAATTCATATCTTGACCAAAAAAAAAAAAAATCTTACACGTCAACTTTCCATTGGCATGTTTTATAAGCTAGATGTAAAATCACGACAAGATTTACAAGATCGCTTAAAAGAAAGAAAACAAGATTTAATTGTACATAATGACAGCGGAATTTAGCTAGTAGAAGTTGGACCTGATGTACTAGTACTGCGGACTGGGGGCGACTACGTACCACACATGCGGTGGCCCAACGACTGTCGCACAGCACCTAAGGCACGTCGCCTATTTTCCCGCAGGCACCCACCCAAGTAAGTCAGGCGCATCATGATTGTGGGCCCACGAAAAGAGTTTTTTTATAAAAAAATCATATCTCCTAAATCAGTTATCGAAATCAAATTCTGATTCGACCATTAGATTTCTTATCACGAGACTTTCAAAACTAGACCACACATGACTATCTTTAAAATTAAAAAAAATAAAACATTTTTTGAAATAGGAGGAACAATTCATCCGACTTTAGCAACTAGAACAAATAATCTAATTTTGTGGAACAAAAATGTTATATAGAAGGAACATAAATTTTAACATGTGGAACAAATCATCCTGTGGAACAAAATATTATTATATAGAAGCAAATTAAAGTGGAACAAATCATGTAACTTGTGGAACAAAAATATCATATGGAAGGAATATAGGTATTAACATGTGGAACAAATCATCCAATGGAACAGAGTGTTATCAGAAAAAAGACAAAATTAAAGTGGAACAAATCATACAATCTGTGGAACAAAATACCATACAGAAGGAACATAAATATTAACACGTGAAACAAATCATCCAGTGAAATTAAAGTGAAACAAATCATATAACACGTGGAACAAAAATATCATACGAAGGGAACATAAATAATGAAAGAAATTATACTACTTAAATTATTCTTCAAATAAAAAGAAAAAGAATCCATCAGGAGAATAGATTAAAAAAATAAACAGGGAAACTAAAAAAGTGAAAGAAAAAATAAGTAGGAGAAAAAATCGAAAGAAAAATAAATTTAAGAAAAAAGAAAAAACATGAGAAAAAATAAAAAATAAAAAACAAAACATCAAATGGCATACGTCGTTGCCTCGTTGGCCCACTAGCTAGCTAATCGTGGCATGCTGCCCGAAGCCCACGAGCTAAAGGGAGGGCAGCGACATTGCCTGCACATGCTACTCGGGGCCCACGACTGATGTGTTCACGCGGAGTTTGCGTACTGCTTCTGATGTGCGGCGGACGTGTTATCACCGCACGTGCGGTATACAGTAAATCCGCCGCGGACTGCCCTCGTCGTCGTCACGCTCGTGCAAGCAGACAAAACATGAGCAATGCAGAGGCGCATAGCTTCAAGATACGCCCACGTGGCCACGTCCATAAATCAGATAGCCTAGAAAAAGGAGGCGTTCATCCACAATAAACTAGGCTCTGCACCTAACATACGAGTAGGATGGAATTCGATCAGTAAAGCCAGCTGCATCTCATCACTCCAGGAGCAGGAGATATTTCGCTTCAGGTAGTTGGTTGTGTTCGTTCTCGATTTAAAAATATGCCATATGCGAGTTTTACCTAATTTCACAATGAACTACTACTGTTGCAACAAAAATCAGCAGTATAGCTAGACAAGTGCCGGCCTAATATAATAACGTTGTAAAGCATGAAAATTTGAAAGAAATTGGGGCGTTTGTTAACCTCGTCATCCAACAGAATTTGAAACAAGGAAAATTTGAAACAAATCGAGATCCTCTTACCCTCAAAGAATATATAAAATGGGCAAAGAAACCGTCACAATGAAAATTGAAAAGGAGAAATATGCAAAAGAAAAGAGAAAGGTGACTTTAATGTCACTGTATCGCTGCTATCAGCCTCAGCTGACAATCCTGGACGGACAGTCAGATATACTCACCATCAACTGGGCCTGATGAATATTCGCATCGCGCTGTCCGGCTTTGGATCACAAAAACCGGCTGCAACCTTTTCCCCCCTTGAGAAAAGGAAAACAAGGACAATTACCCGACCTTTGCATTCACAAAAGCCAAGGCCTGGTGGATGGCATGGCCACACTTTTGCAAAGCCGAAAAGGATTCTGCCAATTTTTTCCCCAAAAAAAAGGATTCTGCCAGTACGATGAATCTAACCAGCGGGAACAAAAATCTACACCGCGATTCTAAAAGGTTCACCTTCTCGGAATTCTGAAGTATCCTGAGTTCCTCCTGATCAGGCAACGTGCATAATTTGATCAGGCATACAGTATCCTAAACTCTGTACAGCGCGGTTTGCTCTACAAAATGCTCAATCTAAAGTTTTTTGCCCCTGGAAAACATTAGTTCTTGATCCAAGCACAGGCACGGCATCTCGTGTCGACAGCAGCAGGTGCTATCACTGCCCGTGGCATCGACCTTCCGTGAGCTCGAGCACTGATCAAGCGACAGCTAGGCGGCCATTGCGGGACCGGGTGCAGGGCCCACCTGCAGTGATATTTTGCAGCTTGATTGGCGACGAGGCGGGAGGGAATCCAGGCAACGGCGAGTGGGGCCGGGAAGTAACGGACAACCGATACAGCTTCCCTTTGCTTTCCCCCTTCCCCTATCATTGTGGCCGCGTCGTCTTGGTCCAACATGGCCTAAAACATCTGTCCGGATCTACACGGCATTGCAAAATTGCTCGATCACCATTTGAAAAATGCTGGCCGCTGCCCAGTGGACCCAGCTAGATGATATTTCCATGGACGTAGGCAGCAGCAGACCACAATCTCGAGACTAGTCATCTACACTGGATGGAGCATAGTCATTGTGCATGATCCATGACTGTACAAGGCCACCCTTTTTATGGCTATAGTCATTGTACGTGCACAACGCCACAGTGCCAAAAGATCATTCTCGCGGGCCATGCAAAACCAATAATTCTACGCTTTCGGGACCCAGATCGAGCTTTGCAGTTTTCTCCATGGATGCAGGTGTCCTCCCTCCCTCCCCAACAAACGTATCGAGGCATCGACATCATCCCTCAATCAAAGGGGCAGGATCATCACATATATTCAGAGATCTTTTTGTGAGCGTGGTCGTGGTTGCGCGCGTGAACCATGCGCGCAAGACCTTCCTTCGGCCCTTCGCTCGCTGTTGAACTCCATTATTCGTTGCTGATTGCGATGGTAATATAATGGGGCTTAATTATGATTTAGGACAAGGTACCACCCCTGCTTTTGGAAAGGTGTTTGTTTCCCGTCTTATCTTCTCGTACGTAAGCTAGTGTGCATCAGTTCATCACAATGTTTCCTAAATAGTCCTGAATGTAATCGTGCCCTGGAGTATGGTATCTTAATAAAACCTATGCTACAATCATAAGACTTCCTAATTAATCATAATGAGGATTGTGAAGAAGCATGCCAGATGAAGGCAGAATCAAGTAATCATCAATCGCGAACTGAGCGAAGCTCAGTTGGTAAGGGTCCTCGTGGTGGACTTTGAACCATGGTGCTCGCATTTTTTTGATTTATTTCAGGATTTAACCGGTGTTTTTCTTTTAGTGGTAGGCGACGTGCCCGTCGATAACGAGGCGCTAACTTCGTCAATCTCGAGGATTCGCCGGCCCAGTCTTTCGAAGGTGCTCATAGAGGTAGGGTTGCGTACGTGTGTTCGTAGGGACGAGTGTGCGTATGTGTTTATGAGCGTCTGAGTCTGTACTATGTGATTTGAAAAAAATTAATCATCAATCAAGCATGCAATGCATATCTTGATGAAAGTTGTAAGAGGTAACATGCCGCCGCTGAATATATGATGGGCGCACAGCACAACATAGCAAAGGGTGTGGCAGGGGCCACTGGTTTTATGGAACGGAATATACCACAGCTCATACACTTTGCCAAGCAAAGCACGTCGGAATATACCCTACGGAGAGATGGCCACCTGCGTTGTTGTCTTTGTCTGGTCTGTGCGACTGTGCCGCAACTTGTGCTTGTGCATGCTGCTGCCGCGGTCCATGCGCGTGTCTGTCTCCGGCCGTTCCGGGTCTTTTGGCATTTCGGAGGGCCATCCGCCCTTTGCTTGCTTCCGACTAAAACTCCGGGGTGAACGAGATGCAAAGATGGTGACCAACTTTTCTTGGAGGATTCAGCACTCTTTTTTTTTAGAGGAACTCAGCACTCGATTTACACCGTACCGGTAGATAGTGAAACGTGGCAACCCGGGGACGACAGATCAGCACTAGCGTTGATGCTAATCGAGGTACAATCACATGGGTTGGGCTAGATACGTTGCTCAGTTTTCACCACCCATTTTTTTTTCTTTTCGAAAATGTGCCTGAGCACGAGTTTTCACGACCCATTCACGTGCAGAACGAGTGCAGATCGCTGATGCGTGTACTACGTTGCCGATGACGGCGTTGGAGTGATCTTCGTGCAGCGTCTATCCGATTCAGACTGAAGAAGCAAAACCGGGCGTATGCCTGTGATGACGGGATCGGGGGATAGGCACGCAGGAACGATCCCTTGGTCGTGCAGATGGAGCCTATATCTGTTCCATTCAGACCAAAAACACAAAGAAAACGCAGTGTCACACGATGATCCCAAAGTAAGCATGGAGATCCACGAAAACCACGCAGACGGCAGATCAAGTCGCCGGCTTCATTCCCTACCTGCAAAGCCATGGACGCGGCGTGAGCTGTGTGCAAGTAACACGAACACGGAAACGAATTGGGGACGATGCCGCAGGCGCAACCGAGGAGCATGCCACCACTCAAGCTCGGGGTGTCCGAGTTTTTTTTTATTATTAAAGCCCGAATCGGCTCTGATGCAGGGGCCGACGGAGGTTAACGGAACTCTTTCTTTGATCAGGAGGCAGCTGTTGGACGGAAGCTCTCGTGTCGTCGGATTTAACGGAAGCTGTTGCTGGACTCGTCGTCAGGAGCCGGGGGAAATTAGGCAGCAAGTGCGTGTGCAGAGGAAGGGATGGACGCGCTCACCAAATTCCCACCTGCTGGTAATTCACTCCTGCATTGCAACGCTTTTGATCGATTCTTTGCAAGGACCCATGCAAAAACGAAGGCCAAGATCGTTGCTTTCATACGAACACAGCTCACCCAAATCCTTCCAAATTTTATGGACCACTCGGAAAAGGTGCTCGCTGAGAGGAGCAGAAAACCGGTAGCGCTAGCGCACGCAGCCGCCCGCCCCGCTCGGCCTCATCAGCCCGTCCGCTCCGGCAAGGCCCCCGCGCGCAGAGCGGCCGAGCCCGAGGAGCCTATAAAAGCCACGCCTCCACCGCGCCATCCCCGCACCGCACCGCACCGTGACAACCAGCCAGCTACCAGTTCTTCCCGGCCCGCCTCTCTCTCTGTGTCCCCTTCCCATCCCATCTCTCTCCACCACCGCTCGGCTCGCGCGCGCAAGCGGCGGGGCGGGGTGGCTCCGAGGGCGGGAAGCGCCGGTTTGGGGACGTCGGCGGCGGCGGCGGGCCTCGCCGGCGGCGAGCTGGTTTGGGTATGAGAGGGGTTATCCATGCGGCGCCGACCACCAGCGTCCCCTGCGGATTCATGGACGGCCTCCTCATCTTCGTCTTCTACCTCTCGCTTCCTATACGTGGCGGCCGCGACCACGCGCTGATCGCATCTAATTGTTAGCCGCCGCACCGGCCCCCGTCGGTCGGTCGGCCCACGTCGATCTCGCTCGCCGCGCAACCTCTCGCTCGCTCGTCTCCCCCGATTCGATTCGATTCGATTCGAGCCTCACCCCCGTCCACGACGCCTTCGTCTCGTCGCCGCACAGGATGGACCAGCCACCGAATGGCTTCGCCGCTGGAGGTGCGTGCCAGATCAAATCAGCTCCCCTGTTTTTTTTTTCTCTCTCCCTCTCCCTTTTTCCTTCTGATGATTGCTTGTCCAATTGTGCGATTTGATTTGATTTGCGCTGACACGTTAGGAGACAAGTGTTTGACGTCCAGCAACGATTGAAATCTAGCACGCAATTTAAAATTGTTTCCCATGGCATCGCGGAGAAGAAATCCTAGCCCGGTACCAATAACCTACCTGATTGAGCTACGCCAAACGTGAAACGTCCCTGTCAATGTCATGGACTGCCGTCCTAATCCTTGTTGAATGTATCACAGCTTAGTGGCTTCTCCAATGCTAAGGGGGTAAAATGATGATTATGGGAGGAAAACTTTGATTTGATTTCGGTGGGAGCCCTCTTTCACGTCCGGGGAATGCGATAATCATGCAAAAGGGACTTTCTAATTTCATTGATTACCCGTAAGAAATAATAATATATTTGATCACCCAACTCACTCTGGTGGCCTCACCTGAAAATAATAATAATATACTGAAAAGTTATGTTGATCTCTTAAAAAAAGCTATGTCAATCTCATGGATCTAGAATGAAGAATGTTACAAGGAACCTCTAGGAGGAAACAGAGATAATCTTACATACAGTACAGGGGATGACGAGGAAATTGCCAAGTGAAAGGGATGTAGGAGTTGGTTCCAAAGCAGAGGCCACTAGCCCACTACTGTCCAAGAAAATAAATGGGCTTCGTCGCTCCGTGAAGAGATATTGAGGAGAAGCACTCTATGTCAACTTGCTTCCTTGTCATCGTTTGCATTTTTGCAGAATATCATCTCTTTTTTTTTTTGAAAAGGAACAAAATATCATCTCCATCGTCTCAACACATCGAATAATTCTTCAGGCCATTCATTTTTATCTGAGTCCAACATACTTCTTGTCTCTAGCCAACTAGAAAGAATAACTCCTGACGTATATTCCTAAGATTATCCTGACCCCAGAAGACAACACATTCCCCTTCAGCTAGCCAGTGCATGCTAAGAAAGCCAAACTTTTTCAGCCAGCCACTGGGCGCTAAAGACTGCAAACCTTTTCAGCTCATAAATATAACTGTTAATTGATTGATGAAAACAATAGAAAAAATTACCCTGAATGGAGCATTTGCTATGTGCTTATTCAGGTAGATGGGTGAGAAACATGTGATACTAGTTAGTCTTATTGGCTTTAATATGCTATGTTTCTATAAATTTGATGATTCTCATGCACTGAATACCTTTCATGTTTGCCATCAGGTTTTTTCAAGCACATTGATGGGCAAAACTCTTCTCCCCCTTCTGTAATTGTAATAGGGGGAGGGATTTCAGGCATCGCAGCCGCTCGTGCACTGTCGAATGCTTCGTTTAAGGTATAAATTTCTAGTTTACATTCCAGAAGAAGGCCATGCAGTTTGATGTTTACATAAAGTTAGATAATTACAGGTCACACTCTTAGAGTCGAGGGACCGACTTGGTGGCCGTGTGCACACTGACTATTCTTTTGGATGTCCAATTGACATGGGTGCATCTTGGTTAGTTGTGTCTCAAAGATAATATTTAGTTGCTTTTATCCACCTTGTTTTTAGTTTGGTGCAGTGCGTCATTATGCTTACATCTTGTGATTCAGGTTGCATGGTGTATGCAATGAGAATTCTTTGGCACCATTGATTAGGATGCTTGGGCTTAGATTATATCGCACAAGTGGTGATAATTCTGTGTTGTATGACCATGATTTAGAGAGGTATACATAAATACATGGTCCATAATGAACATTATGTCTGATCTCTCTTAAGTTGGTGGGCAAACTTCTCTTACATGTTACATTCATGTTTTTGTTTTCAGTTATGCCCTATTTGATAAAAATGGTCAGCAAGTTCCGCAGGAGATAGTTACCAAAGTTGGGGAAACATTTGAAAAAATTCTTAAGGAGGTACTGCAATCCTTGGCACTTTGATGTTATTTATCCAATGCTTTTGTGGAACTATGAGTCTACGATGAGCTCAATTCATTTTTGAACGGAGATAAGCTCAATTCTTGTTAATATTTCAGACGGTCAAAGTAAGAGATGAACATGCAAACGACATGGCTCTTATTCAAGCCATGGCAATTGTGCTTGACAGGAATCCACATCTGAAGTAAGTAGGATTTATGATTCATATAAATATGTTACAGAGATGAGTTCAGGTCTTTGATGCTGTGCACTTACATTCGCAGGCTGGTGGGCCTGGAATATGAAGTGCTGCAGTGGTGTATATGTAGACTGGAGGCATGGTTTGCCACAGACACGGACAATATCTCTCTGAAAAACTGGGATCAGGTATTCAATGCAGAACTTTCAAATATTCACATGTCAATACAGAATATGCTTTATTCTTGCATCATATTCTCCAAGATCAGCACTGCTTTATGAAATGAATCACAAAAGAACACAATTGCATGACAGCCGTGCTGGTCTTTTCAAATTTGCAGGAACATGTGCTTACTGGTGGGCATGGTCTTGTGGTGAATGGCTATGATCCTGTTATCAAAGCTCTCGCGCGAGATCTTGATATTCACCTCAACCACAGGTGTGCAGAAGAACCATGTGATACTCCGATTATCAAATCAAACCCCCAATTAATTGGCTCGTTATCTCTTCTTTTTGTGTTTTTCAGGGTCACAAAGATCATCCAGCGTTATAATAAGGTTATTGTTTGTGTGGAAGATGGGGCAAGTTTTGTTGCAGATGCTGCCATAATAACTGTCCCTCTCGGGGTACTTAAGGCAAATATTATCAAGTTTGAACCTGAGCTACCAATAGAGAAACTTTCAGCAATCGCTGATCTCGGTGTTGGTATTGAGAACAAGATAGCTCTGAAGTTCAATACTGTATTTTGGCCCAACGTTGAAGTACTAGGTAGGGTTGCCCCGACGTCAAACTCTTGTGGCTACTTTCTGAACCTTCATAAGGCCACCGGAAATCCAGTCCTGGTATGCATGGTAGCTGGAAGATTAGCATACGAAATTGAGAAGCTATCGGATGAAGAATCTGTGAACTTTGTTATGTCCCAGTTGAGGAAAATGTTACCAAAGGCAACTGAACCGGTAAAGCATCGAAAACATATACTACTTCCAGTCTCTGTTGAATTGTTTGTAACTCCTGACATTTTTGGTTCTTTCCCCCAGGTTCAGTATTTGGTTTCACGGTGGGGCAGCGACCCAAATTCACTTGGTTCCTACTCGTGCGACCTGGTAGGGAAACCAGCTGACTTGTATGAAAGATTCTGCGCTCCGGTGGGCAACCTGTTTTTCGCTGGGGAGGCCGCCTGCATCGACCACTCTGGGTCGGTGCATGGAGCTTATTCTTCAGGCATTGCTGCTGCTGAGGACTGCCGAAGGCGTCTCTCAACACAGCTAGGCATCTCTGACCTGTTCCATGTTGGGAAGATTGTTGTGAGGGAGGAGATGACTGAAGTCATGGTTCCCTTCCAGATATCCAGGCTGTAAGAAAAGAATGAAGCTATTTGCCTAAATATCGTGTTATCCTGAAGCAGCAGAGAAGGATGTTGGGAAGATTGTTGTGAGGGAGGAGATGACTGAAGTCATGGTCCCCTTCCAGATATCCAGGCTGTAAGAAAAGAATGAACCTATTTGCCTAAATATCGTGTTATCCTGAAGCAGCAGAGAAGGATGTTGCTATTCGCCTAAAAGAATGAACTTAACAATGTAGCTCCGTCACCGTATGTGTTACCTTCAAAACTGTTGTATTATCATAGTTTGATGTAACTTCAGAATAATATAAGACCTTGTTGGAATTCATGGATGTTGCTGTTCATCAATGATCACAGTATTCTGTTCCATTCAAATGTAAATGCTTGGTTTGGAAAACTGGTGATTCAGCTGTTTGGCACTCTTATCGTTCTAAATTTTGTACTGATGAATTGGTGATTGAATATGGTAGGTACTATATGTGAGGTGGTTCCTTTGCCGAATTGTCTGGGAAATAGAGTTGAATCTGCTGAATTTATGCTACAACGGAATTATCTTTCTACTTTTTTCAGAAAAAAGGGAAAAGAAGCTTTTGGTCCTCTGCCGACACTAGTCGTGCAAGTTGCAAGGTAAAATTAGCATGCGCAATTGCAGCTAGCTGCAGACCAGTAGGCATGACAGTTTGTACAGTCCATGAGGATGGTGGTGGTGGATCGCGTTTTCTATCGGAATTGAACATCCCCGTCTGCATGTCCACGAACAATTCCACGATCAAGTGACCTACCAAAGTATCCAATTCTCTGTTATACGTCTCACGCCACAACATCAGCGAATTCCCTATTCTATTCTGCATCGCCATCTCGCAGACTAACCACACGACACTGTCGAGTTCTTGAGCAAAGCCAGCAATAATATAGGAGTAGATTATTGGAAGAGAAAAAATGACACGCGCCGGGGCAAAATTGAGGCGTCGGCCGGCTAAATGAAACAGAGGGATTATTCGCAAAAAAAAAAAAAACAGTAGGTAAAATAAGCGTGGACTTGCTGCTAGCTGACCCTCCTCCATGAGGATTGTGGTGGTGGAGGCGTGGAACCCCTTGTCTCTCTGAATTGAACATCCCGTCAAAAACTCTATTACATTGCAGTACCCATATTATCTGCATGTTCGAGAATAATTCCACGATCGAGGTACTCAAATTAAACGCATCCAATCCGCATACGCTACAACATGCAGTTAATTCATATTCTAATTCTATTCTGTATTTCTGTGTCGCCATCTCGCATATTAACCACACGACACTCTCTAATCTCTAGCAAAGCTAGCAATATGGGTAAAATAATCGCACCCCAAAAAAAAAACATCACGAGCACGCCGGCGGGAAAAATAGACGGGCGTCGGCGGCTAGAAGAAACAGGGAAAAAACGAAAGGACCCTTGAGAAAAAAACGAAAGGCGTGGGTGAAAACGAAACAGCAACCACCTTGTCGACCCGGACCCGGAAGACCCACGCCGCTACGCGGAAGCTGCGCGCCAGCCGTGTCGTTGCCGACTTCCTCTCCTTCTCCTTCCCCACGTCTATTTAAGGCTCCCCCACCCTTGCTCGCCTTTAACTTGAAACCAAATCAACCAAAGCCACCGAGCCCAGAAGCCGTAGCCACAAAATCTCCATCCCGTGAAACAACACACGCCATCCAGATCAAAGCCACCACCCACCGGAGAAGGAAAATATCTTCCCTTCCCTCCATCGGATCGGTTCCTCGACTCCTCTCGCTGCCGATCGAGAGGGAGATCGTGGCGTGTGTGGGGGACGAGATTTTGCCGGTTTGGAGCCACATAGGGGTATGAGCTGTTTTGCGCACCGCCGCTGCTCCGACGCCGCCCGCCGCCAGGACGGCCTCCTCGTCTTCGTCTTCTTCCTCTCGATTCCCATACGTAGTATTAGTAATAGTAATTCTAATTTAAGTAGTAGTAGTAATCTCTTGTAAGCTGCACTCGTGTTCGCGGTTTCGTGTACGGGGACGGAGGGACTTTCTGTTGCTTGTTCCTCTTTCTCCACTTCTTCTTCTTCTTCCTTGGCGGCGTCGGCGGTTATGGATCCCAACGGCCTCAAAACTGGAGGTACTGAAATATTTCTCTATCCTCCTTTTTAGATATTTCTCGATCACACTGTAGATATTTTTCGGTTTCCCTGTTTTTATATGAATTTTATTTGTTTTTCACTAGTGCCTGTGCTGTCGAAAGATATTTTTATTATTTTCATTGAAATTTAGAGCAGAATGTACTAAGTAAATATTTGTAAGCTACAGTAGTTGTTATGGGGAGAGTTGTTGAATCTCGTACATATTTTGTTATCATCCGATTCCCTTTTGAATTGAAGGCTGATTGTATAAAAATTAAAATTCAGGCCTTTTGCTCCCGACCATTGAAAGGCGGTGCACATCGCCTCCATCCGTCATCGTGATAGGCGGTGGCATCTCGGGCGTTGCAGCTGCTCGTGCTCTCTCCAACTCTTCATTTAAGGTATCTGATGAGTGATTGATTTTCATCTACAGTGATGTTGATGTGGTGTGTAGCATCAGTTTGATGCTTATATGTTGGTGTGTGTTACTGTAACTGACTCCGATTCTGCATTATCAGGTGACTGTTCTGGAGTCTAGAGATCGTATTGGTGGACGTGTTCATACTGATTACTCATTTGGATGCCCAATTGATATGGGAGCATCATGGTTAGTTGCCTTCACTCGAATTTGCTCAACATCATGACCACTGAAGATTTTGTTACTGTGATATCTTGCTTACCTCTTTTGTTGGTCTTTGACAAATTCAGGCTGCATGGTGTGTGCAATGAGAATTCACTAGCACCGTTGATCGGCTATCTTGGTCTGAGATTATATCGCACCAGCGATGACAACTCTGTTCTGTATGATCATGATTTAGAAAGGTACATATTGTCTCGTGTACACAAAATTATTTTCCACTGCTATCCTTTTCTTGTATCTCATTGCCTTGATTGATTCCTCTGCAGCTATGCTCTCTTTGATAAGGATGGCAATCAGGTCCCAAAGGAGACAGTCGATAAAGTTGGAGAAATATTTGAAAGAATTCTTGAAGAGGTACAGAGTGGATTCTTGTAGAGAAACTTTTTCGCGTGTCTTCAAGAGCATTTTAGCTCACTGTGATGTGTTGTATTGCAGACTGTGAAGGTGCGTGATGAGCAGGAACATGACATGCCCCTTTTACAGGCAATCTCTATTGTGTTTGAGAGGCACCCCCAGCTAAAGTAATTTTTCTTGTACCACACTGTCACAGTGTAGTTAAAAAATAAATTTAATACAAATAAAAATCTGCCCTTTGATCCTTGACTGACATGGTTGCCACTTTTGTAGGCTAGAAGGGCTAGATGACCAGGTTTTGCAATGGTGTGTCTGCCGTCTTGAAGCATGGTTTGCTGCAGACTCAGATGAAATATCTCTAAAAAACTGGGATCAGGTTAGTGCAATGCTCTGGACCAAAGTGAAAGCCATCCATTTGGCTGACTATAGCATTCTGTCAGGTTAAGTCTAGTTGATTCGGCCGGACTAACCTTTCCTTCCATTTTTGGATCTGCAGGAGCATGTTCTTACAGGTGGACATGGACTGATGGTAAATGGGTACTATCCGGTTATTGAGGCTCTTGCTCAAGGTCTTGACATCAGGCTTAATCAAAGGTTTGCTTTTCACAGATCTTAAATTGTTTTATTGTACTCTTGCCAAACATGGTTCCAGTGAACAGAACACTAGCAAATCATGATGTAGTATAATATAATTTTATTGAATAAGCATTTGAATCTTCATTCTGTATGTCTCAAACGAACAAATATAGTTTCATTTTTACTTCATCCAATGATAAACAAATTTTCTTACCACTTGAAATGATAATCTACAGGGTCACCAGAATAACCCGGCAATACAACGGAGTTAAGGTCATTACTGAAGACGGCACTAACTACTTTGCCGACGCTTGCATAATCACTGTGCCACTCGGTGTGCTCAAGGCGAACATAATCAAGTTCGAGCCTGAACTGCCCCCATGGAAGAGCTCTGCCATCGCGGACCTCGGTGTTGGCATTGAGAACAAGATCGCCATGCACTTCGACAGAGTCTTCTGGCCCAACGTTGAGGTGCTAGGAATAACTGGCCCGACTCCTAAAGCTTGTGGATACTTCCTGAACCTCCACAAGGCCACTGGCAATCCAGTCCTTGTGTATATGGCTGCTGGAAGGTTCGCCCAAGAAGTGGAGAAACTTTCAGACAAGGAAGCTGTCGATCTGGTTGTTTCTCACTTGAAGAAGATGCTTCCAGATGCTACTGAACCTGTAAGTTGTTGCTGCACATGACAGTTTCAGTGTCTCAATATGCCTTTTCTGAATGTTTGTTCATGTCGCTGATCAATTTGCATTTGGTGATGTTTTTGCTATTGCAGACAAAGTACTTGGTATCACGCTGGGGCTCTGACCCGAACTCTCTGGGGTCCTATTCGTGCGACCTGGTCGGCAAGCCAGCCGACGTGTGCGCAAGGTTCTCTGCCCCCGTGGAGAACCTCTACTTCGCCGGTGAGGCAGCCAGTGCCGACCACTCGGGGTCCGTGCACGGTGCGTACTCGTCGGGCCTCGCTGCAGCTGAAGAATGTCGGAAGCGCCTCCTGACACAGAAGGGCGTCCCGGACCTGGTCCAGGTTTCGGCGTGGGAGGAGGTAGCTGGAGCTGTGGCTCCCCTGCAGATTTGCAGGACCTGAGCTTGGAACAGCTAGCTGCTTCGGTGCTTGCTCGCCTCAGGATGGGGCAAAGAAGCCGTGAACCTTTTAGTCGGGCGCGCGCAGATGATTGCGCAATCCTCAATATGGTGTCGTTTGTTACAATTTCGATTGGAGTGGAGATCAATTTATGATCTTCAGCGCTTGGACATTGAAAACCCTATGATGTTATAATACTCTTATATATAAATTTAGTTATACAACATCACCATTTACCACTGGCAGAGGAATGTTTGCATAAGCTATTATAATGGCTGGTTGTGTGCTTGCTCTTCAAAAAGAAGAGAGATTGGTTGTGCGCTTACTACTGGTATGTTTGTGATCGTCTTTTCCTGATCAAATGGAACATGTTTATATAACACATTGAAGTACTTGCATGTTTGTCTACTTAACTCACAGTTCATCTAACTTGCTAAACTACAAAACAAGATATTTTGATTAAGGAAAAAGTTCCGGTCTTGAACATTCACAACTGAATGTCTACGACCTTAAAAAAAATATGGCACAATGGCGCGCCTGCCCCATGGCGGCCGGCGGCGGGCCACGGGTGACGGCCAGCGGTGCGGCGTCCCCTCAATGGCGGGCTGCAGGAAGGCTGAAGGCCTGCGGCCAACGTTTTGGCGACGAGCTGCAAGGCCGGCGGTCTGGGTGGGCAGCGGCCATGAAGTGGCTGCTGCGGGGTGGAGGCAGCGTGGAGCAAGGCTAGCGGGCGGCGAGGATGTGTGGCGACCGACGCGGTGATAGGAGGAGATTGCGGAGGTGGGAGCGCGATGGCGACGCGGCGGCGTAGGGAGGCACGACTGCGGTGATATTTGTCCCAACGCGGTTGGAGGCGACTGGTGGTTGTGGTGTTGTGGTGAAGGTGCCGGTGTCTTCTTGCAGAAGTCTGGGGCGAAAGCTCAACTCGATAGTTGTCGTGTCAACAATGGCGGCGCTATTTCAGCGTCGTTTTCCTTTTTGAGGCGTTGTTGTTATGCTTTCTGCAAAGGTCCGTGATACTCCGGGTGAAACCAAACTCCGGCTCGCCGGAGGGGCAGCGACGACATTTTCGTTGTCGTGTTCTCCTTGGAGACGTCGCCATGGGGGTCGACTGGACCGGCATCCTTTGATTGAGTAGTTCATTGGAGTGACAATGTTTGGCGAGTTATTAGCAGGACCATTCCACCGTCAAAGTTTCTGAGCAGACAAGAGATGGGATAGATTGTTGCTGCTTAAAGAAGATGCAAGACTGAATCAGGGACGAAGAAGAAGATTGAAGCTTAGTCTTCTAGCCTTTTATCTTAGTCTTAGAGGTTTCTTTCTTGCTTTGTTGTGCACCTCATTTTTTAGGTTTAGAGTCTAAGAACTCTTGTAACTTTTGGCTGTATACATCCATCATGTGGATGTAGTAGGCCGGATTTTTTTCCTTCATCTAAAAAACATAACCAGACGATACATGAGTACATAGACTCCAACCTCCGAGGGACACCAAAACAAGAAAGAAAGTGACTACGAAAGAAATCTAAGAGACTGAGCTTCAAACTTCTCCTAAGCCCCTGTATCAACCTTGTCTTGCTCACTCAACATCTCTTGTCGCTTGTCGTGTAGACACCGCACTGAGTCGATCCCCAACACAAACTCTAGCAATTCACATGCCAAAAGCAAACTGGCCGTCGTCGAACTCGTATACAAAACAAGATATTGAACGTTCCAAACTATTTAAATCCACCTAAAGGCGTTTTGAAGTGGTTTTATTGATGTTATGGTGTTGTCAAATGGATATCTTGCCCCATAATTATCGTCTGTTTCATCGTTCAAATTTTCTTTTTAAAAAATTGTTTATAAGCGAAATTAGCGTGAGTCTTAGCTTGGTGTCCATTTTGTAGCCACTCGTCTACCCAACCATGACCATGCTCTATACTTTGCCTGTCTCTTTGAGTCTTATTGTTGTGCCACCGCAGGAGGCTCGAGGTAACATACACAATGGTGCGAAGAAAGAAAAATGAACTGTAGGGATTTGAGTATTATTAATGGTATCTAAAATAAGCAGAATAGTTGATGAGTTTGATTACCTAACCAAATTAGGGGTGGATTCAGGGGGTGCAAGGGGCTCTGAGTTTGATTACCTAACCAAATCAGGGGCGGATTCAGGGGGTGCAGGGGCTCTAGCCTTCCTACCTTGCCAAAACCCATGGGTACCCCCTCTAAGCCCTGCTTCATTCTTTGAGAAGGAAGAAGAAGAAGGTAAAGAAAGAGAGAGGAGGGAGGAGGGAAGGAAAAAGAGGAAGAAGAACCCCTAAATGTTGAAGTTGGATCCGTCACTAAACCAAATATTTGTGGTTTTGTTGAATTTACTCAATCTAAGCTTAAAGTTCTTTTCTCATGAAGTCAATGAACCTTGTGAAAAATTCCTTTACATATATGTATGATCCTTATCATACAAGCATTTAACTTGGTGGAACGTTCGTGCCACGTCAACCATGGTTTTAAATAGCGGGCTAAGACGTTTAGCGACAGGGCGGGCAAAACAGCATTTAGCGGGCTATAGCCGGCTAAATGCCATAGCGATTGCCCTTTCTAGAGGCTATAACGGACTATAGTTGAAGCTATAGCCGGCTATTTTAAAACCAAATTGAAAAACAACATCCACAAAGGGGAAATGAAGAGCAGCAAGTACTCCCTCTATCCCATTAAAAGTGCATTTTTAGAATTTGAAGTAGCACATTAGTATTGATAGGACAAAACAATATTGTCCCTATTCAAAGGGAAGGTATGTCTCTAGAAGAGTTATAATCATTATGTAGCGAAATGGCAGCAAGGCCCGCAGTGCCAAAGAAACTAGAATCTTTCCAGGTGAAAGATAGAAAGGCTAGCTCGTGCACTTTAGATTCTTTTTTTAACAAATAGGGTCACGTATGGTGGTGCGCGGCAGGCTTAGCTAGAACATCGGGATATTTTTTTTTCTGGTGTACTAATGCTTCGTATGAGATATTGTTGCTGTTATTTTGAGACATTTTTTTAATCTTTCAAATACAGTTAAACTGGGACGGGGAGTACTCGCAAAAAAGAAAAGAAAAACGAGAAGAAGAGAAACAAGTTAAATTGAGACGAGGGAGTGCTAATTTGAATATGAGCAATCGCATGTAGCTTTTCATAAAAGAAAAAGACGAATGCATGGAATTGCACAGTTTTAAGTGGTTTACATTTTTTTTTGAAAGATCTAAATGGTTTCAAAGGTTGCCTAAAAAAGTTCCAAAGTTAGCATTGTAATTGTACGAACATAAAGACTTAATTCAAATATCATATCTGCTTCGAACACGACTACCACACAGAAAAAGCTAGTGAATCCCACCCATCCTCTTTGAAGTGGTCGATTCTCGGCTGTTGGAAGATTTCTAGAAGTTGAGTGCGTGGCCAGGTTCCCAACAATCGATCGGGCAGAACCGCAGAATCTCGCAAGATTCCACATCGATCCCCTTCGCATACAAGAACAACGGCAATTTCATTTCTGCACGTGACGCTATCGCTCAATTCACGGGCCCCACCAACCGTGGCCCACTCGTCATTGACCTAAAACGCGTGTCTTTGTACCTACCACCCCTCTTCTCCTCTTCTCTCTCCTGCGTGTCGGACACGAACACGGAAGTCGAAAGTCACGAGCGCTCGACAAAAGGAAAACTCGAGAAATATCTCTTCGTCCCCCCGAGTCGGAGAGATGGCCGGGATCTCTCGCGCGATCCGGGCCTGCGCCACCGCGTCCCGGCGGAGCCTGGCTGCTGCTTCGGCGGCGGCGCTGCCGAAGGAGGCGGCTGCGGCTGAGGTGCGAGCGGCGGCGGCGGCCGGGCGCAAGTGGCGGGAGCGGGAGGACGGGAGGCGCGTGCAGTGGGTGTTCCTGGGTTGCCCGGGGGTGGGGAAGGGCACCTATGCCAGCCGCCTCTCGCAGCTGCTCGACGTCCCGCACATCGCCACCGGCGACCTGGTCCGTGAGGCGCTCGCGTCCCCTGGCCCCTTCTCCAAGCAGGTAACACAGCCTCTTGGATAAGTCTCAGGATTACAGGGCGCTAAAATTAGTTAGTTACTTGGGTAGGTGGATCCGGTGCATCAAGTGCTAATTCGCTACTAAGTTCCAAACAATCATGTTGCGCGTGCATAGATCAAAGTTGTTCTATCAGCCCATTGCTGTATATCAGCCTCTGCAAAGGTTAACCAGCTGTACACCACCAAATGTACTCTAGAACTTCCTTGTCGATAACTCGATATGCAACACCCTTTAAATAGGAAGAGCTGATTCATGATGATCGCTTTGCCTATTGAAAACAACGAAATTAGTTGTCGTAACCTTGGGAAAGAAATACTTGGGCAAATTCATGACCGCTCACAAGCTTGTAAAGTCTATAACTATAAGTGGCTCCGCAGGTTTGTTGTTTCATTTAGAACTGTGTAAAGATAAAGTTGACGATTTATCATTGTAGATTAGTTGTAATTAGACCATAACCGTGTTGAATTCAATTCTACATAGACCATAAGAACCTTTTCTACGTCTCCTGTCATTGGTGTTTTTTCTTTAGTTCCATTTTAATTGGTTGTGTTGTTGTGTGCTTCCTTTCCAGCTTGCCGAGATTGTCAATCATGGAAAGCTGGTGTCTGATGAGATCATCATAAATCTGCTGTCAAGGCGCCTGGAAGAGGGAGAAGAAAAGGGTGAATTGGGATTCATCCTTGATGGTTTTCCTCGGACCATAAGACAAGCGGTGAGCTAGTTATTTGACCTGACCGTAAGTATGCAAAAACACATACTTGCCTCTTATCAGGAAGCAATTTTTGTTTGCATTTTCTTTTAAGTTTTTATCATATCTGAGCTGGTGTAGTGACACGCTTTGTGTGCTGTTTGGGACCAATAGCGTTTAGCTTGATCATAGTGACGGTCTTAGTTACAGTATTTCAGTATATTGGTACCTTTGTAATATCGTCAATTCAGTCATTTCCTTTAACTTGATAATTGTCTCAAATCTGACTAGCCAAATTTCATTAGCCAAGCACAAGTTGGTTAGAGTCAAATAGATTTGCTCTTCTGTAACCTTCAGCATTGAACAATATAGAATGGAACTGTTTGATTTCTAACTTAACATAAACACACATTAACTTGTGTTGAAGCTTAGACTCTGGTGTAAAATGCTAGTTCCTGATATTATTTATATCACGTGTTTTGTTAGGAAATACTTGAAGGAGTCACAGATATTGATTTGGTGATCAATCTCAAGCTCCGAGAAGAAGCCCTGCTTGCAAAATGCCTTGGTAGAAGAATGTGCAGCCAGTGTGGTGGAAACTTCAATGTGGCCTCCATTGATATTGAGGGTGAGAATGGCGAGCCTCGAATGTACATGCCTCCACTACTGCCTCCTCCACAGTGTGAATCAAAGCTGATTGCTAGAGCAGATGATACTGAAGAGGTGGTAAAGGAGCGACTACGTGTGTACCATGATCTGGTAGGTTCCCATGGCCTGGTATTGCCTTTTGAGAGTTTTAGCTTGCTCAGTATTTTTAATATCTATTTATGTGCTCTGAGTACTCAATTTTTGCTCGTGCTGTGAATGAGAATTTGCATTGATATAGGTCAGTTAGGCTATTTTCTTGAATTGGAAAAACTGATACTTGTATGTCTATGTGGAATCATGGAAACTTATAACACACCTTCATGTTTAACGCTGTGCTATTAATCTATATTGCTACTTTACAACCATGCGGTGATTTGGCATGTATAATTTATGTGAGTTGTTTAAGCAGAAATACAAATACCTATATCACCATAGGAACCTCACAAATAATTCGTCCTACTTGGATAGGGTTTGAATACCTACCTGTATATGTGAGAACATGGGTCACTGTGGCATCACAATATCCTTACAAGTGAGCTGTCATCTTTGCAGAGTGAGCCAGTGGAGGAATTCTACAAGACACGCGGGAAACTCTTGGAGTTCAATCTACCTGGTGGAATACCCGAATCCTGGCCGAAGTTATTGCAAGCCTTGAATATAGAAGACCCGGATAATGAGAGATCTGCTGCAGCATGATTTTTGTTTCAGGAGTGCTCGTTACACATTTGTAGCCCATGTCGAAGTTAGTATAATGATGATGAGCATTCCTTGTATCTCTAGAAACTAGAATGTAGTCCATTCGGGTGTCCAAATTATTTTGGTGTAACACTCAATTGTATAGCTGATTGGTCATCGATGGGCAAAGATCGATGGCATGTTGGTTGTTATTCTCAAAAGAAAGGTCTGTAAAAGGCAAGAAATAACTGTTCATCACTGAGACATTCATTTGTAGCAAGTATGGCTGTATCATACAAGTGCTTGTGGAAAGAAGTATACGCCAGAAGCGGATGGAATCGCTTGGGGTTATGATTGAAGTTTTTCCTGTATATGATGAACTTCCTGCCAGTACACGCAGGTGTTCCTCCTAGTCCCTACATGGCGTCAGGTCCAGGATATTTTGAGTCTTCATGGCGCGCGCCTACGCCTTGAAACTCTGAACTTGGCACGGGACCAGTTTCGAATAGCCTTCATTCCTGCTGCAATTTTAACGGTAGGCAAAACTTTTGTAGAACACATGTTCTGTTTGTGCGTGCGATCATCCTTGCTTTACAAAATTTAGAGGATGCATTTTGCTTTCCTCCTCAGCGCCTCAGCGGAATGGTCAGTTCTGTCAGGCATCCCGAAGAGATAGCAACAGTTGATCCGTCAGGTCTTTCAACCTGTTCTTGCGAACACGTTGTGGATCCTGAAACAGTGAAACGTGCCGATTCCAATACCACACGCGGTGAAAACGAACTGCCAGAGAGAAAAATGATAAAACTGCTACAACGTGTATAAATTTAATAAATAAAACTTTAAGATTCCACTGTCACAATGGGGGTGTAGCTCATATGGTAGAGCGCTCGCTTCGCATGCGAGAGGCACGGGGTTCGATTCCCCGCACCTCCAACTGTTTTTCATTTATGTTTTTTTTCTACGTTTTTTTTTTTGAAGCTCCGACTGCGGCTAGATCGCAAGCAAATGCGACACTCCTTAAACTAAGCGTGTCACTAAGCACAATACATCACACCCACCATCACAAAAGACGGCAATGCAAGCAATATGGCATCTTACGCGCCGTTCAGTTTCACTTGGCTTTTGAGCCCGAAACGCCTGCGTTTCAGCTCCACTTCGGTTAGATTTGTTTATGCCGCAAAAGGCAACCAGCCAACTACGAGCTACAGCCAAAAGCCAGGATTTGGTGAAGAATGTTGGGGGCACTCATGGATGGTGCTAGCAATCTAAGCCATCGCTAGAGTGGTGCCCAATTTGGTACTAGGCCGATTCCGGTAGGGATCAGCGATCATTCCTTTCCTTCCTCCCATCGATCATCCAAGAGATGGGAGAGGGAAACCAAAACAAGAGGCTGCTGGTAAAAGGAGAACGCGGCCGCGTCTACGAGAGTGGTGGACCTCGGTCTAGCTCTAGAGGGGTGGCTTTCTTTCCGCTTCTGCCGGCTCCAAGCGCCGTGCAACACTTGCAGTTCAGAAAATAAGTGTAGAGCTACTTGTGGGGACTTTGGCAAGCAAAGTACATGATTGCCATGCACATTTTCCTTCTGAGAGATCGAGTGGTGGCGGTAGATTCGTGTGTGCATGCCAAATCCCCCAGCAATGGCAAGGCTCCTCAACGGAAATGGCATGTTCTTTTACCCGGAGAAGCTACATGACACTATCTCTGGGACTTTTCAAGTTTTTTTCGTTGTTCACTACTCAAACATCTGAGACACGGTGGTATACATCCGAGCACGTACGTCCAAGAGATTTGTCACAGCAGCTCTCGTGCGGAGACTGTTTGGCTCCGCATATGAACAAGCACGCACAATCACTCGGCAACAGTGAGTCCTCTTTCCTAGGCGGAATAGGGCACTCGCTGCGCCCTGCCCAACCCTTGCTCGGTAGAAATGAAATGGCGGTGTGGCCGGCCACTGCTGGTCGGGAGGAGGGGCCCCGGCCCGGCCCGGAAATGAGGACGACACGCCGGCAGCTACGGGACACCCATCCCCGGTGGTGCTCGCCGCGGCTCCACGACAAGGCCGAAGTCTAGGTGCCTTCCTGCTGGCCGGCCGGGCTGGCGGGTGATCACTGATCGATCAGACCAGTAGCTTACACGCCTTTCTGGTTGACAAATGATTAGTCTAGCTTACACGTCTTTGGTTAACCGCCCTGTTTGTCCCTAAGAAAGCAAGTGATTACTACGTTACTACAGAAACTGAAAAGAAACCGCGGGAAATTAGCAGGAGATGGAGGGAGGAAAGGAGAACGGCCTGGGTCGTGTCGTCTGGCACCCTTCCCTCACATGAGCGTGGGAGGTGAGGTGTGGAGCTCAGGCTCAGGGCCTCAGGCTCAGCAGCGCAGGGCAGCCCCCACTCACATGGAGCGCCCTGCCACACTCGTAGTCGTAGCCTTGCACTGCACACTCACCACCACCCCGAGCTGCTGAAACGCCCTGCCCTGCTACTCACTTAACGCCGTCGCATGTAAATACGGGGGTGCCTGCGCGCCCGCACCCAACCACACCTCCCTCCACCACCACCACCCGATGCCCAGCGCCACCGCGCCGGCCCACACGCCAACGCAGTAGAGCCGGCTCATGTCGGCCAACACCGTAGCCAAGGCGGCGCCGGCGGCGGGGGCGCCCATGTCCGGCGGCTCCTCCGACCCCTCGCCGTCCTCGTCCGCCGCGGCGTCCCCGCTCGCGCTGCTCCGACCGCACCAGCACCCGCACGCCCACGCCCACGCTGCCGCCGGTGGACACATGACGCCACCCTCGCCGGCGTCTGCCGGGCCCGCGCCGCCGCCGCCGTCCCCGGCGTCCGCGCCGCGGGACTACCGCAAGGGCAACTGGACCCTCCACGAGACGCTCATCCTCATCACGGCAAAGCGCCTCGACGACGACCGCCGCGCCGGCGCCGTCGTGGCCGGTGGAGGCGTCATCCACGGCCACGGGTCGCCGACGACGCCGCGGTCGGCGGAGCAGCGGTGGAAGTGGGTGGAGAACTACTGCTGGAACCACGGCTGCCTGCGCAGCCAGAACCAGTGCAACGACAAGTGGGACAACCTCCTCCGCGACTACAAGAAGGTCCGCGACTACGAGTCCCGCACCGCCGCCGCCGCTGCCGGCGCTGCGCCGGCGCCGGTGGCGTCCCGTCGTACTGGAGCATGGAGCGGCACGAGCGCAAGGACCGCAACCTTCCAACCAACCTTGCGCCGGAGGTGTTTGACGCGCTGACGGACGTGCTCTCCCGCCGCGCGGCGCGGCGCGGGGGCGCGGCGATCGCGGGCGCTGCGCCACCCCAGCTCGCGCTCCCGCCGCCGCCTCCGGCGCCGCCATCACCGCCGAAGCCTCTCCTCGTGCAGCCCCGCCCGCCGCCGCCGACTCCACTGCCGCTTCAGACGGCGGTGGCGCCGCCGGCGACGTCAGTTTCCGGTATGGTCGGCGCGCGCGCCCGTACTTAATACTCCCAGCTGCTGTTACATCTATCTACCCGTCCGTTTACTGTTCGTTTCAACTGACACGTGGGCCCGTAGATCGCGACAGAGTTTTATTTAAGCTTAGAGCCAGGCCGCCGTTATGATTGGGGCAGGGGGGAGATCGCGCGACGTTGAGAGCTGCCTAGCTCGCTCGCTGGGGTAATTATTTACCTCAGCCGGCCGGGGTGCGCTTTTAACTTTTTACTGTGGGTTCTTCCCGGGAGGGTGGCAGTGGTGATAATGCTGGCTGCCAATTGAGAATAAAGCTGCGTGCATCTCAGATCATCTCATGCATGGCAAAGCTGTAGGGTGGAGAATCCTGCTATAGTTATTTGTGGATGCTTACGTTTACTTGCAGAGGTTTAAAAAAAACACGGCTTGCAAAGAAACAAAGGTTGCCATCACTTTGTAAAGGCATTTGCAAGATCCATTTGTAAAGCCTGAAAGCTTGGAGCAACTGTGGAAGCATGCAAGGAACTAGCAAAGCACCTTTTGTTTGTTCTAGCTAGCTCCCCCTGATCACGCACACATCCTTGTACTGTCAAGCTGGGCATCTCTGACACTTGTTTTTTTTTTTGTAATTAACATATCTGCTAACTGCATGCTGTAGTGTTGGTACATTGTTGAACTGCATGTCTGTGACTTAATCACTGCTATTACTGTTACGTTTTATACATGCTAATAACTTACTGTTGTTGCTGTGACGATTTTTTATGCGCGCGCTGTGTTGTTTAATAATGCATGCATTTGATTTGCAGCTGAGGAGCTGACGGGGTCGTCGGAGTCCGGGGAGGACGAGGGATCGGAGGAGGAGGAGGACGGCGACGAGGAGCCGGAGCCGAAGCGCCGTCGGCTGAACCGGCTGGGCTCCAGCGTGGTGCGCAGCGCGACGGTGCTGGCTCGCACCCTGGTGGCGTGCGAGGAGAAGCGGGAGCGGCGGCACCGCGAGGTCCTGGAGCTGGAGGAGCGGCGGCTCCGCCTGGAGGAGCAGCGCACGGAGGTGCGGCGCCAGGGCTTCGCGGGGCTCATCTCCGCCGTCAACAGCCTCTCCGGCGCCATCCACGCGCTCGTCGCCGACCACCGCAGCGGCGACTCCGCCTCCCGGTGACCGCTGCAAGGCCGGAGAGAGGCTGTCATGCATCAAATCAAAGCGAGACGGTACGGGCGACGCGCATTGACCCTAGCTGCATAGCTCCAGGGAAGAGAAGACCGATGAGGTGTAAATAAGGTGATGACGATTGATTGTGTTGGATTGGAGTGGCTGTGACTAGAAATTCTTTTTGTGGAGGTGCGTAAGTGTGTAGTAGCATTGCATTGGTCGCTCGCATCGCATCGCATCGCATGCAGGCATCATTGCGGCATGCATGTAACATGTCCTAGCTTGTCCCTGTGGGCGCCGGTTTGTTGATCGATCGAGTTTCTCTTCTCTTCGATCTCCTGGGATTTGTTTTTTCTTTTGGTTGAGCGTTTGGCTGCTGGGAGTGATCACTGATTGACTCGAGAACCACCAGTGGGCTTGATGACACTGTTACTGTTGTGGAATGGTGTGGGCATTATGATCGATGAGCCTGCCCTGCTGCCGGTGCTTCTTGGGTTCTGGGTTTGTCGCGGGCGACGATCATTAGCGCCGCATGCTGCCTGTACCCTGTGGTTGTAGGAGACGAGAGAGGAACTCGGCCTCCCTCCTCCGATCCCTGCGTGCAGGAACTCCACTGCTGCGCCTGCCCGTCTGCCATGGCTTTCTTTCTCGCCCCTCGCATTGGAGGGAAGGAATCAAAGCTCATGCTACTACCTCTAGCTTGCAAGTACCGCTAGCTACGAGCCTACGACGAGCTACTAGCTCCATAGCTCGTGGAATAATGGCGCTTCTGCCCTCAGTGTATGCATGGGGTGTGTGTGCTGTTGCTGTACTAGATCGTCGATCTCTACCCTGGATGATGATTGTTCAACGTGTGTACTCTTGAAACCGCCAGCCAATCCTAGCGACGCGACTTGTATATCCCGGTACCATATCTAGCCACGCACCTTTGTCGCTCTGTATACCCCGAAATCGGATGGGTATTTTATTCGCCTCCTCTCTCGGCGCTCACACGTTCCAATTAGATCGTAGGTAGGTGTACTAGATCTATGTAGCGTCTACAATCATCGCCAAGGACGAAGCTCAAAAAAAAAAAAAAAAAAAGGCATCGCCAAGGACGACACTACTACCAAAAGCGCGAGGTCTACTCTAATTTGCATATATGCATGGAGGAAATGTCGGCAAAAAAAAAGAAATGGTGGAGATAAAATCAAAATATTAACATCTGGAAAAGTTACGTTTGAGTTACTTGTAAAGAATCGCTACAAGTACTGCCACTGGCCTAGCTAGCTAGCACCTCGCAATCGGTCGAACGTACAACTGTGCGTATGCGGCTTCATAAAAAGAAGTACTGTACGTGTGGCGCTGGTACTGTACGCACGTTTTTATATCGGCCAGACATGCAGGCACTACGCCAACAGTAGAGAGCCGGCCGTACGCGCGCGCGAAAAGTCACGGGCATAGCCGGCGCTGCCACGATGGTCGTTCAGTCTGCGCGAACGTAGAGTCGTCGTACGTTCTTCGCGCCGGCGACCGGGCCGCCGGGCAACAACAAATATGACAAATCAACAATGGTAGTTCTGCCGGCGTTGTGTTGTGCCTGCGTGAGGCCATCATATATATATAATTATATATACCATGTAATAGAGCTAAGGCGCACTTACGTAGTACGGTAACTCAAAAGTCCGATCCGGATGGAGCTAGCTGGACCGTGCCCGGCCTGGGCGCCGACACGTAAGGGACATGCGCGCATGACCGCATGCACGAGCTGCCGTGTGTTTAATTCGGCCCCGTCTCGTCTGGGTGTGTTGTTGTTTGCAAAACAAAACATGCATTTATAGCTAAACACGCAGTCAACACTAGCGCGACATGATGGCTACTTGAACAGTGCGTCAGTGTGCGTGCATGTATCTAGGGTCATACTCACAGGTTGTACGGAGTACTCCGTATTAATTAGATGAGAGATCACGGACACGGAGGAGATCTTAGGCATAATCCAAAATTCATGGGTCCATGAGAGATGAGGCCATGGTATCATGGGTGCATGGAAGAAGGCTAGCTGCCCGTAGCTCCAGCTCTAGCTCCTCGTTGTGTGGCACTTGGCGTGGTGCATCGAACTGAGACGGCCGCGCGGCTTTCTTTTCTTTTCTCCACTTCGGCTGGCTTTTACCAAAGGGATCGATCGATCAGCAGGAAAAAGGGCAGGCACCCACCCCGGCCCTCACGTTTGCTGAGCAGCTACCGTACCCCCAGGCTTTCGCGTAGTCGCTGCCAGCCCAGTACACACGCGTGCATGCAACAGGCAATGCAAAAAACTTTTACCGGGGGAGGAGGTGCGTGCTTCGTCTTCGCTCGTCCGTCGGCGCAATGACGGAAATGCCCTCGCCGGAACGGTGGGTAAACGTCGGTCGTATCGTGGTCTACGGAGGGGGAGAGAGAGAGACGGGTGGACCGCTGCGTTGTCGGCTTCCGCCCATCATCTCCCAGTCCAAGGACCAGCCCTGGTGGCCCTTTTGTCCCGTCCGCCTCTCTCTCTAGCTCTCTGCAGACTGCACCGACCGCACGGTGGGAGGGGCAGCCTCGTCTTTTCGCCGCCGCAATGCTACACGTCGCGCGGCAGAAGGGAGGACGTCCTGCTGGGCAGGGCAGTTGCGCGCGCGCGCCGCTGGATTGGATTGGACTGGAGTG
This sequence comes from Urochloa ruziziensis, assembly GCA_015476505.1. NCBI lineage: Eukaryota > Viridiplantae > Streptophyta > Magnoliopsida > Poales > Poaceae > Urochloa > Urochloa ruziziensis. The sequence continues at coordinate 49,751,801 of CM027125.1, forward strand.
GTTAGCAAATTCAGACACTCATCAGTGATCAGCTAGACCAGAACCTTCGTAGTAGTAGATTGCATGCTACCCAATCTAATGACCTAGCTATAGACCAGAACGTGGGCGCTAAACATCCGAGAAAAGAGGATCACAGGTAGTGCTAAGCCGGCCCATGGTGTATGAATGATTTTGGGTGGACACAGGCGGTGGTGAAGGTATGGATTTGTCCTTTTGGTGTCAGAAAAGCCTGACAGTCTCGGCTGTCACCGCTCTCTCAGGTCCGTAGTCAAAGTCCTTGACCGGAGGGAGAGATGCCCCGTCCACGTCCCCCGCCCGTAGGGCCGTAGCTGGCCAGCCCAATCTTCTCCCCAAAATGCCCCTGGCCTCCCATACAGTGCAGCTTCTCTGACGACTAATACACCCTTCACTCCCACTGCTCTCCCAGTGTGAAGTCCTCTTCCTCTCTCTCTGCAGTATAGCTTCAAGCTTTTCTGGCGATAGTGAGAAATTACAGATACTTGTGGCTTTCAGTCGGCAGTTCCCCTTGCGGCCTTGCCTCAAAATTTATACGTACTGCCAGCAATCATTCTATAATAATGTTGAGTAAAGCATATACACATGTGCACACAAAACCTGTACTCCTCCTCAAGATCCTCAGGTGTCACAATGACAAACTCCAGGATAAAATAAACGCAACAATCGCCAGTTTGTGAAGAAAGTCGAAGGCCCGCCAAGTGGTATGCTTCAGACTGCAGCGGCGGCATCGGCGCACCGCTCTAGTGGGCCCTGCACGCGCGTACAACGCTCACTCTAGCAAGCTAGTAGTACCAGTGGCGCAGGAAGACTGGTGGTGGCGCAGCAGCTAGCCCTCAGCATTGGATTCTAGCTCGCTCCACTGAGTGAGTGAGAGAAAGCTAGCTATGGGGGCGGCATGCAGTGGATCCGGCCCGCGCATGCAACCTGTAAAGGCACGATCCTCCACGCACGCATCGTGCGTAACGCGTATATGATCGATGCATGGCAAGCATCCCGTCCCGTTCCATTCTGCGGCTCCGTCCCGTTCCGTTGGACAGCTGAACCTGGCGGCATGCCTCGTGCAGAAATGGCAGGAGGGATCGAAAGATGCGGCCAAAAAGTGAAGTACTTGGGCGTTGTAGACCGCTGAGTTCAGTGCAGCAGAAACCCGGCCCAAAACGCCAAACAGTTGGAGGGTCCAGGCCCCTACTGATCCATCCGAGCTTGCGTTTACGTGCAAATGCAGCGCGAGCGCAGGGCGTAAATGGGGGGCTGATAAATTCACTTAGAGAACCAAGAGAACCAACCAATGTCAGTTCATTCCACGGCTTTATAGAAACAATACTTTTTCCAAACTTTTCACTGCTTCTTCTCCATCTAAACACACCCTCAGTCAGGGTTCAAGCACGCAGGTACAACGGAGAGCTGTGGTGTGGTTCGCTGCGGTGCGGTGTGAGCGGGAACAGTGGTCGACCGGTGGATGGATCGATCGACCGATCTCCGGAGAAATAATTGGAATGGCATCGCGGCAGCGGTGCCGGTGCGTCGGAGATGCCGGCACCGGCAGGCTCTATAAATGCCCGCTCCGCCGAGCAAACCAAACTCGGATCACGGTGGAGTGGAGCAGTCTAGAGAGAGAGAGATTGCAAATGCATGAAGCGGCCACGGGTCGCAATAATTCGGGGCCAGTTGCTGTGCCTGTCACGCTGGCCAGAGAGAGAGAGAGAGAGAGGTGGTTCTGTGTGTGTTTGCGAGTGGCAGGGTGGCACCGGCCAATGCAACAGCGGCAGGCACCACAGCAGGCAAATCATAAGCGGCGGGACCACACGTGGCAGTCAAACGTGCCCGGTCAAAACTCCGCCATTCCCACAGGCCGTAACCCCACACTAGGGACTCGTACGATTGCAGTTGCAGTGCCATTTCATGTCTCTCTCTCTCTGCACAGACGGTCTCCACACCGTTCAGTTCAGCCGCCAGAGGACGTAATTGCACGCAGAGAGACACAGGAGCCTGTGCCCAAGTTCCAGCCCAGCCCTCGTGCCATCATGAGTTGATTTGAGTAGGGGGTACTTGCTCTTTCACGAGTTGGTACTTGGTACACCAAAGCCTGTCGATCAATGGTAATTATACCAGCAGCTACCTTGTTACAGTTTCATGGTGTTGATGTACTCCTACCATGTCGAGTAGGAGTACTTGGTACTACTGCTAGTGAGCGAGTACTAGTACACACCTGGCCTCCTGGGCGTACTCGAGTCCAGAGCACAACCGCTGAAACAATGATCACATTCAGTTACTATTGCGCAGTTCCGGCGGCAACTGCACCTCATCGACGCACCAAAACGTAAAAACATGTAACCCAGCTTGGGAGATTGAGCAAATGAAGCACTCGAGGTTCAGAAAGGGAGCTGAGATGGGCAGCCACCGACGCTCCAGGCCCAATTTGATCATCTGCTTCGGTGGTTCAGAAGTCAGCACACCAAATCCAGATCCAACTGAAGGCGCGCATGGGCATGAAACCTGCCAATCTGGAGAAGCAAAGCGCAAAGTAGCAGATTGGAAAAAAAAAAATCAGAAAAAAAGCAATAGCGGAACATATCAGCAGGTCTGTCAGTCTGTGAAATATATAACTGTCTGCCTGCCTCACTTTCAGCATTCGACAAGACACAGCGGAAAGCAAAGCACCAGACGCATCCATGTATATGCATCAGTTCAGTACTAGCAAAGCACCAGACGCATCCATGTATATGGTAAATATGTGCATTCAAATAGAGCTAATAAAGTCCTACACGGGATGTTTATAGACACAAAACCCAACGGCAAAAGGAGCATTTCCCACACAGCCCAGGCGACAGATTTGTCCTCGGCTCAAAGCTCCAGCCTCCAGTACAGCAAAAAGATAAAGAGTTATAACCCTCAACCAAGAAAAATAACTGAAATCTTCAAGCCCATGCTGAAATATGGCGCGGCTTCAAAGCACAAGATGAGAGCCAGGCTCAGTCCCACAAGAGGTTGATCATGGAGTTGGCCAACCCGGCTTCTTTGAAAGTGGCATCACTTGCAAACTCCAGCTTCATGGATGCTCGAGGAATGGGCTGCACAAAGTGGAAAGGCCTCTTCTCCCCATCCTCAACCTGAGGAGCACAGAATGACCACAGGAGCTGCGACGAGGGAAAAATATCAGCTGAGGGAAGTAAAGAAATGAACGTGAAATTGATCATGGTGATATAACCTTAATAGGATCTGTGTAAAGAAAATTTCTCTGGATCCTCTGATTGTTTGGCAGCCGAATCGCAACCCTGCAGAGAAGGTCCCTGCTTCCGGTAGGTTCTTCAGGGAGAGGAGGATAATCCAGCTTGATATTTAAGCTGGGCTCATTTTCTTCCTCGGCTTCAGCTTCAGCCATGTCATCAGTAGCATCTGATCCTTCAGTGACTTCTTTGCTCTCCTCTAGGGAAGCTGCTACTGCCCGTGCTAGTTCTTCATCTTCATCCTCTACAGCTGTTTTGCCTAAAACAAAGCACATTGTGAAAATCGTTCTTTTGTCAACCAACTACATAGTGGCAATGTATGAAATGTCCTGCAACTAGCCAGATGAAAATAGCTATAATATCACAAATCCCCAAGAAGGATTCGATGAATAAAATTTAGTTCAGTTTCCTGAGTTTGAAAACAGCCAAAGGCCAGCAAGGGCATGTGCAATCCCCAAAGCTTGCATTATCATAGTTACCAAGCTTGCATTATCATGGTTACATCATATAATCTTGCAAAACTGAATCTTCCTAGTTGGTTTTTATGCAAACAAGAGCGAAAAATAATAGCACTGCTGATTCAAAAAAAGAAGAAATAAATCCTACCTTGTTTGCCCATAGGAGTTTCCTGATCAACTTTCCTTGGGCGCTTTTGTGGTTGAGCTGCATGGTGCTCCTTTGGGCCTTTATCCAGGTAAGGCAGCAAATCCTATGTACAGTACACGATCAGAAATAATAAGCAAGGAACATTTGTGCCGTATTACACCTAAAAATTCAAGTTCTCATGCAACCCAACAGGCTACAACTACAGTTCAGTATGAGAAATAAAAGAACAGTATCAAAATACCTCAAGCAAACGGTCTGGGTGAACCATTCCATTCCAACCACGCATTTTTTGCCCCGTGATAGGGTCAATAAGAAGTATAGCAGGCATGGATACCAAATTGTAGTAGGTGCACACCTTTCTTCCCTCACTGCTGTCATGATAAACCTATAATAATGCATTAAAATATTAGTAGATAGGTGACAATTGCTAAGTGTGAAGACACACATGTCCATTTAAGGGCAAAAAAGAGAAGCATTTAGCAGATATTTTTATGCTGTCAATAGTAGGGGGGGGGGGGGGGGGAGAGAGAAACATTTAGTAGAGATATTTATGCTGTCAATATGTCAAAAGAAATGGGAATGAGACAGTAAGATCCCAGGCAGAAACATGCAACCAGATAGGAAGGACTAACCTGCCAGAAAATAAAATTTGAGCGAATTAACTGAGCGACTGCTTCATTTCCCCAAGTGTCTCGATTAAGCTTCAATAAATGCCAGCTCAAAAGTCAAAACTAGGATTAATAAACTGAAGGGCAAACATAATGCTACAATGTGACGGAATTTACCATGTGAGAGCTGAATTCATCTGTCGATTGCAGATTGATTAACAGCCATTTGTCCAGACTAGAAGCCTCTAACTTTGCCTACATTTGGAATTTATGAGCACAAGTCACAGAAAAATAAATTTGAAATAGCACTACTATAGACATCAATCAATTTTCAGCAATCAGATACAAATAACAACAAAATGTATCCTAATACGATACTGTTTCTTTCTGCTAACAGAGAAGCAATGCTTTCAAGAGTAGTTAACAACCTAACACCAAACTAGTTGCTCTATAGCAACGCGGTTCAAGAAAATCACCAACCGAAATACAGCACAAAGGTTTCAGAATTATATGCTGTGCAGTTTTCCATATGCAAATACCAAAAGTGCTCATACAGTTTCACCAGCACGCAAACAAGTTAATACATACAGCTTACCTTATCAAATGGTCCATTGAACATCAAAGAAAAAGGCGGACGGTACAAAGAAGCGAGATTATCACGGGAACTAGATGTAGCATTCTGATCAGAATCCCAAACAGCAGATTGTCTTGCCTCCTGTTCAAAGTTACGAAATGCGACCGTTGCATTAGGTCGTAGGCTGCATAAAAGAAAAGCCACATCAAACTTAAATAGAAACAATTTTAGCAAGGCAACTGTGATAACGGTAAAAGCTTAAATACAGCACAAAAGTCTGGAAACATGAAATTACATTTTTCCATATGCAAAGGAACAAATGCTTGCTTAAGGCATATCAATTCAAAACAAGAGTTAAGATAGAACATACATTACAAAATTATATGCAGCCATGCCCAAGCTACAAAGGGAAAAAAAGAAAAATAGAAACAATTTTAAATCTGGCTACCGAGAGGAGAACAACTTCTAACAAATTACCAGATTTGCATCATTAGTAGATAATAGTTCTGATTTAAGGTAAATGCATGCAGCAATAAAAAAACATTGTTAACTTAGATTTCCTTTGGTTTTCCAATGGTATAAATAAAAGGTCAGTTGGCTAGTCTCAGTTGTTCAAGTGTTGTAACGACAAAGGGAAGAAAAAGGACGTGGAAGATGTCACAGCTGTTAAAAGACGAAATTGGATATCGGTATCCCAAAATGTGTAATTCCATTAAATGGCAGAACAATTTGTATGAAAGGAGCAATAGTTATTTTCTGTATGATACAGTGGCTACAATTACTTTCATCTTCATAAGAGCAACGACATGAATAATTTTTGTAAGTTCCACTACGTCACTAACGTCAGTTACTGGAAACTTCATTGTGCACCCATGGTAGTTTCACCGAAACAAGCACAGCCTACGAATATATTGGTGGAGGTGTGTCATAAGCTTGTGCATAAGCGTTGTACTATATGAACAAAGGTAAAGTTAATAAGTTAATGAAGTTTAACACCAAAATAGGCGTTAACACTCTAAAATAACCCGCCCGAGCCTGCAAGAGTATGGGTGGGTTTGATTGTGTTTCTAACCTTAGCAAACAGAATACATACCAAAATTGGTCACAAATTACAAAATCAACTTAGATGCTGTCTAATGTTTGGTTTGCTAGTGGAATTACCAATGGTTTACTCATGACCATTTAACTGGTTACAAGCTATTAGACAGACATATGAGGACCAAGATGGCATAAAAACAGGTACAATTTTACCCTTAGGTTCCAATTGCTCCTACTAAAAAAATGGTCCTAACAATATGCATAGCTGAAAGGGGAGATTTGGTTACATGGAGTAAATTCCATAAGCATGCTAAGCATGGCAATCAACTAAGTTAAATTATATTGGTAACAACTAACAAGCAAAATCGGTGTGGCATTCATTGTACAGCAACCCAAACACACTATTAGATCTTGTTCTTTGGGAAACATTAATTGATCAGTGCACTGAACATGCAACGAAATATAAGTTAACTTCTAGTACAACAGAACAAATGCAAAGCTACGGTAGGCTTCACTAGAAAACAGGATGCACCAAACTTTCATGTAGCAATAGCATGGAAATGCAAATGCAGCACATCAATTCAGCTCCATGCAAACTTCGCTCCTGCCCAACATCAGAGAATTGGTGGACAAACCTAATCCATTGAGTCAATGCTAACATGAAAAGGGCAAGCACTGTTACTTACACTGACACAGGGCCGTCGCCGTAGAGAGTCTCCCGCCTCACAGGCAGCGGCGCGCGGACGTCATCGTCCTCCCCAACCCCAAGTCCATGCATCATCGGATCGCCCAGTGCAGCCGCTGGGGGTGGAGCGAACCTGCAAACAGAAACCCCTCCATGATCCACCCAAAACCAAAACCCAAAATCGTAACAACCTCGCTCCCACCTACCTCAACGCCTCCTCCACCCCAGCTGCCGCCGCAACAGCCGCCGCGGCCGATGGGGCCGGCGGACGCGCCGCGAGGGCGGACTCGCCGTCGATGTAGAACAGCTGCAGCGCCTCCTCGAGGTGCCAGCTCGTCATCTGCGGAATGGAAACCCCAGGGATCACATCAAACTACTCGTACCGTATCGAATCGCCCGGAAGCTGACGGGATTGGGCTTAGGGGGGCCGGGGGCGGAAGCCGAACCTGGAGGAACTGGGTGGCGGTCTCGGGTGTCTGTCCGGCGGCGATCTCGAGAAAGGAGGAGACCAGGGCCTCCTTCTCCGCGGCCGTCGGGGGATCGCCGGCCATGGCGGCGTAGTCGCCTCGACAGGATTTTTTTTTCTCCCTCCGCCTGCGGTGTTGTGTTGGTGAGTAGGGTTCGGTGGGACGGCGAGTGTGGGTTGGGGGGTTGGTTGGGTGAGATGGGAATGGGGGAAGTCAGGAAAGGGAAGCGGAAACGTGCGGGATGATGAAGACGAGCGCGTGCGGTGCGGGTCGTGGGGTTGGACCGCGGTCCAGCAGCTTGGAGGGGAAGAAAGAGCCCATCGCCTCAGTGGGCTCACATTATGGGCCTCATATAATGTCTCGTGGGTGGGCTAGGATCTGTGTTTGTGTTTTCAATTTTTATGGTGTTTGTGTTTCTCCCCTGCTGCTACTGCAGAGAACTCTGCAATACGTTATATGTTCAGAAATTGCACGAAATTTGCGCACGGCATGCTAGCGTTTCATTGCAGCCTTTGAAGAACCAGTCTGAATGCAAGTTCAAACAATGTTGTCCATTTCAAATTATAGACCGTTTTAGTTATGTTCTTACTGCAAAGTTAAAATGTTCTAAACTAAGTCCTGATCATTTCCAGACTTCTTTAATTCAATCCTCCGAACGGCTTTCTAAAACACAATGTGCACCACCATCCATACAGCATCAATTTGGTTTCCTTAAATCCACCATGACTGCATTCATCTAGTACACTGTACTTAACTGTTAATACATTTCTTAATCTTAACCAAAGCTATAAACGACCACTGTCAGTCAAATCGTAACCGCTTTGCGCCTCCTCCGGCGTACCCGCGCGCGCAACGGCCGTTCCATGGTCACGGTGAACTCCGGCCTCTCGGCGAGGTCGACGCCGGCCACCGCCGCCCACTCGAACTCGCGCACCATGCTCGCGACGAAGTACTCGAGGTGCAGCAACGCGAGGCCCATGCCGGGGCAAATCCTCCTCCCGACCCCGAACGGCATCATCCTGATCTCACGGCTCCCCGTCAGGTCCACGCCGGCGCCCTCCCCGCCTTCCAGGAACCTCTCCGGCCTGAACTCCTCCGGGCGGTCCCAGACGTCCTCGTCCAGCGAGACGTCGGCCACCGAGAAGTTCACCGGCGTGGCGACGGGCACGCGGTGCCCGTCCAGGGACGTCTCCTCCACCGCCGCGTGCGACAGCAGGAAGTGCGCCGGCGGGTGGCGCCGGAGCCCCTCCAACACCACCGCCTTAAGGTACGGCATGCGCCTCAGGTCCTCCTCGGCGATGCCTTCGTCGTCCCCGTCGCCGGCCGGAGCCGCCACCGCGTTGATCTCGTTGACAAGCTTGGCCTGCACCTCCGGCTGCCGCACCAGGTTCGCCATGATCCACTGGAGCGCGGTCACCGTCGTGTCGACGCTCGCGGTCAGGAACTCCGTGCACAGGCTCACCATCTCGGCGTCCGTGAGCGCGCGCTCGCCTTCCTCCTTGGGTAGCCGGTGCGCGAGAAGCGTGTCGATGTAGCAGTACGGGAGGCTCTCGTCGTTGTGTTCGTCGTGTTCTCCATTACCGTGCATCGTGCTGCTGTCTCGACCATCTCTTCTTGATCTGATCAACGGCAGGAAGAGCTCCTCCTGCCTGCGGCGAATGGAGAGAACCTTCTCCCACCGCCGCCGGAACACCAGCTTGGTGACCGCCGGACAGAAGGCGAACACCTGGAAGCCGATGTACGACGCGAAGAGCTCCCTCTGCACGGCCTCGATCTCGCCGACGCGGCAGCCGCTCAGCCGCCGGCCGAAGCACATGTGCGTCAGCAGCGAGAACATGGCGCGCTGGAGGCACTCCACGACGTGCACCTCGCCGCCGCCTTCCTCGCTCCGGAGGCCGAGGTCGTTGACCAGCGCCGCCACAGCCCGCAACCGCGCCGGCGCGAAGAGCGGGGCGCGCCACGGGACTGAGGACGCCGGCGGTGAGGTTCCGGCGCAGAGACCGCCAGAGCGCGCTGTAGGGCGCGGAGCTGACGGTGCTCTGGCCGCTATTGAGGACTCGGAACGGCGCGATGGCCGGCGGGCGGCTCGCCAAGGCCGGCCCGCGCTGGACGAGCGCGCGGTGGGTGGCGCACCGGCCGGAGACGAAGATGGCCGGGCGAGGGGAGAGGAAGCGGAGCGTCAGGACGGGGCCGTGACGGCGGTGGAGCTCCCTGATGGCTGGCTCGAGGCGGTTGCGCGCGCGCAGAAGCCAGAGGAGCGGGCCCACGACGGGGACGGCCGGCGGGGACGGAGGCAGCCGGGGGAGGACGCCGCCGCTGGCTCGGGCCTTCTTGGATGGCGGCTTCACGGCGGAGAGCAGCACGAGGAGCACGGCGCAGGTGATGAGCGGGAGGAACAGGAGATACGCGACGAAGGCTTCCATTGTCGCGCCGCCTCTGCACGAGCTGCGTCGGTTTGAGCTGCAATGGCATCGGTTTATGTACCGGTTCTACGCGGCGACGAACCTGTCTCGGCGGAAGACGACGGCGGCGGCGGTGACGGACGTCGCGCGGCCGTACGTGGCTTGAGGTGGCTACGGCCAGGTGGTCGCGCTGCTGCCTTTGAGCGGCCGGAGCTAGATGGCACTGCCACGGCGCCACCGCACCGAGTTGACGTGGCTGGCACGACCATGGCTGAAATGATAAGTTCAGGGCCAGATAATTGGTCAACACTGGCCCACGCAATTCCACCGACACAACATGGGCTAATGGGCTAAGGAAAATGACCCATTGCGGCCCGTGTCGGAGGTTTGTTCGAAGCGTCGTGTCCATCAGGAGGCGATGATCTGGGGGCCGGCATGCCTCCTCCGGTCTGCAAGATCTGGCCGGCGGCGGCGGCCATGAAGCGGCTCGCCGTCGTCGCCGTCTCCATCCTTCTCCTGCTCCTCTCCCTCTCCTTCCTTTTCCTCCGACCCACCTCCCCGCCTCTCCTCAACTCGCGGCAAGCCTTCGAACCCGACGGCCGCCTCAGGGTCTACGTCGCCGACCTCCCCCGGGAGCTCAACTACGGCCTCCTCGACCGCTACTGGTCTCTCACCGCCGCCGATTCCCGCATCCCGGCGTCCTCCGATCCGGACCACCCGGCCCCGCGCAACCACCCGCCCTACCCGGAGAACCCCCTCATCAAGCAGTACAGCGCCGAGTACTGGCTCCTCGCCTCCCTCCGCGCGGCGGGGACGGCCGCCGTGAGGGTCGTCGCGGACTGGAGGGATGCCGATGTCGTGTTCGTGCCCTTCTTCGCGACGCTGTCCGCGGAGATGGAGCTCGGGTGGGGGGCCAAGGGCGCGTTCCGCAAGAGGGATGGGAACGAGGATTACGCGCGGCAGCGGGAGGCCGTCGACCGCGTCACCGCCCAACCGGCGTGGCGGAGGTCCGGCGGCCGCGACCACATCTTCGTCCTGACAGGTAACCCCGATGTTATTTGGCTCTGCAATTGCAAGCTGGTGAAGGTTTAAAATCACTTCTGTTTTGTCAGCATCTTACTCTTTTTTTTTTTTTTTTGAGAGAATTGTCAACATCTTACTCAAGCAGTCAAGCGGTTAGTGCCATCAGGACACAATCCTTGCAGCGCACTAACATACGAGCTAGAATTTAGTTCACCTGACCATGACACTTGTTCTTATTCAGGACACTGATAGTCCATATTTTGTTTATAAATTCAAATGACTTCCTAAGAAAAAAAGAAACTTCCAATGCCTGAGGCTAGGTATACATCTAACACTTGACAGTTGTGTTATGCAACTGTTACCATGCTTTAGAGCAATGATGTAGCTTCTCATGCAATAATTCACATAATATGTTTGAATATGATCTGTAATGTTTATGTCCTGCTGAAGGTTGATCTGCGTACCAGCTTATTGTTCTTTTGCATGCTCAGGTTATGTTAAATACTGAAGCATTCTTTGACAGACCCTGTGGCTATGTGGCACGTCCGGACTGAGATTGCTCCGGCAATTCTTTTGGTGGTTGATTTTGGAGGCTGGTACAAACTTGATTCAAAGACTGCAAGCAGAAACTCGTCTCATATGATACAGCACACTCAAGTGTCATTACTTAAGGATGTTATTGTGCCTTACACGCATTACTTCCGACACTGCCCTTATCAGATAATAAAGATCGTCCCACCCTCCTGTATTTCAAAGGGGCAAAGCATAGGCATCGGGTTTGTACCTTTTTACACTATTCAGCACTTAGGACATCCAGCCTGTTTGGCGTCCTTTATCAGCAATCTTGATTCCAAATTTTATGAAACTATTTAGAAGCATTTGACCATCAATTCATATAAAAAATGTTAGAGCCTGTACATGTGGGAATTTCCGTTTCTATTTCCATGTTGTGAAAAACATGACTTGCACTGGTTATATGTTTATCGTCTTTTGGATATCTGACGTTTACCCAGTCTTAGAAGAATAAACATATGATGGTTGATGCATTTTACTTATAAATTTTCTTCAAGGCTTGAGCAATGTGCTTTCAATAATACTTGATCTTAATGATCTCGTAGTGCTAGTTATATAATAACCTTTAACAATAGCTCTATGTATGCTCCTTTCTCCACTGCATTCTACTTACGATCATTGTTCGCCTAAACGGCCGTTTAGCCCGTTTACACGCCGTGTAAACGCTACACAGTGCCTAATTGTGTCCTTTTAATCATCCGTTTAGACCGTTTAATGGCCGTTTAATCCGTTTAATTGGCCGTTTAGTCCGTATAATGAGCTAAACGGTGGGTGACCGACTGTTTACTGTTTAACGTTTAGGATAACATTGCTTACGATCTGAATGATCTCGTACATTAGTATAACATTTAATACTATTATTTGTTTTTGCATATAATTGTTTTAAGATATTTGTGTTCACTAATTACTAGTAGTGACAAAACAGACAGTACATGATTGAGCAATCAGACTAGGATATGTTAAACATTGGAATTCTGATACCTGAATGGTAGTTCTAGCTTTATCATGGGCATTTTGTTTTCTAACATAGATTATTTTCTTCTTTCAGGGTGGTTTAGTGCGAGAGAAAATATGGGATTTGCTAGGTAACGAGCCTGATATTGTCATGGAAGAAGGCTTTCCTAATGCTACTGGACGTGAACAATCGATAAAAGGGATGCGGACATCAGAATTTTGCTTGCACCCAGCTGGTGACACTCCAACTTCATGTCGCATCTTTGATGCTATTGCCAGTCTTTGCATACCAGTCATTGTTAGCGATGAGGTTGAGCTTCCTTTTGAAGGGATGGTAGACTACACAGAATTCTCCATTTTTGTGTCAGTTAGTAATGCAATGAGACCGAAATGGCTAACAAACTACTTGAGGAATATTTCCAAGCAGCAGAAGGATGAGTTCCGAAGAAACCTGGCTCGTGTCCAGCCTATCTTCGAGTATGACACATCAGATGGTGCTGTGAATTACATATGGAAGAAGATTCACCAGAAACTGCCAATGATTCAGGAGGCGGTCATCCGGGAGAAGCGGAAACCTGATGGCACATCAATCCCGCTCCGATGTCATTGTACATGAAGTTATCTTAGCTGCTGGTACCCCACGGGAAGCCTTGTGAGAATTAGCAGTTACCCCTAGTTTGTTTCATTTTTGTTGTTCTTATTGCCTTTTGGTAGTTGCAATTGCAAATATGAGCATGAAACAGTAGGTGGATGTTTGACCATTTTTTTCATGAGCCAGTTCCATGCGTTCTAAAGTCCAGAAGTGGTTCTCCGCAATCTGCATCATTCCATGTGTTATTGGAGTGAGTTTGCAGTTTGTGTTCAGCAATGATAGTTCATACACGAAATTGCCCATTTGAATTGTAGAATGGAATTTGTTTGTTTACTGCAATGGGGATTGCATAGTCTGCCGCTGAGTGCTGAGGCATATTTGCCGCGTTGTCCAAATGGATGCATGAAAGTTCATAAGGTCTGAGAACTGATGGTTGGGTTCATACCGTCTTGGATGGTTGAAGAACAAATGGTAAATGCCATCGAAGTCACTTAAACATAACTGAGACCACAACCTTATTTTCTCCAGAGGACAAACCAGCCGTACAGGATAATGCAGCCATCCAACATGACATCCACGTCCCTCTCCACACAAATCAGATATTGCAAGGACAAAGAGCACACAATCGCGCAGCAAGGCAGAGTGGGTAGGAGAGGAGAATGCATGGAGCGCACGATCAGATTCAGATAAAGCCAAGCACATCAGTGGATGCCTGAGAGTGAGAGATTCACTACCAACCAGCTAATCATACTTCATTAAAAATGCCAAAATGTTTGGTCCTCACCACCAAGTACTAGATATCACGTGGGAAATAACGTCCACAAGAACAAAAACATCACTCGAGAAACGGGAGTCATGCATGGGTCTTTACATAGGTTCAATTGTGCTTAAAATAAAAAGATGAAAAGAGAATGCAGAAAATGTGGATGCGTTGCAGAGGAAATTCAGTAATGCATTTAGTAGTATGGATTAATCATTGTGTGTTGGAGCTAAACAAGAGAAAAGCTACCAGCATGGTGGCCAAAGGAACAGAGATATTGTCATCTACAACATCAGTCACAGGAATACACTCCACTGCCGTGGCTGCCAATGCAACAAGAGCCAGTTTGCCAAATGCCTCCTCCCAGCTGACATGAATGCAACCAAGGCTGGAGAAGTAGAACAGCATTCTGCAATAGAACATATCAGTGCGTCATTTAACAGCCCGAGACACATCACAAGAATCAGCAAAGCATTTGAGGGGAAAACCTACATTGCGGATAGCAGGAAACCAGAAATGAACATCGAGATGCTCCCAATCCAGCTCTTCTTGTCATTGAATGGCAGCTTTGCTGAGCCATACCTTCTCCCAACAATGTCAGCAAAGCCTGCCAAGTTAAGGCCCAAGCAGATGCAGATATTTAGCAGAATCAACCAAATGCAATGAAGTTCTACAACTATGCTTGATTACGGGGAATACCATCGCCGCCGCTCATCATCGACAAGGAAACAATCCCAATTGGGGACTCCCGCCAGAAGACTAACACAGTGAAGAGTAGCACCAAAACATAATAGAGAGGACCTCTCAGCAATTCCCTGTGGAGAAGCAAAAGTTCTTGTCAGAGCACATGGTAAAAGGATCATACAAACTTCTCAGTCATTAGAACTTACTCTGGTTTTCCTTCACGTGTCACTGATTTTACTAGAGCTTCATCTGTGGAAAGACGTAAACCGTAAGTCAGAAGCCTCACGGAGTTCAGGAACGGAACAACTGCAGCGAAGTACCGTGCTTGTGTCGAATTACTGCAGATAGAGCAAGTTTTTGATTAGCTGTGACATGTCCGATTTGAATCTGAGGCTTAATGCGGTGAAACCGTGAAAGGGAATACCTGAACAGTGGCCATGATGCCATGAACAGAACGCCGGATAGCACATGCACAATCTTCCTGCTCAGACTCTGCCTTTATTCATGAGATCAATCAGAAGCGAACAAGAAACAACATTAGTAACTGATGAAATTTATGCTCCTTCGATCAATGAAAACCACAACCCCTTTTGCTATGGATTCTGAAGTTCAGTAAATCGCTAGATTAATTCGAGCAGGAACCAGATCAAGATTAGCACAGGACACATCTCCAAAGCCCAAACACGACAGATCAAGATTAGCTCACTAAAGCTCTGTTCCAGACAATGGGAGATAACTGAAGGACGAGACCTTTTCGACGAGCCGCCGCTCGGTGAGCACGTCGAAGGTGCGCACGAGGGCGTAAGCGCCGGCGGTGACGAACATCGTGGCCGCCCCGTCCTGCAGCACCGCCGGCGGCGCCGCGGCCGCCAGCGCCGCCACGGCCGGGGTACCGATGCCGAGGAGGAGTCGCCGCCGCATGGAGCTCGCAGGCGAAGGCGCGTGGGGAGGAGGGGAGCGCGAGAGCAGCAGCGAGTTGGGGAATGAGGCGCAGGCAGCGCCGGCGCCGGGACACGCCGCCGCAACCATGTGGTTCCGTCTCCAGCTCCAGTAGCGTGGTGGCGACAGCGGCGGATTTGAGCGCCCAGTAGGCGCTAGCAAGCGACCGATTTGACACCTTCGTCTGTCGTCTCGTGTGCTTGTGGGCCCAGCTAGGAAAACAGCCAAACATATCTGGCAAACTACTTATTTTTTTTCTTTGGCGAATCCGGCAAGCTATACTTTTCACCAATGAATCCATTAACAAACTGTGATGCGAATAAATCATCCTACCACGACTGTGATGCATTAAAAAGTAAAAAAAAAACGGCATGATCACTAAAATTAGACTTGATATAATATTTGTGCTGAAATGCAAAGTTTGTAGCAACAAGATCAGGAAACGCCGATCTCGCTAACGGCTGCCTCGCGCCCGATGCACACAAAAATCTCGGATTACCTGAAACTGCTTACACTATAATCTGGTTTCCTAGCAAGGCAAACAATTGAACTAGTCAAATTTTGACAATAAATTCAACTAGGGTCTGAGTATATTCAATTTGATCTGTTTGTGATTTGATGGGTGACGTGATGAACTTCCAAGTTCCAAGCTAGGGTCGAATTGCATCTGCCGCTATATGGCCGCACGTGACAACTGAACATCCGTCAATAGTTGCTAGTGCCAGAAAAGGAACGGCGAAACCGCCTAAAAATCAGTCTAAAAATTTGTAAACAAGTATACTACCGATGAACTAGGACCAAACGCAAACACTGAGATCTCACAGGCGCGAGTACTCAACGTCAAACACAGGCTGCTGCTGCTGCTGCGATGTTTTCGCTCGGATGGGAATGCACGAAAGGAGCATCTTCTTGAGCCCGAGAAGCCTCCGTGGCTTGCCCAACGTCTCAGCCTTGGGGGCCTCCATCTTGCGAGGGCCGTGGATGCTCTCGCAGAGGTCGTCGTTGCAGTGACAGAGGAGCTCGAGCTTCTCCGGATCACGCAGCTTGGCGACCGGCTTGTTCATGGCGGTGACGTCGCACCGGACACAGAAGCAATCGTCCTTGAGGTACTCTGACTTCTCCAGCTTCTCCCTCGCCATGAAATCCTTGAAGCCACGGCTATTGCCAACGTACTTGTTCCCGAAGGTCCAGCGGCCGCGGCGGGTCCCGCCGCCGCGCGGCGCTGTGGTCAGCTGGCCGTGCGGCACCAGGCTGAACTGGAATTCGGCGTGGACGTTGGTGGAATATTCGCCGGCGAGCTCGAGGTAGAGCGAGACGTGGCCGGCGGTCTCCTCGCGGTCGCCGTCGGGGTAGCACCGGATGCGCCACACGTGTCCGGCCTCCCAGAAGAACGCTGAATTCATGTGCTTGCCGTTGCCGGGGATCAGATTGGTCTGCGAGTAGCCGCTGAGCTTCACCACGTGGCACCCGGCGCTCGCCGTCACGGCGATGGTCGACGCGGAAGGCCGCATCGCCGCCGAGCTCTGCGACGCCTTCTTCTTCTTCTTCTTCTTCGTGTTGTTGCCGTCGTGGGCGTGGAGTTTCTCACACAGGCGGCCATCGTTGTCGCAGTCGCAGAGGAGGTCGAGCGCATCGAGATCGTGCTGCTCGACGGCCAGCACGGTGATGTCGCAGCGGATGAGGATGGCGTCGTCCTTGAGATACTCTGGATCCTCCAGCTTTCCGTCCGAGGTCATCGTTTTCGAATCCCCAGTCACGCTCGTCGGCGTTGAAGGTGACCGGCACGTTGGCTGCGCTGCCGCCGTCAGGCGCCGAAGCCAGCTTGCTGCCATGGCGCACCAGGCTGAACTGGAACATGGCACGGACGTCGCCCTTGTACTTGCCGCCGACGAGCGACAGGAAGGGCGCGATGGCGCCGGGCCCGCACTTATCGCGGGACCCGTTGGGGTACACCTTGACTCGCCAGAATTGACCCGCCGCCCGGAACATGGCGGACTCGACGCACTCGCCGGTGCCGAGGAGCCGCTTGGCGTGGGAGTAGCCGCTGAGCTTGACGACGTGGACGCCCGAGGTCGCCGTGGCGGAGATGCTCGAGGCGGATGGCAGCGGCAGCGGCGCCACGTCGGGCGACATGGTTCGTGTGCGGCGGCGGCGGCGGCGCTACCGCAGAGGAAGGGGGGCGAACACAGAGGCGTGGAAGGCTCGGAGCAGAGAGCTCTCGCAAAGGCTTGGCTGTCCTCCTCAGATGATGCTGGCTGCTAGAAAATGCTGATTGCCCCGGGTGAACTAGGCCTGTTTATATATGCGTGCGGCAAAGAAAGAGTCGGAGTTTCCATTCCTGGTATAGAATTGGAACGATGCAATGCGACGCAGAGTCGGAGTTTGTATTCCTCATAGAATTCGGGCGCGTCGGATCCGCCTCCCGCGTTTTCTCGGCGAACTCACGGCGACGCGGGGAGGTGGCCTTCACACTAGTTTCCAAGCTTTATTTCCAAAAATTACAAGATGTGAAAAGGGGGGAATTCTGTAATCTATAGTACTAGTGTTTAATAAGTAAAGTAATAATGGAAGGTCAAGACTTTCTCGACGAGCCGCCAGCTCGGTGAGCGCGTCGAAGGCGCGCACGAGCGCCAAGCCTGTTATTTTGAGTTGCCCTCCAAACTGATTCATTATTGTAGTTTTACCCTTTTGCTGCATATAATAGATCAAATTGTTTTTTGAGCTGAAAAGTGAAAACCAATAATTTAACTGAAAAAATGTGGATGCCTGCGGTATATACTATATAGTACTCCGAAGTCTAAACATGCAGCATATAAGTTATGGACACAACGCTAACCATACTTGCAGTCCCCTACAGAAATATGTTGCATTGGAGTCCAAACATGACCATCCATTCATTAGAACTAATACAGCTGCATGCCAGTATATGTACTGTTTGATCAAGTGTCGAAACTTTCTCTTATCGGCTTCCTCCTTCCAGTATCTGAATTCAATACTATAGAAGGGAGTAAAATACACCCGCGGTCCCTAAACTTGTTACGCTATGTCATCTGGGTCCACAAACTCTCAAAATGCATTTTTTAGCCCCTAAACTTGTTGAGTTATGCACCGCGGGTCCATACCAGTCCATGTAGACTCCTAGTAATGACGTGGCATGTTGACTGGACTCCGCTGGATAGCTAACGGTTGGTGCATTTGGTCGAGCAGTCTGTGGGCAACTTCTTGCTCCCAGTGCCCCCGCTCAATTGCTGTCCTGGCAGCGGCATGGCATCGCGGCGCTTGCCGCGCGTCACGCTAGCCACCAGCACGCACTCGCCCTCGCCCACCTCTGACACGCCCAACTCGAGAACCTCCACTGGCGCTGGGGGTGGCGGCGGCCGCGCGGCGCTGTCGACAGCGACAATGGACGACGCCCACCGCGCGCGCTTCGGCTTTCTCGACATCTGGGCGTGCTCGCTACTCTTCTCCACCGCCTGCAGTGGCGCGCCAACGCCAGCGGCGGCGGACTCGAGCTGCTGCTCCTCCGTTCGGTCGAACATCCTGCACTCCCACAGGGACGGGCCTGATCAGGAGCAACAACAAGTGACCTTCATGATGTTTGGCTTTGCCATGACACTGCGCAGCGCGTAGAGCTTCTCGTTGAGCTTGTATGTGGTGGCAGTCGCGCTCCATGAGGACATTGTATTGTACATGTCGCCGGCGCGGCGCGTGCGGTAATAGTATGGCTGTGTCGTATCGTATCTGAGCTCCTTGTACTGGAGGTGGCGCTGCGTCTCCTCCCAATAGTTGTTGTCGCCCAAGATCAAGACCATGCTTGGCGTAGGCCTGCATCTCGTGAGCGAGGACAGCAAAAGAGCGGGGCACCACGAGCGCGATGCTGCCCACAACCTGCTTGAGTAAATGCACAAACCGAGAGCTGCCAAGAGGAGTCCAGTCAACATGCCACATCACTACTAGGAGTCCACATGGACTGGTATGGACCTGCAGTGCATCACTCAATAAGTTTAGAGACTCAAAAATGCATTTGGAAAGTTCATGTACCTAGATGGCACAAATCAACAAGTTTAGGGACCACGAATGAATTTTACTCCAGCCTAAAAGATTGTAAACAAGTACGTACTACCAATGAACTGGTAGGACCGAACGCAAACACTGAGATCTTACAGCGCGCGAGTACTCAACGTCAAACACAGGCTACCGTTGCGACGATTCCACTCGGATGGGAAGGCACGAGATGAGCATCTTCTTTAGCCCGATACACCTCCGCGGCTTGCCAGGGGCGTGGATGTTCTTGCAGAGGTCGTCGTTGCAGTAACAGAGCAGCTCCAGCTTCTCGGGATCACGCAGCTTGGCGACCGGCTTGTTCATGGCGGTGATGTCGCAGCGGACGTAGAAGCAATCGTCCTTGAGGTAGTCTGACTTCTCCAGCTTCTCCCTCGCCACGAAATCCTTGAAGCCGTAGCATTTGTGCGCGGGCGGCTTGGTCCCGAAGGTCCTCCGGCCGCCGGCGGCCCTGCCGCCGCGCGGCGCGCTTGCCAGCTGGCCCTGCGGCACCAGTCTGAACTGGAACCTCGCGTGGACGTTCTTGTATTCGCCGGCGGCGAGCTCGAGGAAGAGCGAGACGTGGCCGGCGGTCTCCTCGCGGTTACCGTCAGGGTGGCCGGCGGTCTCCTCGCGGTTACCGTCAGAGCAGCTTGGTCTGGGAGTAGCTGCTGCCCTTGAGGACGTGGCACCCGGCGGTCGCCGTTACGGCGATGGTCGAGGCGGTAAGCCGCGTCATCGCCGGCGGCGTCTTCTCCTCGTGGAGCGTGTCGAGCGCCTCGAGATCGCGGCGCTCGACGGCCGGGTTGATCACGGTGACGTCGCAGCGGACGAGGATGGTGTCGTCCTTGAGATACTCTGGACACTCCAGCTTTCCCCCGAGGCCTTCGTCTTGGAACCCCCAGTCACGGTTGCTGCGGCGTTTTTTCGGCGAACCCGACGTCCACGCGGAGGTCCTCACGCTAGTTTTCGACGAAACTAGTGTTTTTTCCCTTTTCGTGCTTTGTTTTCAATCAAGATATCAAAAAGGGAAGAATACATTACTGTATATACTAGTGTTTAATAAGTACAGTAAATCCTAGAGTAATTAACTTCAACTAAAAAAGCATGTAATTCAAATCGAAAAAACAGAATCCACTATCTCCTCGGCGATCAGCGCCGCCCGCTGCCGCTTGGCCGGGAAACGGAGCAGCGCCTCCACGGTGTCCGGGCTGTTCCTGGACTTGGCGCAGGTGCGTGTCCTGGCGTTGCACACGGGGTGGTCCGCCGGGCAGCAGGTGGCGCGGTCCTTGCAGCAGGTAGCGCCCTTGGCTGGGCAGCATCCCCAGGCGAGGCACATGTTCCGGACGCCGTACGTGCAGCAGCAGGTGCTCCCCGCCGGGCAGCTGCTGTAGCGATCGCAGGCCACCGACGGCGCCGGGGACGGCGGCGACGGGCTGGGGTTGGGCCCGGCCTTGACGGGGTAGGACGCCTCCATGGCGACGCCGCACTTGCCGGTGCGGGCGCTCACGTTGCGCGCCATCCGGATGTAGCCAGCCTCACCCCAATCTGCGCCCCACGAGTTGCGCACCAGCCAGTAGTCCTGCCCGTCCTCCGTGCCGTACCCGACCGCCACCACGCCGTGGTCCAGCGACGTGCCGCACCGGCCGGTGAAGACGCCCGACTCGTAGAGCTGGAACTCGCGGCCGCCGGCCTCGATGGCGACGGTGACGGGCTGGTGCGCGACGGCCTTCTGCAGCGACTTCTCGTCGTTCCGGGGGACGTCCTCGAAGCCGTCGATGGAGACGACCCGGCGGGCCTTCTTGGCGAGGTCGCACCTGCCGTCTCGGGCGGTGTAGGGGTAGTCCTCGTCGGTGTCGATGCCGCCGTTGCCGGCGATGAAGGCGAACGCGTCGTCCATCATCCCGCCGTTGCACCCGCTGTTCTGCCCGTTCTTGGAGCAGTCCACCAGCTCCTGCTCCGACAGCGTCACCAGCTCGCCTGTCACGATCTGGTTGATCCCTTCCACCGCGCCCACCGCCGAGAACGCCCAGCAGCTACCTGCTCACCAAACCAAGTCATAGATCAGCAATCACCCAATCATGCATCAAGTAATGCACTAATGCAGAGATCGATCGAAAAGCTGCTAGAGAGAGAGAGAAAAAAAACATGATCGTTACCGCATTGGCCTTGGTTCTTGATGGGAGCGACGGCGCCCTTCTGCCTCCAGTCGACGAACTCCGGCAGGGCCTCGACGCCGTCATGGCGGATACCTCTCGCTGGTGGCGTTGTGGCCCCTGCCGCCGGTGCCGGCGCCGAGGTAGGCGGCGCGGAACTCGTCGTTGGTGAGGTCGGCGAAGCGGTTGAGGCCGAGGCGGAACCCCTTCGCGCCGGCGCGGGCGTTGTGCGCGTCGACGAAGCGGAGGTTGTCCCAGAACGCCCGAAACCGGCGCTCGTGGTCGCCGCCCAGCGCGTTGCGTGCCTTGCCGTGCCGCGCCAGCCACAGCTCGTACGCCGCGCGCGCCTGCGCCTCCGTCCGAGCCATGCCGCGCGCCGCGCTGCCGGGGGACGCCTGCGGCGGCAGCAGGCGAGGCGAAGAGGACGAGGAGGGCCAGCGCGACCGCGACCAGGCCGCGGCGGCCGACGCCTCGTGCCATGGTCGCGTTCCGCCGGCGACCTGAGACGCCGAGGCTCGTGTCGAGTTGACGAGTGTTTGTGCACGACTTGCTTGCTCTGGCGATTTGGTTTGGATGTGCAGGGGAGGCCGGCGCCCGGCGGTTTTATGGGTCGGGACGGGGAGTTGTGGCCGGACGCGTGACAATGGAAGGTGGTTCGGTGGTCGGATAGGCCACGCCGATGTTGTAGAGAAACTTGGCACGTACCGAAGTGTTGTAACGCAATGTTTGTCAGGCTCCAACTCCAATGTGGCGTGCAACCAAGGCAGTACACGATCGCGATGGTGCTCTATCAAAGGCACGTGAGTTTGATGTGGTTTCGAGATCGGACGGTCGAGGCGAACACAGAAAGGGTGACAGAAAAACCTTTTAGAACTCCACTGTCACGTAGTACGGCGGGAGGAGCACGGGTGAACGGCACACCAACTGTTGTTGTTCCATGCCACGAATTCGAACCCAACCACGAGTCAGATCGCACGGCCCAAACCCTGATCGGGCTCGGAATCAGTGTCCCAACTGGGCCCAATCAGCCCATCGATGGAACCGAGCCGTACACGTTCAGGCCCACCCAAGCTGATCTCTCCTCTCTCTCTCTCTGTCTCGCCCCTTCCCGACCGATCCCTCCCCAGGTCCCAGGCTCCGGCAGAATTCCGTAGTTGTGCAGCTTGTGCTCCCACCGCCCGCCGCCGCCCGCCGAGCCCCAGTGAAGTGAAGGAAAGCACGATGGTTCAGAAGAAGAAAAAAGCAGCCGCACCGGCCAAGCTCCGCAAGCCGCCGAAGCGCGATGGGGTAGCAATACTTCAGTGGCCCAATTTTTCGCGCTTCGAACCCTCCCCGACGGCAGGATGATTTGACTTTCCCTTTTTCTCTGTTCCGTTTTGGGTCCCTACGCAGGGGAAGAAGGTCGGGAAGAAGGCTGACATGACGGAGTTCAGGGCGCAGCTGGACTCCCTGGGGCTAAAGATAGTCGAAGTGAACGCAGATGGCAATTGCTTCTTCAGGTTGACTGGCCTCTTTTGGATTCTACTGTGCAATGTCCTTATCATCTTGAGAAAAAAGTGGCTAATTGATCTTGAAGAAAATGCTAGTGCACCTTCTTTGAGTTACGCGTTATTTTGAGTTATATGACTACTCATTGTAGTATTCAGGGCAATGGGTGACCAGCTTGAGGGCAGCGAGGAAGAGCACATGAAGTACCGAGCGTTGGTTGTGGAGTACGTCGTGGTAAGCTATATAATCTTTTTGTAACGGCGGAATGTAACTGAACTCAGGGTTGCATGAATTAGAGGAGGGTTTACATTTTAATTGAACAGTATAGTGATGGCGGTACATGTACGCATTGGACTATCTATCTGTGCTGGTGAATTAGAGGAGGGCTTACATTCCATTGTTATATGCATCTGCAGAAACACCGTGAGGATTTTGAGCCATTTATCGAGGACGAAGTTCCGTTCGAGGAATATTGCGACTCTATGCTAAAAGATGGGACTTGGGCTGGTCATATGGAGTTGCAAGCTGCTTCTCTTCTCACAAGAAGAAACATATGCATTCACATGGTGAGCTTGCGATGCAAGCGTAGCTTTCTGATTTATCGATCTATATAGAGCACATATTATGCAGTCAAGAGCACCGTATGGATTATTTTACTAGCATTGACGTGGATGATTTGCGCTTCTGGTTAGCATCTTCTGATATTGCAAGTGTTATTTAGCAGTTGTACATTACCGAACGATTGGGGTACACTTTTGAAAATTGTGAATTTCGAGATATCATTTTGTAATTCTGGGAAAAATTGATATTAAAAAAAATTCATTACCGAACTGTTGTTTGATCTGCAGCTTAATTCACCGCGTTGGTACATAAACAACTTTGCTGGCCGTGAAGCTACTAATATGATTCACTTGTAAGTATTCTTGAAGTTAATAACTCACTTAATGTCATTACTTGTTGAACGATAGTAAAAGACATCTAATACTTACACTCTGAAATCAATTTCATGCCAATACAGGTCTTATCATCATGGCGAGCACTACAACAGTGTCAGGCTGAGAGAAGATCCATGTCAAGGTCCTGCAATGCCAGTCCTTATCAAGGTTTTTGGTTGTGATATTTGTTAATGGTTCAGCTCTGTTGTTCCTGGAAGAGAAAATGATCTTCAGGGAACATTGACAATACTGCCACTTACCTTGGTCTATTTGTTTTTTTAACCGAGTTACAGATGGATGCCAACATATCTAGTACAAACAATAACGCTCAAACAAAAGCAAAGGACCTGAAGAAATCCTCACACAGATCAGTCTATGATCAAGCATTAATTAAATTGGTCATGGCTGGAACTGGATGTTCTGATGCTGCCATAGCTGAGCACGTATGAACTATAGAATCAATCATCATTTCTTGCAGCGCAGTTTGCATTTAGTGAAGGTTGCTTGTTGGTAGTAGTTTTCCTTCTAATGCCAAATTTGTTTTTATCATACAGGTTTTGGGAGAAATGGACGGTGATGTAGATGCTGCCATTGAATACATGATAATGGAGCAATTTGCAATGGGCACCAATGATGCAGAGGGAGACACTTACACGGACTATCCATCTGGTAAGTTGATCAACTGCCCTGGTTCCTGAGGAACCATAAGCTTAGTTGTCTGTGCCAAAGTATGGATTTCTTTGCTTTCTGTCTAGCATGTGCCTTGTTCACCCATGAAGTTGTCAAGGTGGTTTTATATCTGAGATAAATAGATAATGGGCAGGCAGGTAGGTCCATATTCTAGTTGTTTGAGTGCTTGCATATTAATTAAAAGATTTACTATTTTTAAAAGGTCATTATGAAGATTATCGTTGAGAAACATGCTTGGGAAGAGTATAGTTTTCTTGCTGACATAGGCTGCTACTTTTGTTGTTCTCAATGCATGTGTAGTTTCTTTTGCTGGTATTAGACTGATTCTGCAAGCATGCCTAGTTTGTTTTTGTTTAAAGTTCGATGGCATGCCTATCTGTTTAGGAAAGCATTCACTATGTTATTCTTGTTTCAACTAAGGTTCAGTTCTCTGTGCTAATCATGCACTTAAACCCATTTTACATTGCCCCCCCCCCCCCCCCCCCCCCCCCCTGTCAATTATGGTTAAAGCTCATTTTTTCGTCGTAGATAAATTTTCCAAATGGCACGATGAGGACCAGGCGATTGAGCACAAGGATGAACCGAGTTGTTCTACCAAAGATGAAACTGTTGAGAAACCAAAAAATTCACATTCTACACATTCCAAGGTGCGAATGACTCTTAACCCAATACATCATCTCTTGCGGCCTCTTTATCTTGAAGGGAACAAATGTGAACTATATATTCATGTTTATAACAGGAAAAGTCGAAAACCAAGGATTGCTCTTGTGGATCTGCAAAGAAGCATAAGGCATCTTGTAGTTTAGCCACGGGTGCACCATCAAAAGAACCTCCAAGGTATAACCTTTTAACGTTTCCATTGTCTTTTAGAATCTTCTATGTTCTATCTGAGTTTTTCCACTGTTTGCATTGTAAAAATTGGTGGAAGGAAAATTACACATTGTGCTAATACTTTACTGGCAGGCAATTTTTCTCTTGCAAGAGAGTTGTCACCCTCACACACATAATGTATCTAGTACTCCCTCCGTTCCAAAATGTAGGTCGTTTTGGCATTTCTAGGTTCATAGGTATTGCTATGCATCTAGACGTACATTACATCTAGGTGCATAGCAATACCTATGAATCTAGAAAAGCCAACACGACCTACATTTTGAAGCGGAGGGAGTACATGAGCACTACAAACTGACGGGTAATCAGAAACGACCCAGACCTAGAACGAACATGGTCTAAAAAAAGACTCGACCTGCGGGGGGTAAGACAGCCCCCGGGCATTTTGCTAAGAGAGAAGACCTTCTCACGCAGGTCGAGAAAACCTCCGAACCTCTGCCCCACCCTTACACAGGGGCCCGTAGCCCCTTGTGAGACAACCACTGGGCTGACGGCTTCTGCAACTACCCCCAGGTAGGAGAGCCCAAGCCAACCACAGATACGACCTGGGCCGGGCCTTAGACCTATGCTTTGGTTATGTCGACAAACGAGGGGATTTTTTTAACCTCAGCCTGAAATTCGCTCCCACGTGGAGTCGAACCCAGGACCTGAGGAGTGCTACTGAGGCCATCTAACCAAGTCAGCTAGAGGCCTTTTCGCAGAACGAACATGGTCTAACACTATACCACCAGCAGGCAATAATCTTTGAACAAAAGTTACACATTACATACAGTTTGCTTTTAGGAATTATTTGTTTACTGATTACGCCTAGGTGGTGTTAAATGGCTGTGACCAAGAATATCATAACGTCGAAGTGCAAAAAAGAATCTGATTGATGCCTATTTGCTGATACCATCAGGCCCAAAGGTGTCCAAGGAAAAGGTCAGAAAGGAAAGAAGCAAAAGAAAAAAGAACAAGCGCAAGCAGCACATGTCAAGATCAAGGAGTCTGCACCTGCACCGGACCTAGGAGCTCTTTGCATATGACACGGATTGAGCCATGCCTTACTGTGATGCTTGCACCGACTCTGCAGAATTCTTGTGATTTCTCATGCTCAGTTGTGTAGCAAATGCCATCTATTGAGTGCGAGTGGCCGATGGGTATCTAGGCCTGACTATGGATAAGAGTGACGATGGTGTTGGCAAATCAGCATATTAAGATCGTATAGAATCACAGATGAGTCATTGATACGGTGCTTGCTTTTTTTCTGGACAAACTTCCTTTTTGATGACTAATGTCATGTAAGGCTGTAACCGAACTGTTGAGCCTGTCATTTGAATTAGTATTACGTTTTTTTTCCTAGCAACCGAGTGCCTCAGCCTCGTGAAGTAGCGTTTGATTTTCGTTCGGCCGTTCGGGACAAATTCTTTCAAGTGCGAGCATGAACAGTATTTATCTGGGCCTATAGATAAGAAAATAGTAGAGTGCGAGCCAAAAGATCCGCCATTAGCAAGTGGCACGGTGACAACTGACAAGGCACCAATAATCTCCATATAGCGTGGATGTAAGGATTAGTTGTAACTGAGTAAGGCCTAAATGACACGAGCCTAACTTGGGTATATGGATTTACTGCTGCACCAAGAGCATTGCTTGCCGCCAGGCTGTCCGGTGCTCATGCTAAATGACAATGACTTCCAAGTTCGAACTAACGTGACTAGACATTACAGATTGAGTGGCTACGTTACAGCAACTCTGCAACAGCCTCAAGAAATAAGATGCACATGAGAGGAATAATCACTGTACAATAATATTTGGTTTCCACAAAAATGGGGAACTACAAGACAATCTGTGTACTGTTCTAAGGATGTAATATAATAGCATATAGGCACCCCAAATGAGTCCATCTGTCAAAGTAACATATTTCTTTCCTTCGCGACTACAGGTCTTGTAACCTTGTTGATTGAAAACAGGATTGACAATAAGAAACAAGCAACTGGAAAACAAGGTCGTCTGGTAAACCAGGCACATCCCTGACACAGTGCTGCACCGATGAGGGCAGATGCACATCACTTGTGTAACAGGTATATCTGTGACACTCATCCATGGAACAAATAGTCCACTTGACGCAAAATTGCAGCTCATGATCAGTCTCCTTGCTCCATTTGTTCTCTGTTTCTGAAGTGCTTTTGTACAGATTGGCACCACATTGCACATTCTCGAATAACGAGGAACTTCTTTTGATGTTATTGCGTCAGTCAGGATAGTTTGGCATTCATTCCAGCTGAAAGGAACTATATTTCAGCAAGCCAAGGATGAAAAATCAGGTATTGTTAGCAACAGTGTACTTCAAGAGTCGAAGATATTTCCAGTTAAGACAGATCTATCATTTCTCCCATGAGTAGGTCGTCTGCGCAATGGAGGTGCGTAAACAGTTATTGGGAGGACCCATTCACCCTTTTCTCTTTTCTCAACAAGGAGTGGGTGCTCGTACCTGGAATAGAGAGAAGCCAGATGACGCACTCAAAACTAGCAGCAACAACTAGTAAGATACACAAACATTCCCAGCACCAGATAATACACTGAATAAGGTTGCTCAAGTCAAACAAGTAAAATGGCTCTCATGAAGCTAATTATGTTAGGGGCGCTTCACCCAACGAAGAGCAATCAGCAAAAACGAACTTGATCAAAACCTTAATGCAAAAAAAAAATAGCAAGATATGAAAGACATGACAACATTCCAGCGCACAAAATAGTTAACACTGTGGCATACCTATCTGGGTCCGTTCCTTCAGGAGTTGTGAAGAACTCAAATCGAAGGGACCACTGCACGGTGACCTTTGAGGTAGCAAATGACATAGGACCATCAATGGGAATGGAAAAGAGAAAGCTTGTCTGGTGAAGATCCGCAACAACCTCATGATGTTCACTATGCAGCTGCTCATGGAGTAGCAAAAAGAAGAAAATGGTGAACCATTAAAACAAACCAAAAAATTAACAATAAAAGGGTCGACACAAAATGATGGATGCTTGGACGGAAGTTCACAGGACAGCTGATATTGCTGGAATTCAAACATGATGCCATTCAGATATAGGCAATGTTTCACTTAAGTTACTTCTTGATGGGCTTGCCAGCATATTTTATTCTTTTAATAAAATGATCCAGTATGATGTCATATGCATAAAATATGCAGCAATGTCATGGATCCAATATAAACTTGTACCAAATTCATGAGTTAATGATGCATTTTATTAAGAGACTTTGTATTTCAAAAACAAAGGTTTCAACTGAAGCATGTACATAATAGACTTGTACAAAAATGCTATGCAAAACTGTTATGGTAAAGGATTTCTAAACTAAAGAATTGCTCAAGACAAACAGGTAAACGATTGCCCATGATAGTTCACAACAGTAGGCCAGGATCCAAATCCTTAGGATTTAAGTCAAACTCAAACTAAATCCTAAATGTATGAAAAGCTACCTTGGTTATTGTCGGCGAGCCCCTTCTTGAAGGATGTAATGCACGTGGATTAATTGTCTCTGATGTTTCCAGGGTTATCGATACCTGTGAATAATCAACTAATTATAAATTTGAAAATCCAATTCACACAAATTTATATACATAACTCAGCATTTTACCTCAAGGCACCTCCGCTTTCCAGTCCCATGAAAAAAGGTAAGTGCTCCACCAATCTGTAATGAAGAACTCAGAAAACCAATTCTAACAAAAACACAGTATCAAGTGCTATAAAACAAATTTGAGTACCATATCACCAAAGTAATAAGTAGAGTCTGAATTCTTAGGTGAAAACCGAAGCAAGACTTGGTCATCAATTCTTATATTATAAGATCTTCCCCTCGTAAAACCTTCAGCTGCAAGAAAAAAAAGGGGGTAACAATAATAATAAAGTAAATTGGTGAAATATAACAGATCTAGAACAGGAACATGATGGCTTACATCCAGCTGGATCAACGTTTTTGGGCGTAAGGGGAAGTCCTACATCATCTTTTAAGCCATCAGAATCTGGAGAAAACCTTTGCCCATTCGATGGATGATCCGGTAGCAGATGGTTTAGTTTCCTTTGAGGTGACACTAAACCTGTTTGTGTCATTTATTAGTAGTTAAAAACCCACCATGAAACTATAAGAACTAATATTTGCACATGTCAATCAGGAGTTGTGCCCTCTCACCCTCTTCTATGAGGAGCCATGCACAAATCATATTGTCAAGTGATAGAAGTAAATTAGCAATACATCTGCTTCCAGTTTTGCACTAAATGATGACGCACCGCTAAGATGTTCAATTTTTTCCCCTCAAGAAAAAACATGTTCAAATTTGCAAAAGGAGAACTCAACAATGACTAAGATTTCTTGAAGGCTTTCATATTAATAGAAAAAGGATAGTTGCTAAAAGCATTAAAAAAATAAGACATAAGGAGAAAAATTTATTCATCATTAATCTTCAGGAAGGCCCTTTTCATCACAGAGGGAGAGAGAATCTCAGAGAAAACCGAAGACAATAGTGCTGTGAACCTGATATCTCCTTATGAATTGAGTACCAGAATTCTAAAGCAACCATAACAATCAAGGAATCTAAGTATCTAGCTATAAGCTTCAGATCTTTACCTCCGTCATGATCATCTGAAATCTCTGACACTGACAATCGAGGAATTGGATTGTATGATGGGAAATTGGGTTGTTCTACTTGATTGTAAAACGGTTCACTTGTTGAGAGGCGTGATGACAGGGACTGCATCGACAACGAGTTCCTCAAGGAAGATTCAGGATTTGCTTTGGAAGGGTTGTATGAGGAAACAGATGAAACTTCATCTTTTGAACTATCATATCCTTCTTCTAGATCAGCATTGTCATTTGCTTTGATCTGTGATAAGTGTAAGAGCAATCAAGTAAAAAGAGTGCACTTTCAAGTCATGATTTAGTAAGTTACTGTCTACATCTACATGCAAGATACCTTTTGCTTGAAATCAGTTTCAGTCTATAGGAGTTTCGCCAAAGTAAGAATAAAATAACAGTTTGATAGCCCATGCAGGAAAATGTGCGCGATAATCAAGTGATGAGATCTGGGAGCCTCTCACAGGAAAAATATAACTCACCCATTCTGAATCTTCATCTTTTTCCCTCCAATATATGGCCAGTTGGTCAACTGAGAATGGCCAAGTTCCTGAAACATTTAAGTCAATATACTGAACAGAGGGTTAAAATGATAAAACTTGATGCACAGTAACATTAAATTAGCAGATTGACTGACCTTCTTCATTTAGTAGGCCGCTGCTTTTCTGGGAAACACGTATCTGCAATGGAACTCGGGCTTCCTACAGAAACAAAATGAACTTTGGTCAGTTATTCTGAGAACTGGTACTTGGATTTATTACAGAAACTTGGATAGACTAACGTATTCAGTATAATGTTGCATGATGCTAGAAACAAGAATCGAGGTGGCATCAAGTGGCTTCCAATACAGTGGTTAGGCTGTGAGTCTGTGGCAATGATTTATGAACAAGTTCCTTAGATAAGGCCAGTACCACAACGAGATGTCTATCGTTTGCCATGTGGCCATGTCTTACTCTTGATGGTAAACACTGCAGGATTCAGAAATCAGAATGACATACTTGCTGGGTCTAATATAAATTGCATATCTAATGGAAAGTGAGGTCTACCCATGTAAATTCTCACGTCCTCCACCCACCTGCACATGCAGTTAGTCCCCTCTGCTTGAATGTCTGCTGCTAATAATGTTACCAAGGGACTACAGCCCCACCAAGCTTATAAAGTGGCTCTGCCAGAGCCACTGAACCCAAAGACTCAAGTATTTCAGAAAGAATATTGTGCTTAGTTTCATAGTTTGTGTATACATTTCACTGTAATAAAATGTAGTATGCAATCAAAGAGATATAACGATAATTCTACAATTGCATGAAACATAAATAATTTACTCTATCTTAATTGAATATTTAATTCTTGACACGTCACATTTTGTGTTGTATGCCATTTCTTATTTCTAGAATTCAAAGTCCACAGTGAGACTAAAAAACTAAACCAAATACGCTTGATAACCTCATCAATGCAAGTTACAAGATCAAATAATCTACTGAAGCATAAATGAATAATACAAGTTGCTAAATGACGGTCATCATCTGCGCATCTCCAAATTTTTAGCATACATCATAAAAATTTTAGAAGTAACATTTACGTCAGAAAAGCAAGCTCATCACTCACCAATCGAATTGAACTCTTCACAGGGCTTTTGTTTTGCTCTCCATTACCCAGCACAACCGACCTTCCAAATAATGTACTCCTAACATAATAAAAGTAGCGGATACTGATACCCCTATAAGAAGGCGGTAAAATCTTTGGGAGCTCCACACGTACAATGTCTGCATAAAATTGTTTAGCCGAGTTACAATTTTGTAAATAGTGTAGGTAATTAAATCCAAATACTACTCCGGAAACTGAATGAACACAACAAAACAAGGTTCCTTACATGTTTTTGTTTGCCCTGAAGCAATTATTACTTTGGAGACCAGTGACGGTGCAGAACAATCCAGAAACATATGTTCACCTGGTTTTAATCACAGCACATGAAGGGGAAAATGAGAAGAAGAAAAAAATGATACAAAATCAATTAGTTCCATGTAATAACAAAGAGACATCGGCAACCTGAAGGGCTGAAAGGACAAATGCACGACCATGAAACAAAAAAAAAAAGCAACATAAAGTCTTAGTTCTGCAAATATGTGAATAAAGAACTAGCATAAATGATGACTGAATCACCTGGTTTCAATCACAGCACATGAAGGGGAAAATGAGAAGAAGAAAAAAAATGATACAAAATCAATTGGTTCCATGTAATAACAAAGAGACATCGGCAACCTGAAGGGCTGAAAGGACAAATGCACGACCATGAAACAAAAAAAAAAGCAACATAAAGTCTTAGTTCTGCAAATATGTGAATAAAGAACTAGCATAAATGATGACTGAATAACGTTTAGGCTACAAAACTAGCAAATGAAGTATGACAAACATGTGAACGAAGTACTTATGTCGGATGAGAAAAACAGTGCTGTATAGGAGTAAAAATTGCCAGGAAAATGCTTTATTTACACAACAACATGATAGCTAGAGTGTACCTCGCCTTTGTTTAGAACCTGGTAAGGGCTTTGGAACAGAGAACCATTGACTATCCAGCTTCTCAATCCCTTTAAGCTCAAAGGAAAGTGCATCTAACAATAGCGAGGAGGCATCCTCGCCTGACAATGGCTGCCCAGCATCATCCTTCAAACCAGCTGGGCTATGGATTTCTATAGTCATGGTGACTGAATCACCGGGTCTGTACACCTCCTTATCTGTCTGGAGCTTCAATGTCGGGGATAACTTCTGCTTGGCAGCCGAATCAACCTTCCGATCTTCTAACCATCCGACATTTCTTAAAAAGGAAAGCCCTTGCGGAAGTGCAAGTTTCAGTGACATCTCATCAGAGTATCAGACCGGAAGCTATAACTCTGACAATCTTCCACCACTGCATCAGAAAATAATAATCCAGGGAGGCCGTCAGCAAAGCCATATTCCCTGAGCCCCTGACTTTTCGTTATGGAATGCATGGGCTGTAAGTTGTGACTAGATGATACAATCCACCTGGATATGCATGATCTGACTTATTACTACTAATATGGCACACATAGTGACGAACTGGAATCACAAAACCGCCAAACTACAATCTTCTTCCTCTAACAACTCAAATTAAGCTTCTAAATGAACAAACATTGCCTGCATCTATTTTTATCATGAATGCCCCAACACGCATAATGGTAAAGGCAGCTACGAGGACAATCTGAAGATCACAACCAAACTGCAATACAATGTCACATAGACACATGCAACAAACCAAAACCCTGAGACAACGTACCTTGCCTTGGAGCTCAATCTGTCCCTCCCTCCCCAAACGCGCACGGATCCCGGAACTCAACGGTGACGAATGAAATGATCGGAACCGGCGACACACGAGTGTTCTCAGCCGGATCTCGTCCTTGCGGACGCAAATCGGGCCTCCGCGGCGAGCCGGAGCCGGCTGTGAAAGGAAGGTAGGGATCCCGTGGTATGGCGTGGCGGGAGTCTGTTTGGCTTCGGGAGGGCGGTGAGATGAGGGAGAGGGTTCGAGGTTGACAGGGCGGAAGAAGAGGGACAAGGCCACAAGGGGAGCGGCGGCGGCGAGTTTTGCCGACGGCCGGCGGGCGGGATCGATGGCGGGTGGAGGTTGGGAGACGGAGATGAAGAGGGAGAGGGTGGACAGAGGTCACGCTGACGTGTGGGGTCTTTGGAGGAAAGTCCATAACTTTTTTTTACCCTTTTAATCAACGTGAAGCGGCGAGGCATACATAAGTTTGATTTTGAGATACTTTTTGTTAAAATTACTGCGAAATTCTAGTAAAATTATTTATTCTATCATAGTCGTAGCATGCTCGATCTACCTTCTTCAGTTATATCGTTAATTTGCATGTGCAGTTGCTGGAAAAAAAAAAGGCCATTGCCCTGCATGCTGTGCGGTTGCTGCAGGTGCTGTTGATTTGTGTAAAGAGTAGTATGTTTTACGGAAGTGCAGCTATTTTGACCTACTAATACCCAAATTACATTGGTCATTGGAGCCGTGGCAGGATCACCATCTCATATGGAGGACTGAAGACAGGCAAGAATGAGCTGAAGAAGCACAAACATGCCGAAGCAGCACCTGCATATGGGGTTTGTGATCCTGCATCTGAACGTGGTGGTGGTACTGTTAATGGGCTTCGTCAGAGTAGCAGGCCCAGGTCTTTGGAGCAAACGGAATAGCAGGCCCAGTGTGCGTGTATACCGCGTGAGAGTATTTGAGGAGAGAATTGTTCAAGTATGAACACAAGTCAAACGTCCTTTCTGATGCAATCATTATTCATTCCTCTGCTTGTCCAATTTCTTGCTTCCGATCTGAGGGTGTGTTTATATTGTGGAAAAGGAGTGAAAAGTACGAAAAATTACTGTTTCTATAGAAGTGTGCATAGAAATAGAAATGAACTGACAAGGACGCTTTTGCTAAATCTAAACATGACCTGAATTTGTTCTCTGCTATGTTCATGTTCTTCATACCTACTCCACTGCATGCAATTCCGTTGCTAACAAAAGAGGCGTCCAAGAGCCATGGAGGTGGTAGTGTAGTCCAATGTACCAACCCCAGCCAATGATGCATCATTGGAGTAATACACATACGGCATTCCCTTATCCGTTCAGAGCAAACCGATATAAGTACATTTTCAGCAACGCGCGCCCGTTACCAAGAGAGAGCTTGCAGGTTTTGACTGTTTGAAAAGAACTCGTCCAAGAGTTAGCCTGACGGAAGCTCGAAATGTGTACAGATAGTCAAGTAATAAATCGATCAATATACTGTATACAGCATTTATGGAGCAGTCTTATGGAGCAGTCTATGATCGAGTTAGTCTGTGAGAAATGTTTTATTCGTCGTCCAAGCATTATCTATAATTTGCAAATTGCGAGAAGGCTACTACTTGCTTCACCGCGTGTGAACAGAAAAGGAAGCTGCAAATTAACGGTGTTGCTTGGCAAAGGAGGCTGCTGAAACGTTTCTTGATCAGGAAGGGAAAGCCCAAGGATAGAATCTTTGCGAGATTAAGGAAATGGGCACGGGTGCAGAACGTGATCTCCACCACTACCATGCCGTCTTAAAGTCAAACGCCTAGTTTCTTTCTCTGAGGGAGGAGACGGGGAGGCGACGACCTGGACGGGGAAGCCCAAGGATAGAGTCTTGGAGCCTTTGGGTGATCCAAAAAGCAACGGGGAGGCGACGACCTGGACGATCATTCTTTTTAAGTGACTTATCGTGACTTGAAGAGCCCTGATTGGTTGGGGATTATACCTTGCGTAGGGGAAGCAGTACTTGTACCCGTTCTCGCCCGTGGGCCAGTGCAACCCCGTATTTTGCTTTCCAGCGTATTTGTACCCATAAACAAAACAATAATGCTAGCTAGATTATAGTACTACATACATGAGTAATTGAGAGAGTGTGCTAGTACGTTACAGTCACTGCAACCATAAGTTAGCATACAGAATGACACAGGGGCATGGGGCAGTGATTGAATTGGCCTGGCTTTTGTAACATCGCGGCGGCCTCGGCGGCGCAGTGGACCCTTGAGAAGCGTTCTATCGCTATTGGAAGTTCTTGTTGCTGCAGATTCTGCTGCATGCAAGCATGGCCTGGATGAACAGGGTAGCCGACCTCCAGATTCCAGTGCTTCCGTCAGATTTTTTTTTTTAAAAAGAAGGATATTCACGGCCATACTGATTCCCTCGGGAAATGGTTCGGCCACAGTGATGGGCGGGCGGGGGTGCACGGCGGCTGGAAGGAACGTGAGGGAAGCAAAGCCAGAGACGATATCATGGCAAATTGGGAAATAACTCGTGAGCCGCCAAACCGCCGATCCCGTAGGCCGGTGGACGGTGGTTGGCTGGCGCATTGCTATTTGCTAGCGGCGGTAGTCTAGCGCATGTCATTTGCCGGGCCGGGCGGGTGAGAGCTCGCCGTCTCCTCCCTGCCGTGCTCCGTGCTCCGTGCTCCGACCGCCGGCAGTTCGATCGGCCGCTGATCTGAACAGGATGCCTGCCTGCCCGCCGGGGGGATGAGACCGACACGTGACCCCTCGTGCATCTCGTTTAATCCCTTCCCTCCACGAGCCCGGTCAGATTAACGCCGCCGCATGTTCCACGGCCGGGCCGCATGGATGCTCCCCATGTGTCCCGTCCATGTTCGCGCACGCGACGGCGCTCAGCTCTCGATCCAGCCCGTCTCCCAAGGCCATCGGGGGAAGGTGGGTGTGAGGCACCAGGCTCGCCCGCCCCCCCCGCGCCGGCCGCCGCAACCAAGTTGGCCGGCCCGCCCAAGAGCTCGACCACCGCACGCGCGCCCGCTCCGCCGAGAACATGGGCGTCATGCGTGTCCGAGGCTGCGCTGCGCTGGCCGGCTGGCCGCTGGCTCGGGTCTCGTCTCTCGCGTGCGTCACCGAGGGCGGACCAGCCGCGTGGCGCCGGGCGCAGCCCTGTTCTTTCTTCCGGGGTAAGGAAAGAAGCGTCGTCCCTGGTTAGGCCTCTCTTGGGAGAGCGCAGCGCCGGGGACGTGACACGACGACGCCATTATGGGCTGGCGGCGTGGCCCGTGCCGGCACGGAACGAACCCAACATATTTCCCGCGGCGGCAGTTGCCCATCGTTGACGCCTCTTCCCACCCGGAGCTCCGCTCGAAACGATCCCATTCCGATCCCTCTCCCTTGGTTCGCGGAAGGAGCGTCCTGCTGCTTGGCGACACGCCAACGGTCACCCTTTTTTGCGGCTCGTGCCTCCGATCCGTAGCGGTAGCGGCTATGGAGACGACCAGACCATGGGTGAATATACAAGCAGAGATTGATACTCACACTAGTAGAATCCACACAGAATCTCCTAATGTTCATTACCTACCAAACACCCCATGTTAATGATGGTTGACGATCAGAATTCCCATCTGAACTAACCTCGTGCAGGTTTTTTTTTTAAAAAAAATTCTCCAAGCATCCATGATCTATCCACGATGCCTTAGCTCCAGTACTCATAGGCTCGTAGCTCGCGGAGGGTCTTGCCGTAGTAGTTGTAACAAGTTCACTGCAAGAAAAAAAAGCTCATTGGTGTCACGCACGTTAGTGCCGGTCGGCCTAGAGCCGGCACTAACGTGGCGCGCCCACGTTAATGCCGGTCGATAACACCGGCCGGCACTAACGTGCGTCATTTAGTGCCGGCTAGTGTTATTGGCCGGCACTAAATGGGTGCGTCACGTTAGTGCCGGTCAATAACACCGGCCGACACTAACGGACGCACGTTAGTGCCGGTCGGTGTTATTGACCGGCACTAACGTGTCCTCTGCGGGTTGTTTTAAAACGACACTATCTCCCACTCAATTACATGTGATGCATATGTGGGATGGTAAGGAAGCAACGCGTGAGGCTAGAGGTCGTGGATTCGAATCCTCACAGCCGCGTACGCGTGAAAAATTCGCGTGACCTGTGCCTTGCGACGGCGCGCGCGTGCGGGCCTCCCAAGCGCGTGCAATTTTTTTTGGGGCTCGACGCACGTGCCGACACTGCACGTGCCGACACGTTAGTGTCGGCAAATTAGAATGTCTTGTATGACCAGCACTGATAGACGATTTTCCGGTTGTGTGGTTGCATGACAAAAAGAACCAGCAATGATATTGCATACAGTACAATTCTCTACTACGTCCCACATGCTTTTGTTTAATTTAATCTAACAGCCCATGTTAACCATGACAGCGCATCCAGACGGTGTAGAGTTCCTATCCAATCGTCAATCTCGTGCGAGAGTTCTTTATAAGTCCGGAGAAGGCATCCACGCTGCTTCCTTCCCTTGGATAAGGACTCCACAGTCTGATATCTCCCTAATAACAAAAAGATTAGGACTTTGATATTCATACAGTCTTCACGATTATTTTAAACACAAAAATATCATCACGATTATTCCATTAAGCAACCCAAAGCGATGACTTTAATCTGGTAGGCCAAACCGACCCAAACTCTCCGTTTCGTGCCTATAAATCCGGCCCGCGTCCAACCCCCAACTCCGCACCCAAAAACCAACCCAAACCCAAAGAACACGAAAGCGAAGGGGGGCAGAGGCTAGAAAGAGACGCTCGTCTCGTCACGTCCGCCGCCATGGCTCTGGGCCGGGGCCTCCTCCTCGCCGCAGCGGCGGCCTTCTTGCTCCTCGCCGCCACCGCCGTCTCCGCGGCGCCCGACATGTCTATCATCTCCTACAACGAGGAGCACGGCGCGCGGGGGCTGGAGCGGACGGAGGCCGAGGCCAGGGCGATGTACGAGCTCTGGCTCGCCGAGCACGGCCGCGCCTACAACGCCCTCGGCGAGCACGACCGCCGCTTCCGCGTCTTCTGGGACAACCTCCGCTTCGTCGACGCCCACAACGCCCGCGCCGGTGAACACGGTTACCGCCTCGGCATGAACCAGTTCGCCGATCTGACCAACGACGAGTTCCGCGCCGCCTACCTCGGCGCCAGG
The DNA here is from genome assembly GCA_015476505.1 of Urochloa ruziziensis. Classification (NCBI taxonomy): domain Eukaryota; kingdom Viridiplantae; phylum Streptophyta; class Magnoliopsida; order Poales; family Poaceae; genus Urochloa; species Urochloa ruziziensis. The sequence goes on from CM027125.1 coordinate 49,790,241, forward strand.
CTCCCCGCCGGCGGGAACAACCGCGTTGCCGGGGAGAGGTACCGCCACGACGGCGTCGAGGCGCTGCCGGAGAACGTCGACTGGAGGGATAAGGGGGCCGTTGCTCCCGTCAAGGACCAGGGCCAATGCGGTGAGAAATTCTCCCACTCCTTCCTTTGATTTACGTTGGTGGATGGATTGATTTTACCGCTACTACCAGCCAGGAGTAGATGCGATTCCTTGGTTTGTCGGCGACAGAAATTTTGTAAAAAAAATGTAACTTCGGATCTGTGCACCCCAATTTCATCTTGACCTGTTAGGATATACTATATTAATCTGGCCAGTGCTATCCGCTTTATTATTTTCCTAAGCGCACTTCTCTCTATAAAAAAGATGATGAATTTTTGGTAGTTGGTCTGAAAACTCTAGTGAAGTTGGATCTTTTTCTTATTGAACTTATGAGGTTTATGATGATCGAGATAGTAGCTGATCCACCTTTGTGCTTAGAATTTTTTCAACGTGTAAGATAAACACATAAGGTGCCTTTTTCCAGTTTCATTCTTTGCTTCTGGACGAAGCAAGGGCCATGAGTCGTGCTGTAAGGAATTTGGATGGAAATATCCCCTCCGTTTCTTGGACTTGGCCTGGGACCTGTGCTTTCCCTATTTTGAGGGTTACAGTTCAGCTATCTTCCAAATTGTTCTGGTTTAAGATCACCTTTTTAGGTTTGTTTTTGGTGTGGTCCTTGAATAGAGTCCTGTAGGTTGTGTCTACATGTCAGATGCTGGGGACATGTTGACTGTAGTGAATTAACCATCAACCAATATCAGAATACCATATTTCCTTTTTTTAGGGATATGTCAACCAGATGTTGCATCACATCTAGCCTGTTCCACTCTTGACCATACTTGGAAAGCCTTGGTTGCTATTTTATTTTCCTTGGAAATTGTAGCCTGTTGAAACCTTGTGGTATTTTCTCTTGCAAGAGAAGTAAACTACTATAGCTGCTTGTAAATTGGCCTTCACGAGGAAGAAAAAGAAGTCACGAGATTCGCCTGCAAATCACAGTTTTTTTGTATTGTCTTGGAAGAGTCATATGATTATTGTTGCAACTCTCATATAACTTACTAACGTATGCAATCTGGGAAAAGAGATAGCCTTTGTAATTAATCTGTTGTTATTGAATCATGGTGTGCAGGAAGTTGCTGGGCTTTCTCTGCAGTGAGCACAGTTGAAAGCATCAACAAACTTGTTACTGGTGAGCTGGTCACATTGTCAGAGCAAGAACTTGTTGAGTGCTCGACCAACGGAGGAAACAGTGGCTGCAATGGTGGTCTTATGGATTCAGCCTTTGATTTCATCATAAAGAATGGAGGCATTGACACTGAAGATGACTACCCGTACAAAGCCGTGGATGGCAAATGCGACATAAACAGGGTACATCTTCTCACCCCTTAACATGCTTCATCTCATTACAGGTGATGTCGGTTACTCATGTTCTGTTCACATTGGTCAATGCAGAAAAATGCTAAGGTTGTGAGCATTGATGGCTTCGAAGATGTGCCAAAGAATGATGAGAAATCGCTGCAGAAGGCAGTTGCTCACCAACCAGTCAGCGTTGCCATTGAGGCTGGTGGCCGCGAGTTCCAGCTCTACAAATCGGTGAGCATGCTTGCCAAGCGCAGCCTATGTTATGATCCAACAAATTGGCTGTTTGTCTTGGCTTTACCTTTGATCATTCTTGCAGGGTGTCTTTAGTGGAAGGTGCACCACGAGCCTTGACCACGGTGTGGTTGCGGTCGGTTATGGCACTGAGAACGGCAAGGACTACTGGATCGTCCGCAACTCATGGGGTCCAAAGTGGGGAGAGTCTGGGTACATCCGCATGGAGCGCAACATCAACGCCACCTCTGGGAAGTGTGGCATTGCCATGATGGCATCTTACCCCACTAAGAAGGGCCCAAACCCTCCCAAGCCATCTCCGACCCCTCCCACCCCGCCTCCTCCCGTCGCCCCTGACCATGTCTGTGACGAGAGCTACTCCTGCCCAGCAGGCAGCACCTGCTGCTGCGCTTTTGGCTTCAGGAACATCTGCATGGTCTGGGGCTGCTGCCCGATTGAAGGCGCCACCTGCTGCAAGGATCATGCCAGCTGCTGCCCGCCCAACTACCCTGTGTGCAACATCAGGGCTCAAACTTGCTCAGCGGTAATGTCTTTACTTCCTTTGAGGTCTTCACAATCTGTGGCATTGTTTAGGTTGTCGCCTCCTTAGATTATGCAAGTTCAGTTTTTGATCTCGCAGCGTGCATGGGCTAACTGAAAAATCTTGGCTCTGGCGTTTTGATGTGCTTATTATGATCTTAGGAGGAACTGACATGTTGAACTATCTCTTTGTTTGAATTGAGCAGAGCAAGAACAGCCCACTGAGCGTGCCGGCCTTGAAGCGCACCCTGGCTAAGCTGAACGCCGCCTGAACTCGTCCAGAGGGTCAGGATCGATCTGGACTTTTGGAGCCCGGAGCTTGAAGACGGGGGTTTCATAGATCATTGTATCTGCATGAATTCGCTGTAAATAACTACTAGCTATAATTTGTACTCTGATTCCTCAAGGATGCTTTGCATCATTAATGGAGTGTTTTATACTCCAAATTCAAGGTTCAATTATCTATTTTCTCCGTCTTGGGGCAATGTTTACGGTTTTGTTTGGGTGGAACTCGAATAGAAGGAAATTGGGCCAAAATCTTCACTCACCCACGGGATTTGGGAAGCCAATGCGTGACAGGCCCTTGCAGATCGCTCAATCACGCATTGGCCTCGACTAAACTAATTACAGGAACCACACAAACAATCACTTGCATTTTACCTTTGGTGTGTTTGTGCCCGGCACAAACGCGCCTCATCAGCTGCCGCCACTTCGGTACGTGGGGTTGGGGATCCGAATGTGCGAGATGAATGTGCAGCCAGGATGCCATTGCGTCGCTTACGCACAAGCTCCATGTAGTGGTGGCACCAGCTCAAGTTAGAATGCTAAGAAAGAGAGAGAGAAAAAAATCCTTGTGGTGCATTCACCGGAACTCCGGTCACGTGTTCATCAGTGGCCAGTGAAGGCAGCAACTACTGACTCGCCACGACCGTAATGAACTCAAATTCAATGGAATGTCAGCAGCAATACACGATGTTCTGGATCACATGTTCCACGGATTGAAGGCGCTAATTCATGTACGTACACTTTAGTAGGCAGCAGTTATTTGACCCCAGTGTCACAACACAACACGCAACACCATCACCTCACAAACGGCGGTGGTGGACTTATTCCTCCCCTTCGCGGCGCAACCCCATCGTGCCATCCCAGCGGCAAACCGCTGACAAATGTTCACTTCCTCTCTCACTCTCTGCTGTGCCGTGCTCGCTCTGCACATACCCCCTCACGGCCCTTGGGGTTGGGGATGATGGCCATGGCCATGCTCCACCGCCGGCGCCGGCAGCGCCGGCACCGTGGCTGCAGCCTTGGCAGCTGGGTGATGGTACCCGGGCAAGTCGCACGGGATGTGCGGGATGAAGGGGCAGTGCTTGGAGGGGTCGGCATAGAACGCGGCGCACTCGATCGCCGGGCGCTGGTCGGGGAACCCCAGGATGCAGTTGCGCCTCACGTCGAGCACCCTGCTCCGCACGAGCTCCATGCAGTGGTACCCCACCGAGTGGAAGAAGTTTCCGACAGCGACAGGTTCTGCAGCTTCCCGTTCTTGGCCAGCAGGCAAACCACGTCGGGGACCTGCCCGTACAGCTGGTTCCCGGCGAGGTTGATCTCCTCCGCATCCCGGAGGCACCCGAACGACAGCGGTATAGGTCCGGCGATCTCGTTCCCGCCGGCGTCGAACACGGCGAGCCCTTCCACCAGCCCGATCTCGTAGGGGAGGCAACCCGACAGCCTGTTGTTGAGGAACAGCACCTCCGACAGCGTCGCCGACGTGTTGTAAATCGACCTCGGGATCGGCCCCGTGAACTGGTTGTTGGCAACGACGAGGTACTTGGCGCCGGTGCTCCCGAAGCTGTCGGGGATGCGGCCGTCGAAGCCGTTGTTGTTGAGGAACAGAGCTTCGACGGTGAGCGCGAACACGGGGGGTGGCACGGCGCCGGCGTACCGGTTGAAGCGGAGGTCGAGGAAGAGGAGGTTGCCGAGGGGCACCACGGTGTCCGGGAACGAGCCGGAGAAGTTGTTGTTGGAGAGGTCGAGCTCGTAGAAGAAGGGCAGGTGGGCGAGGTCGGGGACGTCGCCGGAGAAGTTGTTGGAGTTGGCGTGGAACAGGGCCAGGTCGGGGAATTGGTCGATGAAGCCGGTCAGGGACGGCGCGCAGAGGCCGAAGCCGTTGAAGTCGATGGACGCCACGGTGAGGGTGGTGTTGGCGTTGGGAGGGTAGTCGCAGTAGAAGCCCTTGTACTTGGTGCCGTTGAAGTAGCTGCTGCAGAGCTCGGGCCCCTCCCACGTCGACGTCACGCCTAGAGGGTCGCACGTGATCGTCTTCTTGAACGCTTGGATCACCGGCCACAGCGCTTGCAGCTTCGCGTTCAGGAACGCCCACGGCGGCGGAGCAGGGCCGCACCCGCACCCCACCAGCGACGACGGCGCCGCCGCAGCGCCCGTGACGTTCGCGACGGGCGGCAACGACGGCGCGGCGGCATTGACGCCGCCGGCGACGACCACCCCGGCGGCGAACTCGACGTGGCCGCAGAGAGCGCCGTGCGCCGCGGCGAGCACGAGCACGGCTACCACCGCAGCATGTCTCACGACTGGGACGGGCATCCCCGCCATTATTTTGTCTTGGAGCAGTGGGGCTGCTCCGATCCTATTGCGGAGATGGGTCGTGGCGGATACGGTGTGAAGATGCTGGGATATAAGGAGAGGGAGGAGACGCCGAGACTGCGAGACATAGTACTGAGCAGCAAGGGCCAGGCACACTGGCACGCACAAGTGGAGCATAAGCGCGGCCGCTTTTCGAGCGGAAAGAGGTGGGAATTGGAGAAGCTTTGTGTGGGGGCGCGCGGGGAATTGAGGCGGGAGTGGTGAGATGGCACGCAGAGCATGAGCATGCGTAGTGGGGTTGGCAGTTAGTTAGTCCCCGTCGGCGGTAGGAGGAGACGAACAAGGAAGAAGAGCAGCCGCAAGGAAGTGCAGGGTGCACCTCCACTCGGCCGGTGCTTGGGCAAATGGGCACAATGGCTAGCGAGCTACTCGTGCGGCTCCGGTCAAGCCTTTTCGGTAGGGCTGATGAGTTCAGAGATCAGAGGTAGTGCCCGGTGGGGAAGACAACGGAATGGCGACGGAGAGAGGATCGGGACGGAACGGTGGTGATAGTGTCGGTTTCCTCGACAGAAGGGCAGGTACATGCCTTTTTATTTCAAAACTCTGCAACTCAAGGTATCTGGGGCATATCTTCTTGTGATCACTTGCACGTTGCACATAACATAATTGGAGTCACTAACCGAAAGTGTTTATGGCCTAGAAAAAGATAGTAGTGTTTTCACAGAAGGGGATAGCGTCATGTTCTGATCATCCATGCTTAAGCCTCTGACGAGATGGAAATATATGGAGCCGATGTGTTCCAGGGACTGCCGGTCGCCTGCTCAAGGAGCCATCAGACCTGCAGAAAATAACATCATCTAAGCTTGGTGCTCATTGCTCTGTGCTTGCTCTTAACACAATTGACCTTGCTCGTCAGCTATTTCGTGTGCTGGGATAAACTCTGAGATGCCAGTTTCTTGTTCTAGCCTCTGATAACTAGTGCACCACGAAAAAGACGGACTTCTAGGGTGTGCAATCTTTGCTTTGCCTGATCGATGCTTATTCGATCGAAAGCTTTGGCAAAAGAAGGATACAATTCCACATTATAGGCTTTAATAGCTCAACAGCAAATTAAAGAAGCTCCTCCTAATCTAAAGCACAAAGATGTGTACACTGTCGCCTGTAGGGTAAAGGGAAGCAAGAAAAGAGATGTGATGTACCCTGGCTCACCAAAGAAGTGTTATCAAGATTTCTTTTCTTGAACAATTCGGCACGAGGCCTACCGATTTCATAAAGTAGGGCAGTCGTATGGGTATCAATGTATCATAATGCTACCAAACTTGAATCGTCCTTTTGCAAAGGTCGAGAGCCCATTAGTACCTATGATTGCATTGCCTCTGCAAGCTTGGCTCGGTCCTTCCTATTACTTTGCCCTGCCTTTTTGTCCGGTCGAATTTGTTTACATCATTTCCCAGAGTTATATCCATACAGTACTTTGTTTCCAGGGCCATTCACACGATGCAAACAATATATGTCAAATAGGAGTTGCTTGTTATTAGTTCAGAAAATAAGCTACCAGCTGTCGGGCATAGAGTAAGGTCCGCAAAGTTCCTCAGGAATGGTCCAGAATAAAAAGCAGTGGCAGCAAGATCATATGATTAATAACAGCGCAAGCAGACCACATTCTTGTATGTACGAGTTGCAATATCCCAATATCATTGCCAGTAAGATATGCGCCCATAGTTAACCTCATGTATGAAAAGAAAAATACACAAGCCATCTCATTTCTCAATTGAAAACAGCGCACATCAAAACCTCAGATCAGCATATTGAAAATTAATTTTAATTGAAGATCGCAACTCCACGGTCTACAGCCGAAGATGTCCTGACAAGACAAAACTAATCATTAATACAAGAAGCAGCAATTACCAGGAACACTTACAACTAAACTCCAGCAAATGCACTTTTGCTGGTACAAACTAAAAAACAACTACCACAGTTGCAGTGACAGCAATAAGTTACAAAACATAAGTCGTATATCAGAATGAAACTACGAGCAGTTGCTGTTGAACCTAGGTCCAAAAGGCAGTAGTTTGCAGGAGTTGGGTCCTGACTTGCACTATGGGTGAAGCAATGAGCTCTGGAAATTCATTGGACTCTGTTCATTAACAGTTTTGTACAGTCAGTTCTAGGAAAAGACAACCACCAGGCAATGCATGTTACTGCTATAACAAAAGCCATCTTATTCAAATTTGGTGTCACTCACAGACCACCATAACATGTTTACAGCCAAAATACACAGTTATGTAAAACATTAAAATAGTCTAAGGTCGCTTGGGATTATTATTACTTAGAATATTTTGATTTTAAAAGGCTCTGCAGTAGATTGGACCTCCTATACTTTGGTAGGCGTTAGTTTCATATCCTCTTGCTGCTGATGTCTGTTGTTCCTAGAATGCAGGGTAAGCTCCTGTGCAGTTGTCTTTTATAGCATTTTTCCTTTTGCTTCTTGAAATTTCATATACATTGAAACCTTAAATTTCTCACAATCAAATTCTAACCAAACACTATTACTTTGACAATTAAATAAACACAAAGATATCATGAAAAATCTAATCTAGCTCAAGATAATCCGCAATATCATGTTAATAGCATAATACACTATGAGACATAACATGGAAGCTGCTCGATTGAATTTACTTCATACCATGAACAAGTATTTCACGTCAAGTCATGTTAAAACTCACCACAATACAGCAAAATGATTCACTCCGTCTTCTTCTGCTTGGCTGATTGCCCTGCCCTGGTAATTATGGTATCTATGTGCCTTGATAGTACACTGTGCGCTACACCAAGCTTTTCATCAATGTGATCCTGGTACTTCTCATACAATGGTGGAACCAACAGAGAAACCATCACCCCTAGAACAAAAAGAGGCCAAACGAAAAGCTTAGTATGCACATTGCACTATAATAGGAGATCAGTAGATACAGTTCCACATCCATGAAGCAACACAATTCGCAGTAACTCACCAATGTAAATGAGTGTAAGGAAGTTGAAGAGCATTCCAATGTATGAAACCACCCACAAAACCAATATCACCTTTCGAACCAAGGAGAACAGGAAAAGGAAGAACATACATAATTAGGTACAGACACATAGTTGAGAAGGTAAGAAACTCAAAATCTCAGAGAAAGAGGCATACCTGCATAAAAACCTTCCTATCTCTCTTGATGGCTATATCATGGCCAACAGCCAGCACCCTATTGATCCATACGAGAGCCCGATCTGCAGCTTTCTCAACAACCACATCTGAAACTTCTAGATTAGGAAGAGGTGGAAGAGGCCTGCAGAGGTACCAAAAAAGTGTATCAATTTGTTGCACAGTTGCAACTGAAGTACACTGTACATTGCTGATCACAGTTCACTGTTCACAACACATCACATAGAATCACAAAAAAAAATTGAATATGAACTATGTACATTGCAAAAGAAAATACTGGGAATATAGAAATCTGATTACACTGCTCAAAATTTAATTAACTTCTATCAAGTTAACAGATCACACACAATGGCTTAGTACTATGAGTTCGAATATGAACCATGGATCAAAAGACAACATAAGGGACAGTACAACAAACTACAGTCTATGGAGAAAATACTACATGCTAGGGAATAATCATGATTATGTTAACTTACTTGTAAAGTAAAGCCAAGTCTTCCTTTGCAGAGAAGGGGTGATGTACTGATTGACATACATGATTACGAATGTAAAAGGCGAAACAAACAGACTACAGCCTGCTTAGAAGATAGATCAAGCACTGATTGCAATTCTACAGCTCTTAAGTATTAACTCCAAAATATTAATGATGCAGCATATACTAAAATTTTTGAAGTCACTAAGGCATATGCTATTTTGGCAGTGAGCTACTCGAATAAACTAATGAACTGCATACAAACAGAGAGATTTATCCAATTTTGTAATAGTCCATCAGAACCTAAAGCAAACAACTATTCTTTAGAGGTCAAGCACCATGGCAACAACTAAAGCATATAAGCGAACGATTCCATATCAGATCTCAGTTATATTTGCTCCCGGGAAGAAGCAGCCAGGTCATACTGACCGAGTAGCCCACCTGTTGAGCAGCGACGCGGACTTGGCCCAGAAGAAGAGGATGGCGACGAGGAGGAGCAGGGCGTTGGACAGGACCGAGGGGAGGCTGTAGCCCGCGCGCTCGAAGACGAACCAGACCGCCGTAGCGCCCACCACGGCCGCCGCCGAGACGTTCCTCCGCCGCCACAGCAGCACGTCGGCGACTGCAGCGGGAGCGGCGAGGGGTTAGGAGCAGTCAGGGATCGGCGGAATTCCGGCATTACGGGGCCCAGGAAGGAGGGGAGAGTGCGTGTGGGCGCGCGTACCTGCGCCGCCGCCGAGGAGGGCGTGGAGAGATCGCGGGTGGGTTGCCATGCGAGATCGCCGGGGCTAGGGTTCGGCGAGGCGTGGACGGGGAATCTCTTCCGGTTTGGTTGTTTTGAAATGGGGAGGAATTTGGTGGCTCGGTCACGGTCAGGGGCGTGGAGCACGCGCGAGAAGACGACACACGAGATGAGATCTGTGTCCGCCACTCCGTGGCTTTTCCTTGCTTGTGCATCGGGATTGACGAACGGCGCGAATGATCAGTCGGTGACATGTGGGCCAGAAACGTGCTTTCCTTGTCCCGCGGCCTTTGGCAGGGCTCTAAAACAGTCTCCAAACGCGGCTCTGTTCATTTGTCTTCACCAGCCGCTGGTGGAGCTGCAAACGACTCTTTCACTGGGAGCAGTCATAAATTGTGACTTCATCGGCTTCGTGAGGGCAGTCCCATTGCAGAGTCTACCGCAGAGTCATTAATTATGCTGCCATGTAAGCAAAATGTTGATGTGGCAGAACATTTATTGAAGAGAGAGGAGAAAAAATGTAGAAACCGCTAACTGTTCACGCAAATCAAGACCATCTGTGAGAGAGACAAGTGGGTCATGGGATTGCATAGACTTCAAGATACAAAATCTGTGTTGAAGGCTATGATTTCTTATAATAGAGTCTAAAACATATGGACTCTATGGGTAGAGTCTGGCTTGGGATTGTCCTGATACCTCCAACATCGGTAGAGGCAAAGCCGAAACGAGAGAAATTGTTTTTCTAACGTTTTTTAAAACAGCTCCAGCTTTACTAAAGAAGCCACACTACTGAAGGAGCCAGAGTCGGAGCCGTTTTTTAGGAGTCGGAGCCTAAAAACGCTATAAGCCGCATATGCGGAGTAAACATGTTCACCGCACTAGCACTCTTCTCTCTGCCTAAGTACGCGGACCTCGCACAATCCTCTCTGCGCACACGCGGAAACCGGAAGTGACACCGTTCTTTCAAGGCCGGCCCAAATACCAGGTAAGTTTCCCTAGTATCTTTTTGTCGGTGCCAATTCTAAGAGGGGCCCTAAGACGACGATTATTACTGACTAAGCCACAGGAACTAATAAACTCAGCGAGAATTAAGCAAGGCAGCGCCAAACCTCTGTCAGGCTCGAGGGTGCCCAGCACCCCTCGAGCAAATCGGAACTCCGCCTCGCTCTAGGCCTCCTCGCTCGAGGCCTGGAGGCCGCCCTCGAAACCCGTCTCCGCCTCGCTCGAGCTGGAGCTGCCTCTCTGTGCCTAAAAATGCTATAAGCCGCACCAGCACTCTCCTCTCTGCTTAAGTACGCGGACCTCGTACAATCCTCTCTGTGCACGCGCGGAAACCGGAAGTGACACCGTTCTTTCAGGGCCGGCCCAAATACCAGGTAAGTTTCTCTAGTATCTTTTCTTCTTCTTCTTTTTTTATTCATTGCATGGGCCAAATCAAATTTCGATGGTACCACTACGTTTCTTGTGGCGATATCTACAAAACCATACCACACTTGATCATATTTTGATTAGTTTTTTTTTCTGAAACATATTTTTACGAAGGCGGAACAATTTTGTCAACGGCTGAAACAAATCCGCCATGAGCAGAGTACAGTTGTTCCAGCTTCACGATAAAATGTTCCAGCTTCAAAAAAATCGTTTCAGAAAAAAGAGCATCCAAATATAGTTTAGTGTGGTCTAGTTTCGAAGATCTCATCGTAAAAAATATAGTGATACAATTAGAAATTTATTTGGACATTTAATTTAGAAGCTATGATTTTTCCCACAGCTTTAGAAGTTGTACATCGCTCCTCGAAAGTGCATGCGTTGCTACTCGGGGCCCACGCCGCATGCTGCACGTTGATGGCATCCTCGGGAGGGTGTGCGGCGTTGTCCTGGATACCGCATCTACGACAGGTAGTCACGCTCGTCGGAGCCCTGCCAAACAGGCCCTCATGCGTAGTGTAAATCCAAAAAGAATTTCAAACTGATCTTGAAAAATGAATTTGAAATTTGCTCTAATTTTAATTTGTGAAGTAAATTTTATTGTCCGTTCGTATGTTTCTTCACGAGATCCTTGAGCTAGAACAAAACTATATAAATGCCTTGTTAAAGTATGCCACGTGGTGAGCAATTTAGGCCAGTATCAATTGGGTTTCATGAAGAGTTTCATATGCATTAAATTTTATGTCACTTTTATCTTCTTTTTGGAAACTCAACATAATATAAGGCTAATCAACTCTGTAACACCACATTTGTTTTATCTGTAAACTGTGGATTGTCGCTTGCAGATTATTGTAATCTACAAGCCTACGGTTGCTCTGGAGCTGGAATTCAACTAAAAGTCTAAAACAAACATGTAAGTTTGAGTTTAACCAAACTTCTCAATGTAAATTCTAGAGAAAAACTTTTTTATAGGCCACCGAGAAAACTTGTAATCCCTCATATGTCATGGTCTATGACACGTGGTACCCTCGAGACAGTGGCATATAAGGGATTTAGAGTTTAACAAGCGGCATGTCAGGATTCCTAGTTTTTAGTTAAGCTACTGAGGTTGACCCAGGCTTCATTTTTATTTTATTTGAAAAGTGTATATTTTATTTCTCGTCTTATGTGTTTCCCTTGGTAGCTCTACGTGATCCAGCACGCAGTGACTTCTTGAGACACCGGGTCACGTCGTCTCTCACTCTCTCAGCTGTGGGAGAGAATACTCGTCATTCTCCAAAGCTATTTAAATTTTTAATCCATGATCGTGCGAACGAAACAAGGTTTGTTTCGTGCTGCTTTCTTCGAGTGCCCACCACTTCCATGCTGATTATTAGTTGTATGAACCACTTCCATAGCTCCATGCCGTGCCGAAATGACAAATGACGTAGATGAGATGAGAGCATAGTTTCCAAAGAAAGCTAAGGCCCTTTTTGTTTAGTGGACGTCTGAACGCCACGGGCATGGGCAGCACAGAATGTCCTGTTCTTAGTCAAGCTGAGGGGCCAGCGGAACCAAATTTCTTCTTTTCGAGAAAAAATGGCGTGAGAATAATGCCATTCGTGAAGCATGCGTCCAAGTGATCAGTGATGGGTCATCGGCCATATTCCACCTTATCGAGTAGCTCGGCTATGCCGAGTTTGTATACTTGCATTTTGTCCACACAAATAATTGTGATAAACCAAAATTGAAGACAGATAATGCACTGAACTCCAAAAACATATGGATCAATTTTTTACGTTAGAGCTTGCAAGGCTAATATAAATCATCGCTATATTCTACTAGCATAAAACCTTGTCATGAAAAGGTCGTTGGTATCTTGCTACTCTTACGAAAACTGAAGATATGTTGACCAAAGTTACTTTTGTTGATGATGTGACTCATACATACAAAGTTTTGTTACTAAATTTTGGAAGAAAAAAATAATCAACTGCTACGCCCACGCAAAATAAATAAAAAATAAAGAACTCTTAAGATATGTGATGCGAGTTTTCTTTCTTTTCTTTTCTATATTCACATCCTCTCAACTTCGGCGGACCTTTTGGCAAGCTTTGTGTGTGGCGCCACCTCGCTTCACATAGTCCAACTTACATTTACCTATTTCTAACTTATGTTCAGCTTCTATCACCTCCAACCATCATTCCTAGCCTCTGTCTAGACTCTTCAATTTAACAATTCTCGATCCACATATGATTTTTTTTTGAGCATGTTCAAATTTACATTTGTACCCGTTTAAAGAAAAGCTACTCCATCTATTTTGAAATATAAGTCGTTTAACTTTTTTAGTTAATAATGTTTGCTATGCGCGATATATAACATATGTCTAGATATATAACGTATGTCTAGATATATAATGATAATTTTTTACGGGTAATGATAATTATAAATTTAAAAAACCAAAATAATTTATTATATTTTAAAATGGAAGGAGTACCTATGTAACACATTGGCCGTGTTTAGATGTAGAAAATGTGTCATCTTTTCACGAAAAGTTATCTACCTAGAGAACCGTGTCAATTCATTTCTATCTCTATGCACATCTTCATATAAACATAGTACTTTTTTTTTACACTTTTTACACCTTTTTCGCGATAAACACACCCCGTATCGCGTTTGCAGTGATTTGTTTCTGCGCCAACCGCGAATTTCGCGAGTGGGTCTTTGCATGATGTCACATTCAGTTTCAGACGCTTCAACTGTTGGAATGCAGGCAAGAATCCAGCCGTCCAGGTTCATGGAACCGCTCCACATAAACCCACAGCAGGTTCCCACCTCCCACCGCGCCCCCGCTCTCCCAGTCTCCCGGTCTGCTGCCCCTGTCCACTCCTCTCCTCCGCATCTCTCGGCCGGCGCCCGCATCGCCCAGTCGCCGGGTCTTCAGGCATGGCCGCGGAGGCGGAGCAGGGCTTCCGCCCGCTCGACGAGGCGTCCCTCATCGCCTACATCAAGGCCACGCCCGCGCTTGCCTCCCGCCTCGGTGGCGGCAGCAGCCTCGACTCCATCGAGATCAAGGAGGTCGGCGATGGCAACCTCAACTTCGTCTACATCGTCAAGTCCAGCTCCGGCACCATCGTCGTCAAGCAGGTACCTCAGCTCCCCGCAGCCCTACGCGCCGCTCGCCCGCTCGTCCTAATTAATCCTCACCTCCCTGACGGGGCGAAATGGAACGCAGGCGCTCCCGTACGTGCGCTGCGTGGGGGATTCGTGGCCGATGACGCGGGAGCGCGCCTACTTCGAGGCCTCCACGCTGCGGGAGCACGGCCGCCTGTGCCCGGAGCACACCCCGGAGGTCTACCACTTCGACCGGGCCATGTCGCTCATGGGGATGCGCTACATCGAGCCACCGCACATCATCCTCCGCAAGGGCCTCATCGCCGGCGTCGAGTACCCGCTGCTCGCCGACCACATGTCCGATTACATGGCCAAGACGCTCTTCTTCACATCCCTGCTCTATAACAACACCACGGATCATAAGAAAAGAGGTATGCTGCTTCATTGCCCCATTGCTTGCGCGTTGACTTTTAACTCCCAATTGGTACTAACTTCACGGCATTATTTGCAACGGGATGTGCTGTGATTGCAGTTGCTCAGTACTGTGCGAATGTGGAGATGTGTAGGCTCACCGAGCAAGTTGTGTTCTCAGACCCATACCGGGTCTCCAAGTTTAACCGGTGGACCTCGCCTTATCTTGACAACGATGCTGAGGCAGTTCGACAGGATGACGAGCTGAAGTTGGAAGTGGCTGAATTGAAATCAATGTAATTACCTCACTGAATAGAAATTGTTGCACCTACTGTTTGTTTCTTACATGGGAATGCGACTTATTTGGTTTGCAACTGCAGGTTTATCGAGAGAGCTCAGGCTCTGATTCATGGAGATCTCCACACTGGTTCTATCATGGTGACCCCTGATTCAACTCAGGTCATTGATCCAGAGTTTGGGTTCTATGGGCCAATGGGTTTTGACATTGGAGCCTTCCTAGGAAACCTGATTTTGTCATACTACGCACAGAATGGACATGCTGATCAAGCAAACGATCGTAAAGTATGTATGAATCTGTTAGCTTGTTATTTTTGCACCCTTCGTGTATATCCAACAGCAGTATTATGTGATCCTTCTCTCCGATAACAGTATGCCTATTGATGGCTTTAAGCTGCCAGACTCTCCATTTTTCTATGGTTTCTTGGTGTCAAACGTAGCTGGGTTGCTTTGTGCAGTTTAGCTTATTTCCAAACCACTAAGGTAATGAGAGCCGCATGCCTTTGGTCCTACTTAGTACTATGATGGATTTGGAATATGGTGCTTATAACTTTTATGAGAAACTGTGATTTTATCTTATATCTGGGGATAATCAAGTTGTCATGTTTAGCATAAGGAGAGAGGTGCCTGGCAGTTGGCAGACAAAAGTTTGGCAGCCCAAAATATGTCTTATATTGAATAACTTTACTACTTGATGGCATCTTCAGTAGGAGTATTACTTGGCAACGCCAGAGCTGTCAGTTTATACTTTATAGTCACGATGCATGTTCAACATGCCGTATTCGGAACCTATTTTCATGACGTTCCAGGCCTGAAGTAAGTGTTATCTATCTTTTGTAGGCTTACAAGAAATGGATCCTGAAGACAATTGAAGAGTCGTGGAGTTTGTTCCAGAAAAAGTTTGTTGAACTATGGAATAAACACAAAGAAGGGAATGGGGAGGCATACTTGCCTGATATATACAACAACACAAACCTTCTGAGTCTTGCTCAGAAGAAGTACATGACAAACCTATTTCATGATAGCCTCGGGTTTGGTTCAGCCAAAATGATCAGGTAACTACAGAGTAGATTTGTGAATGATGTTTCGCAAAGATCTGTGAACAAATTCAGTATCTCTTATTTATTTATGGACTGTTACGGCATATACTTAACTGGCTTTTTGACTGGAATAATAAAACCATACTCAGGCCAAACAATAAAAGGTTCTACATTCGTTTTGTTGTAGCATCTTACTTTTGTCAACTGTGCGTCATAAAACAAAAGTTTCTGAAGGCAGATTTGTTAAAAGCAACTGAGAAGTAAAAGATGGTTATTTTTTAAGCAGTTTAGGCATGCTGTCTAGTGAACAAAGTATATAGAATTTACAAAAAAATTGCTTGTTCCTTTGCAACTGAAAATGTGTTCTCAAAAGAACTATAAGTAGCATTTTAACATCCGTTTCAAACACTATGCGTATATTTTTATTTTAGCATTCGTGCTTGATCCTAAACTTCAACCTTCCATATGTAGGAGAATAGTCGGAATCGCTCATGTCGAGGATCTGGAATCAATTAAGGATGCCAGCAAGAGAGCAGAGTGTGAGCGTGCTGCCCTGAATTGTGCAAAGACGATCCTGAAGGGAAGACGCCAATTTGAGACCATTGAGCAAGTCATTGAACATATTCAATCATTTGACCGGGACTGAGAAGACATCGATCTATTTGGTGCCTGAGGAGACATACTTTCGTCAATTAACCTATGCACACCTGAGTATTGATGACTTGTTTGTTCTGAAACACTGTTTTTTTTTGTGCTCTCATATCGGGATTATGATGAAAAATACCCATTTCTTGTCTCCTTATAGTTAGAACTGTGTACACTACTAGAGTAAGATCTTATTCCAGCATAGCCAGTAGCAAGGCGCTGAATAATGGAATGTACGAGATTTCTCTGAGTTTACCTCAGTGCATATAGACGTGTGTATTACCAATAAAGTTATTCAGATGGTCTTTTGGCAACTACCGCCCTGTTATCATCTTCGTAATTTTGATCTTGGTTAATAAGACCTGGTGATGTTGAATATTCATGTGGTCTGTGGAGAATGCATTCGGCTGCTGTTCAGAAGTTCTTTCCTTTTTTTTTCTTTTTGAAAATACGGCAGGAGTGCTGCCAAATCATTCAAGGAGAAGCAATGCAAGTCTTACATAGGGCGTGTTTAGATCGAGGGAAATGGATGGAAAGTACGAAAAGTACTATTTGTATGAAAGCGGAAGCGTGTATAGAGATAGAAATGGACTGACACAGTTTTTAGGTGGATAACTTTACGCGAAAAGGGGACGCTTTTTTCGAAAAGGGGACGCTTTTTCTTGACATGGCCATAGAGTTCATATCAGAGATACCAGAATACATACTGCTGTTCCTTTTCCACTCATCGTTTCTGAATTCCATTCAGCTGTTCAAGGACTGACAAGGAGAATGCTGTCAGGTTCAGGTCCCAGTTCCGGCGGTCAAAGTCAACTCATGTCGTTAGTCAACACGCGCCATGGAAATTCAGTAGAACATGGTATCAATTGTTCATCGATCAGCGCCTTACGGGGAGGGCGGCCGAGAAGACGAACAGAGAACAGTTTCCTCTGTCTGACGACGCCATCTCCTCTCGCCGTCCGTCGTCTCCCAATTCAGATGGAGGAGCGCGTGCCGGCCGCCGCCGCCGGGACCGGGAGCGGGAGGGTGCGGCGCTGCGGCTTCGCGGTGTGGCTGCACGGCCTGGGCGACTGCGGCAGCGCCAACGAGTTCATCGGCGACCACTTCTCCGCCGCCGCCTTCAGCGACACCCGCTGGGCCTTCCCCACCGCCCCCGTCACGTGCAACGGTATATCACATCGCCGGCGGCTTCGTCGGGCCGCTTTCTCTGCTCGTCACCGCTGATCGCGAGTTCCGTATGTTGATTCGCAGGTGGCGCGCTCATGCCTTCGTGGTTCGACATCCACGACGCGCCGCCCATCACTTCGGCAAGACAATTCTCTTCTTCGTGTCACATACTCTTCCTGCATTGCAAATGACTGGTTTGATCGTCAACTTTCTGGATGCTCATGGGTCTAATGTGCGTGTGTCCAGAAATCTGTCAGGGGTGAGGAGGATGTGCTGCAGCTGTCCACACTGTGCACGCTATGATCGACAGGGAAATATCTGCTGGAACAAACCCGGAAGGCCGGAAGACGTATTCGTTTTGGGCCTGAGCCAAGGAGGTAGAGCAACAGTCATCTGCTTATGTTTCTTTTCTTTTGTTTTTCTATTTTTCTAGATTGAGGTTACACACTTGCACAGACTCATACTGCAAAACATTTCTCCAGGTGCCTTGAGCATTGCAAGCGTACTGACGTACCCCAAAACTCTGGGCGGTTGCGCAGTCTTCAGTGGCTTCCTCCCCTTCAACTCTTCTTCTTTCGCTGCCAGAGTAACAGACGAGGCAAAGACGGTAGTGCTGAATTTCTACCTCTCTGTGATCACTGGGTATCTGTTTCTTGCTCCGTGATAGGCTTGCCTTGCATTTAGATCTTCTTATCTTAAAGAGCAGCAAAACTTAGTCATCTCATCGATCGGCGTTGTCTGACTGATGAATAGCTCCTGCATTGTTTTTCAAAAAAAAGAAGAGAAACTTTATGTAAAATGAAGAACTAAACAGAGCCTAATGTTGTTTTCAAGCGAAAAAAAAGAGTAATCGTCAGCGCACAGGCGGCTCTTCCCACGCCGCCATACGGGCCCATGTGACGATGCCATGATCCGCTGACGAGTTCACTCTGATCCCCTTCACCGTCACCGCCAATAAACAAAAGCAACCAATCCCGAGCCCAACTGAAATAGAGAATCGCTGACTGACACCAACCAACGAACTCCTCTACTTTCTCCGCCTCGCGCGCGTCCGGATGGCGGCGGCGCCTCCTCCCCCTGCGGCGGGCGGCTTCGTGCTGTTCCTGCACGGCTCCGGCGGGTCGGGCGAAGAGATCGGCGCCGAGGTCGCGCCCTACTTCGCCGCGCCGGAGCTCGCCTCATCCGTCCGACTGTCCTTCCCCACCGCGCCCACGGCCCCCATCGCCTGCTACGGTGAGTTTTACTGCTCCGCCTCAGACAGAGCCCCTCGAAGAACCGAACCCATCTGATCATGGCCACTTTTAACTTACTCCCGGTTTTGGCGATCCATCCACCGGCCTCGCTGCGCCGCGTGTTTCTCCATTCTCGTGATGGATGAAGGATGCAATCTGCTTTGCTGTTTCGCGCTATGGATGCTTTGCAAGTCTTGTAAGTGGAGAAAATTATGCACTGCGCGCTCTCTTTCTCTAACTCGGTTGCTCAATGGTGATGCTGCTGTAGGTGATGCGGTGATCACGGCCTGGTTCGGCATCGCGGAGGTTCCTATAACCGCGGTAATTGACCAATGCTCGTTGCTGTACAAGTACCAGTATACTGCAATTCATTGTACATTCACATCAACGTATTTGTCAATTCACAATAAACCCTTCGAACTATGACAGTTAGTATGACTAACGAAAAGTGTGCTTCTCTTCTTTGATTGCGACATTTGCCCTGGACTCCACAATTACCTATGATTCAGAAATCAAATCAGCTGTGCTTCACACAAGTGATTCTGCTAGTGCTTTGCTTAAAGATAGTGTTAGTGCTATTTGGAGTTTAATTTTAAAGAAGCATTACAGAACCAATGTTTAAAGGACAGCAATAGAAGAGTGCAGAATTATCTATATGTTGCAAGCTGGCATCACATTCTCATACATTTTGTTATTTTCATATGTAGGTTTTGTAGCAATTTCACATGTTGTAAATCATGCTTCTATGAACCCAAATCACATGGTTTCTTGAGAATTTTCATGACCCTGAATTGATCAGAGGGGTTACCCGATAATTCCTGCCGCTTGGATATACTACTGGACAAAGTGGATTTCTCTTACACTCTGTTGCTTATATAGACTATGTTTCATTTTTACATACAGATTATGCTTAAAAGGGCACCCCCCCACCCCCTTTCCCCCCACACACATTTTCAGTCAACGCTCTGTCCAGTTCATTGCTTTGTATTTCTACTACACTGCTAAACTACAGCTTTAATATTTCATTTCATAATCCCAGAGTTATCCAACATTCTGTCATCTAATGCCACTATCAGCTTTGGCTAATTGTTTCATACTTCCAATGATTGTTTTAGAAAACTGTTAGAGATGAGAAAGAAGTTCTTAAAGCTGTTGAGTATGTGCATGGATTGATTGACAAAGAAATAGCTTCCGGAACAAGTCCGTCAGACATATTTGTGTGTGGGTTGAGCCAAGGAGGTAAACTGCCAAGCTTTATCTGCATTTACATTCGAGGTCTTAGTAATAATACAGTTTCCGTTTTCATCTTCGCAGGTGCTCTAGCCATAGCAAGTGTTCTACTCTACCCAAAAACTTTAGGTGGTTGTGTTGTTTTTAGTGGTTCGGTTCCGCTTAGAAAATCATTCGCTGACAAGGTGTCGCCTGAAGCTAGAAAGGTAACGCCCATCATCAGCTATACTTATGGTGGGCACATAAGAACAATACCTTCTTAATTTTAACAATGAATTCTTAATAATTTGCAGACACCGGTATTATGGTTTCATGGAATGGCTGATGGACTGGTACTATTTGAAGCGGGACATGCTGGGTGTGCGTTTTTGGAAGAGCTTGGCATGACCTGCGAATTCAAGGTAAAATGGAAGTATATGCAAAGCCTTGGTCGAGTTTCACTTGTTCTAAATTTTTTCGCTACCTAACAGCGAGTTTGGTAACATTGGTGCTCGTTTTCCAACTTGCTGACCTCAATCATTTCAATCAAAATAATCAGGCTTATCCTACCCTGGGACATTCAATTATTGAAGAAGAGCTCCAGTATTTTCAGCAATGGATCCTGAATCGTCTAGGGATCTCTGGAATAACTGAAACCGCAAGGCCATCATCGTCATCTCAGCACAAGGATCTCCAGTAGCTGTTGTTGCTTGTGAACGGACAGATTATATTACAATTCATATGGCTGCATTTTTAGGCGGCTCATCTCTAAGTTGGAAAATACTTCAAATACAAATGTACAATCCATTTACACGTCTCTGTAGTAGTCGGTAAACACCAAATGATTTGAGTCGTTCGATCCATAAATATGCTATACCACTTAGTGATTTGAGCCACACGATGGCTTTTGTACAACCAGATTGTGCAGTACTACTGTTTGCATGGCTACATGGACAATTTTTATAGGATGCAAATTGGAGGAATCGAATGCCCTTGTGAGTTGTAGCGTGATCCAATGAAGGTTAAGATAGTAGCATTGGTTGACTTGCATCGTAATTTGTGTCGTTGCATTGTGATTCTTTTGGGTTTGTGTATAGTGACACTGACGTTATGGAGATCCCAAAGTCAAGACGAGTTTCTCTTTATTTTTAGATTAGAGGATGATGGTAAAATTTCATAATGATTTGGTACAACCAAGTAACCAACTATACCCACCGCAAACCATCATCGCAGTAGCCTATCAGTCTCAGCGACGCTTTTCGGCCCGGCTCGGCCCATGACCCATGGGTAGCCTGGTCCGCCTCCTCTTCACCCTCGCCGCGGCCGTTGGCGCAGCCGCCCTCCTCGCCGCCTCCCTCCGCCGCCGCGCCCCGCCGTCCGGCCTTCCTGCCCAGGCGGTCTCCTCCTCTCACATGGCGGGACGCAGCCGGAGCTTCGTGCTGTGGCTGCACGGCCTCGGCGACTCCGGCCCGGCCAACGAGCCCATCCGCAACTTCTTCTCCGCCCCGGAGTTCCGCCTCACCAAGTGGTCCTTCCCCTCCGCCCCCCGCTCCCCCGTCTCCTGCAACAGTGAGCTTCCTCCGCGACCTCCTCTTCGTTACCTCCGCTAGAACTGCATCGAGTTAACATCATCTGATCTCTAGAGCAATTCCCCCTCCCTGCAGATGGTTTTGTGATGCCGTCGTGGTTCGATATCCACGAGCTACCCATAAGCGCTGTGAGTTCACTACCTAGCACATGTAAATAGATATCTAAATGTGTCATTAGATGTTGATTTGGGCGAAATCTTGAACGGGTAGGGTTCTCCACAAGATGAGAGTGGGGTTCTGAAGGCTGTGGAAAAAGTGCACGCCATGATAGACAAGGAAGTAGCCGATGGCATCCACCCTGACAACATATTTGTTTGTGGTTTTAGCCAAGGAGGTAAGGATAGCATTGATGGACTGAACTTGAAGCTCTTCCTGAAGAGGGTAAAATTGTGGATATGTTGTGAAATAACTAGTGAAATGCCAAATGTGGCTCTGCAGGTGCTCTGACATTAGCTAGTGTGTTGCTTTATCCGAAGAAGCTAGGTGGAGGAGCAGTCTTCAGCGGGTGGGTGCCTTTCGGTTCATCAGTCACCGAGAATATTTCATCTGAAGCAAGGAAGGTAATCGGTGTTTTCATCCCTTTGTCCCTTCTTCATAGTTTAATGCACCATTTCGATGTGCAAGGAAGCTTAGATATGTAGGTTGGTAAAAATTGCCGAATGACAAGACTGATGATGGTTGATCTTTGGTACCTTGTCGTTACCCTTTAATTTGAAATAATTGCACTTACTTACGGAACACTGCTGGAACCTCTAAGTAACAATCATTTACTTAAGATTCTTTGAAGCACTAGTGCATGTAGTTGTTCCGTGAGAAAACTAGAGATACAGGAATGATGCAGAATTGTTATTTGTTAAACTGAACAGCTGAATGCTTCTGAAGTGGTCAAAATGAAAAGATCCTCAACTTCAGACGGAAATCAACGTGTCTGAACTTACTATTTCTGACTTTCTGAGTTGGTACCTGAGATTTAATATTTGGAGTTTTCTCCTAAATACACTAATCTGGCATATCAAGTTGCAAGTAGGCGCAAGTTGATGCAAAGGAATATATGCCCAGTTTTAGGACTTTGGATGTAGGATAGGGAAAAAGGATTATTCAGCATAGCAAATATAATAGATTAAGAGTTAATCATCGGGAAAGGGGGATTCTACAGGTCATGATCTTTTGATGAAGGAGACCGGTTCAGAGGAACTTCTCTCTCATCTATTAATTTGGGTCCATAATAGCATAATAGCCTACCCAACTTGCTTGGGACAAAAGGCTATGTTGTTGTTGTTGTTGTTGTAATAGCTAAATAGTTGGTCTCTTTGCAAAAGACATTCATAGTTATTTGGTCTTTTCTGTCTGTGTAGAGCTTGCAGTCCTTGGTCTTGTACTATTAACCCTGGGCGTTATGATTGTTTTATATATATTCAGTAGTGGTCCTTCCCTACTGTTCAGAAAGGATCAAACATTGCACAACAAAAAATAGATTTTACATCTCGTTTTATATTTCAGCAACTCATGAGTATGCTTTATTTACACAGTAATTTTAGTAGCGTAAATCCTTTCAGGATCTCGTCAGCAAATTTGCTCTTGCTATGTTAGTTCATAACAATCATAAACCTGTGAATCATATGTTGCCTTAAGAAGGCCCAATACCTACAAAATTAGATAGCAATAGCATCGACTTTTTGATACTGGAAATTTTGAATGAAATTAGGCAGACTGCAGACACTTAACTTGCCTAGAAAAAGGATGTGAAGATGCTTAACTTTGAAGAAAGTAAATTATTTGCTGCAGAAATATAGGTTTGAAAACAATGTATTCTAATATGTTCAATTGTTCATTAGTTTGTTTTATTTTTTTCAGACCCCAATTCTTTGGTCGCATGGAATGGCTGACAGAACAGTATTGTTTGAAGCTGGTCAAGCTGGTCCACCATTTTTGCAAAGCGCCGGTGTTAACTGTGAATTCAAGGTAGATTTCTCTATGGCCCCTTTTGTTTCACTTCAAATGATCTTCAATGTCTGTGAGCTCTGAATTTATCCAAGTTATCGAATGCCTATCAAGAGAAGGACATTTTACGTCATATGCATTTTACAGGCATATCCTGATCTTGGTCATACACTTTCCAAAGAAGAGCTGCTTTATCTTGAGTCATGGATCAAGGGTCGTCTAAATGCCTCTCAAGAGAAGGACAGTTAATTTTTTTTTTTGGTTCGAGTCACTGCCACTTCCCCAGTATGGTACCTCGGTCGATGCCGTCATTTTTAAGTTGGATTTGGTCTTTCTGACTTCGTCTCATACGAATTTGAGACTTCTCATGTATATCAATGTGTCAACGGATGGACGCCAGGTACAGTCCTGGAATTTGTTGCGATGTGCACATTGGATTAAAATAGTGAACTAAATACTCAGACATCGTGTCTATTCATACAATCTATCATGTATATTTGGTCCACATCCATAGGTTTTCCAATCGATTATTGGTGTCGGTATGCTTTGAGAACGGCACGTAGAGCTAGCAAGATGCAGGAGTGCGGCTCTGGATTATTGCATGAACTGACACACTTATCTCGTCTTAGAATTGCTGTTTATCTCATTTTTTTTCTGCATGGTTGTGATAGGACAGTTGATCGTCTAGCTTCACTCGGTGCTAGCTCAGTGTCGTCTTTGGACCCGGTCGTAACGTATACATGAGTTTACCTGATTTCAGTCACCGCCTCAGATCACCGGTGATTTTGCAGGTGTAGCCGTTTAACGGGAGGCTCATCAGTCAGCCACATGCCCACAAGGTATTTCACTTTCCACAGAATCGATAAGCCTGAAGCGCCTGGTCAACTAAACTGCCTTCACCCTTCATTAGCCTCAACTCTCAAGTACCTTTCAGAGATTGAGACGAGAATACCAGTTTTACCGGTTACCACTAAAGTCCAGGTGACCATTTCCCGACTCTGACCACTGACCATTTCAAGGCGCTGGAACAGTGACTTGTCATTGCAAAGCACTTGTACTCTGGTGGGTGACCTTGATCGGGTTGTCACTAACTAGCAGATTTCTCAGAGAAAGCGACCACGACGATGCACCTTGCATTCAGCCCTTGTACGCGTAATAAGGATTGCAAAGGTCCAGATTGCTCTCTAAAAGTTCAGTGGCGCGAAGTGTTTGGGACTACCTGACGCGTAGGGTCCTCGACGGAAAATTCCAGGAAGGCTGTTTGGAACGCCTGAAAAGTATAACTTTTTTCCTTTTCTTTCCCCCTCCCCGAATACTACTAATGAAAGATGCGCATGGAATCCACTATTTGTAGTGAAAAAATCATGTGAAATTGACACTATCCAAGCAGGCCCTCAGGTTAACGATGCAGTCCGTTCTGAAGTGTGTGCTTGATTTGTGGAGTAGAGTAGTACTCGAGATTCAGGTTAGCGGCAGTGCTGACCGCAGCGGGCATGGATGGGGGGTCCCCAGTTAGGCCACCGGTCTCCACCAGCCTTGCGATATTTGGCCATGGGCACCCCCCTAGAAAAGAGAAGGGAACTGCGGCTTTGGGGGCGCCACCGCCAACGCCCGTGGCAGTAGAAAACGCATTCTCCCAGTCCCCGGGGCCTTTCGAGGATACCAACGCGAACAAAAGCCAAAGCCCCCCGAGCCCCCGCGCTTCGTGCTCGCCGCCCCCACCGCCGCATCGGCCACCGCCTCTCGTCCCATTCCCGTCTCATCTTCTTCACCGTTCGGGGGCCGTCAAATTCTGCTGATGCTGACGGCAGCACGCAAGTGCACGGCTACAAAACACAGTGCATGACGGTACTGGCAGTGATTTAGTCTTGACTATGCTGACTTGCAGTTAGTGGTTGGTTACACGACCTAGACGGCGTATCATCGGTGCGTGCGAAATGCTCTCGTTTTCTAATCCAACAAGACGGAGAATCTTTCTTTCTATCTCTCTCTCTGCGAACTTTGTGACGGTTTGGAACTGTACAAAAACTAGTATATGCTGCTCCTCGACTAGGATCATTATAGTACTGCCAGTAGTACACATGTCCTGCCAGTACTGAGAGAGTGATTTAGGCCGTGTTTAGTTCGTTGGTGAAAAGATTTTGGAATGGAATCTTTTCACATTTAAAGTATTAAACATAGACTAATAAAAAAACTAATTGTAGATTACGTCTGGAATTCGCGAGACGAACCTAATGAATCTAATTAATCTGTCATTAGCACATGTTGCTGTAGCATTACTGTAGCAATTTAGTGTCTAATCATGGCCTAAATTAGACTCATTAGATTCGTCTCGTGATTTCCAGACCATCTATATAATGCAATTTGTTTTTCAACTACATTTAGTACGTAATACATGTGTCCAAACATTCATTTTGGATTTTGGAACTTAACGAGGCCTTAGATTTACTACGACGAGCAAACCACTAGTACGGAGTAATTCACATTGCCAGGACCAGTAGTAGTACTAGTACTAGCTAGCGTTGCCAAGACCGGTTCGCCGGCTTCTTTTCCTCGTGTTGTCGCTATTGCTGCTGACTGGGCATGCATGGCAAAGCCACAAGCACTCAAGCAGATAGGTAGGCAGTGACAATGAGCAAAGCGCCCAAGCCGCCATGCACAAGCCATGGGGAACCATGGCCGGCCCACGCCGCAGCGAGAGCGACTGCTCGCATCATTACTCCCCGCGGCCAGCGGCCAGGACTGGAGGGCCCCTCGTGTCGTACCCTCCGCGGTTCTGCTGCCCGCGCTCTGAAATCGCTCAAAACATCCCCGAAATCGAATGTGATCAGGCTGGCGCAGATCGCAGTAAACAAACCTGAAGCAGCCGGCAGCCGCAGCAAATGAAGGAAGCGAGGCAATAATGGAGGGAGGCCGCCGGGGCAGCGATGCGATGCCCCCGGAGCCATTTACTGCGCTGCGATGGCGTTGCCTGCGTCATCATAAAGCGCCCTGCGGCTGCGGCACCTCATTCTCTCGCTTTCGCGTCGCCTGCCGCCAAAGGCCAAATCCCTCCCAGAGGAAACGAAACAAAGGCCGTATTTAGTTCGCGAAAACATTTCGTGAAAAGATTTCGGGTTTTGATTTTATCAATTTATAAAGAGAAAATGTATACGAAAAAGGTGGAAAGTTATATGGATAGGTTGGAAATCTCGAGACGAATCTAACGATGGTAATTAGAGGGTAATTAATCCATAATTAGCGGATGATTACTGTAGCACTACTGTTGCAAACCATGGATTAAATAGACTCATTATATTCGTCTCGCGATTTACAGTCTATCCATATAACTTTTCACATTTTTCGTTTACATTTAATACTTCATGCATCAAAGATTCTCCTTTGATGTGATGGATGAAAATATTTCGGGTGGGAACTAAACATGGCCAAAGCCCTTGTTTAGTTCCAACACGAAATCTTTTCACCCATACATCGAAGGAGAATCTTAGATGCATAGAGTATTAAATATAGACGAAAATGGTGAAAAGTTATATGAATAGGCTGTAAATCACGATACGAATTTAATGAGCCTACTTAAATCCATGATTTGCAATAGTAATGCTACAGTACCATCCGCTAATTATAAATTAATTACCCTCTAATTACCATCGTTAGGTTCGTCTCGAGATTTCCAACCTATCCATATAACTTTCCACATTTTTCGTCTACATTTACTACTCCTAAATTGATAAAATCATAACCCGAAATCTTTTCACCGAAAAGTTTTCGGGAACTAAACACGGCCAAAGCCCTTGTTTAGTTGCAAAACGAAATCTTTTCACCCATCACATCAAAGGAGAATCTTAAATGCATGGAGTATTAAATGTAGGCAAAAAATGTGAAAAGTTACATAGATAGACTGGAAATCGCGAGACGAATCTAATGAGCCTATTTAATCCATGATTTGTAACAGTAATGCTACAGTTACCATCCGCTAATTATGATTAATTACCCTCTAATTACCGTCGTTAGATTCGTCTCGATATTTCCAACCTACCCGTATAACTTTCCAACTTTTTCGTCTGCATTTACTACTTCTAAATCGGTAAAATCAAAACCCGAAATCTTTTCACCGAAATCTTTTCGGCAACTAAACACGGCCAAAGCCCCTATCGCTCTCCCTCCCGTCCTCCGTCATCAACCGCAGCAGCAGCAGGCAGCAGCGCTGCCCTTCTTTATTGCCATTGCATTGCAGCATGTCCTCGCCGTCCTCCCCCTGCCCCTGGAGGCTGGAGTGGAGCAGCTAGCCGGCCGTGTAGTAGTGGAGATACAACGTCACGGAGAGAGCATTGGATACGCCCATCAGCTTCTCTGTCCTGCAGCAGCTGCGATCAAAAGTTTCGCTGTCAAGGCCCAACCAACAACTGCAGTGACTTGTGTGTTTCCCTCGTAATCGAGCGACTACAGGGACACCATTTCTGTTGCCCAATGGAGAGCGCCTGCGTACGTACTGTAGCTAACCACAGTGCTATGCAATTTAGCCCGTGTTTAGTTGATGAAAAGTTTTTGGTGAAAAAATTTCGAGTATTGATTTTACCAATTTAGGAGTAGTAAATGTGGGCGAAAAAGGTGGAAAGTTATATGGATAGGTTAGAAATCTCGAGACGAATCTAACGATGGTAATTAGAGGGTAATTAATCCATAATTAGCGGATGGTTACTGTAGCATTACTATTGCGAATCATGGATTAAGTAGGTTCATTAGATTCGTCTCGCGATTTACAGCCCATCCATATAACTTTTCACCTTTTTCGTCTACGTTTAATACTTCATGCATCTAAGATTCTCCTTTGATGTGATGAGTGAAAAGATTTTAGGTGCGAACTAAACACGGGCTTACTACTCGTACTGCACTTTGCATTACTACTGGATCAGTCGTGAGCATTGAAAGTGGCAGAAACTTTGTCATGAATTTGCAAAAGGATTGTGGAGTACACGTCCTTGCCAAGTCAGTAGTAGGGTGGTGAAAACCAGCATTGCCCACGGCTCACTTTCGCTTTGCAATACGTATATTGTAACTTTGCAAGGTCATGGCGCTGTTCTTTCTTTCGCTCGCTTTTACTTTCAACAGGGGTACACCTATGCGGTGCGGCGCAAGAGGAAAGCTCCAATGGTTCCTTTCGCGCCGTCCGATGGGAAGAACTGATTGATTGGTCCAAAAGGCGCTCCAATGAAAGCCACTGTACTACGTTTTCCAAAAGCCAAGGTGCAAAATGCAAATAAAAGAATAATGATCCCTTTTGAGCCAAAGGAACTCAGCATGAACCGTGCTGTTCTTCACCACGAAGAAAGCAATCTTGATCAGAGACTCAGAGTGGCTACTAATATCCGTGTTTTTAAAACAGAAAATTAGGTTTGGTGGGGGAGGAGGGAGAGCTGCCGAAGCTGACTAAATCAAAGATGCTTACTCCTATAATGATTCCATTATTCAGGGAGATGGATGGAATGGAACCCCACTAATGCAGGCAACACGCTTAACGAACTTGGAAAAGAAAAACCCCAATGGCTTTGCACAGATGCTTCCCTTTCCATGGTAGAGGAGAAGTAGCCAACGAGGCAGGCATAACTTGATGCCACCACCAATTGCAGCCATGCCAATAAGCTTTATGAAAAGTTTTGCTAAACAAACAAACATCCTCCTCCCTCCTTCCTCATGGCAGCAAGAATCAATCAATCAATCAGCACACATGAATCACGAGCACACATGACAACATCTGCCAAGTGCTAGTAAAAAGTCAGAACCAAAACAGTTGACACCATGCAGAAAGCGAAAGGGAGCTTGTTCAAGTTCATTGTTGAACCAAAGGAGCAAAAATATGGTACAGAGGAGGATGAAGGTGGGGGAGGTGAAATTGGTTGAGACGATGCTTATTGTCCCCCATCTTCCAATCCTCACATGCTCATCAGAGTGCAAGAAATTGAACAGAAGACGGGAGAGGTAGAGCAGAGGTGCTCTCGATCAAAACAACTACTACTGGTGACTGACCTTGGCGAGACCCACCTTCTTGGCGGTCTCCTTCCTTTCCCTAATCTACAAGAACAGGCGAGCGAGCAGCTGCTGGATTACTAGTTCCAGGGGCCCCAGACCTTCTCGCCGATGAAGCGCACCAGCCTCCCGACGGTGCTCTTCTCGGCGCCGCCGCCGCAGCCATCCACGCTGTTGCAGTCGCTCTCGCTGGTCACCGACGCGGCATCCTCGTCGCCGTCCATGCTGCTCCCCACCTCTTCCTCCTCCTCGTCCCCGTCGCCCTCGTACTCGCCGTGGTGGTCCCTCCCGCCGTCGCAGCCAGGAGGTGGAGGTGGTCCACACTGGCGTCCACCTCCCCGGCGTCCTCGTGGTCGGCCGCGTCGCTGCCACGGCGACCGCGGCGCCGGCGGCGGGATGCCCCACGGCGCGGAGGGCCCCCTCCGCCGCCGCCGCCTTCCTCGACGGCGTCGATGATGCGGTGGATGAGGTGGCGGTTGGGGGACGCGTCCCAGCGCGCCCAGAAGCTCTTGTAGCATCCGAAGCAGCCGCACCCCATCTCCGGCGGGTGTGGCCCACGGCGGCGGCGCGGGCGGCCCCCCGCCGCGCCGCCGCAGGACAGGAGGTAGGCAAGCACCTCCTGCTCCTCCGCCGTCAGCGCCGACGCCAGGGCCAGCACGGCGGCCGGCAGGGCCACGGCCGCGGCAGCGTCCGCCGGCGCAGGGTGCACCCGGCGGCCCTTCCCCTGGTACAGCTTCTTCATCTCACTCACACAACACACTCAAGCTCGCTCTCGTCCTGCCCCGCCCGGGGTTAGCAGCACGGTTAGGTGCCCACCAACTGCTCGACGAAAAGCCAAGCGGGGAGGCGACGGGCGGAGTTGGTGGGTAGGTGGCGACGGGCTGCCGTCGGCGGCTAAGACGTTGCTGTTCGGAGTAGCTGCGGGATGGCAGCAGCGCAGCTCGTGCCGGCCGCTTCTCCGTCCCCTCCTCTGAGCTGAGGGTTTGCTGCTGGGGTCTCTCTCTTGCCTTTTGGGGGCTCAACAGGGGAGAAGAAGAGAAGGGGGAGGAGGTTGTGGAGTTGGGTTTGGTGGGTGGGAACTGCCTCTAGCTAGTCTCTAGTACTTGGGAAGTAGAGATGGGATGGGAATCTGGCTGAGACGGGGGCTTGGCTTGGCCGTCCGGTTGGGGGCGGGAGACGGATGTCTTTGGTACGACCACGTAAACGGAGACGGTCCTCGTCTCTCTCAGCTCAGGACAGGCACACGGCTGTCTGTCTGTGTACCGCGTGCACGGACCTCGTGGTTTGGTTACGCATGTTCGTTCAGACCTACGTACGGTCGCCGCACCGCACCACTTTTTTTTCACTCTTCTTCTTTTTGCTTGCCTTTTTATAAAAAAGGATAGGGCTTGAAAATGCTGACTGTTTCGAGTCCCCTCTTCTCCGGCTAGTCCACCCTCCTACGGTCGGTCTCCGCCGGCATGAAACGTGGTAGGTGTGAAAAACAGAAGACGGCTGATGAAAAAGAAGAAGCGATTTGGTGATGGGCCCAGCCCAATGCAGATAGGTAGACCCGGAGGCCCAAGTCCGATCAGCCCCATCATCCCCTCTCCTCAATTCAAAGAGAGCTTCAACAACCTTCTCACATCAGCTGGGAGAGTCCCCGATGACTAGAGAAGCTTGTGAATTTATCGCTGTTGAACATCCAGAAAGAGACGGACTTGACAACGTTTCAACCCCCTCCTCCCCAGATCGTTCTGCCTGTCTGTCGCCAGGACGAGCGAGCCGTGGCGTGGCGGCTTTGCCGCCTCGGGGAATTGATTGATTCCTCGTTCAGTCGTAGGGGTTCCTGAACTTCTTCAGGAGCTCTGGAATGTCGTAGGCCAGCATGTCATCCACGCCCTGCACCATCTTTGGCCTCAGCTTCTCGAACTTGTCGAAGTTGTAGGCGCTCAGAAGCTCCCTGTACTCCTCCACGCTCGGGAAGTCCCCTGGCGGCAAGTGCAGCTCCTTCTGGACCTGCGTCCATGGTACAACAGAAACAAAACAACCATTCAGCTTGCAGAGATAGTATAGATGCAGCATCAGAGACAGTATAGATGGATCGCTGTACAAGGAAGGAATGGGGCAATGCTCAGTTATAACCTTTGCAAACTGTTCGTCGAGGTTCTCGAGCAGCTTCTGCTGAGCCTTGGCCTTGCCCATCAGCGCAGGCATTTCTTTCTTCAGATGGCTGACTATGTGCGCGTGAACTTTAGCAGCCCTCGCGCGCTTCACAAACTCGTTGATCTGCCATCCCAAATGTCCAAAGATCATCATGTCTTAGCACAAGTTTGAAATTGAGATGGAAAAAATATTTTCTAAATTGGTGGTGTGTCTCACCCGACGATCACAGGCTTTCTTAGGGATATCGTTCAGGTCGGAGAGCAAGTCATCCTGTTCTTTCTGGAACAGCTCCATGCCCAGTGGGCCAGCTGTTGTCTCCCTGATAGGCTTGTCGTTGAATGAACTAGACAGGGCAATTAGTTTAGTGTTTAGCGACACGCCAATGCAGTCAAGTCATACTAATACCTGATCAATAAATTGCCAAATGTTAGGTCTCCATTGAGGATGGACATACCCTATGTAGACCCGATTAACTTCTGGTGTGTTCAGGACTTTCCCGAGCGACCACAACAGTGCTCCGTATACTCTCATCAGCTGAAAATAATTCCTTTTCTCGTCAGAAATCTTGAGTTGTATAAAAGGGCTAAACTGTTGGAATATGATTTAAAAAAGATATGCTGCTATAGTTGTATATTCCAAGAGAACGTAATGGAGCAAGAAAATGGAATATGCTGACGTGGAGGGATAGAGAGGGTATGGGGACAAGGAATACCGACCTGTTGTGCATCAACTTGGTCTGCCTTGTTGAGAACTATGCGTATTTTGTCATCATGCCCACGTAGTGACCCAATCACTCGCTTGAACTCATCGCTGATGTCAAGCTTATGTGGATCAAACAGGAGAAGAATAAGATCGCACTTTGCCGCAAACCATGATGTAACTCCAGTGAAATCATAACTGCGCTGTGTTCGCTGTTTTTCCCCTGATAAAACTCCAGGAGTATCCACGAAGGTTACGTGCTCTAGTAACTTCACAAAGAAAATTGAATTGTCAGTTTCTCCCACAAGGAAAACGAAAAGAAGCTGTAACCAAATACTCATTGCAAGAGAGATTATACTGGATGTGGCATCTGGGAACATTCGAACTTTGATAAAAATGCCGTTCCGAAAGATGACAAGCCACTGTATGGCATATCAGCTTGGACAGCAACTGTGTTTCCAGGAATGCATCTTTCATCTGGTCCAGACTGCGGGGTGAAAGCATTTATCATAGGAATGAGAAGATGCATGGAGAGCATATGTACTGAATGAATCAAAGGATGATAGCGGTCTGATAGAAACTTACAGTGATGACAACAAATCTGTCTGTTGTAGGCTCTGGTCCAATATGAGCACCTGCACAAGTAATGTTGCAGATATTGTTAAATACGTTCAAGAGATAACGTGAGACAAAAAACAATATTGGGTTATTCATCTTAGTCACCTGGATAACTTGTCTTTAGTAAATGCTTTATGAATGTTGTTTTTCCCGTGGAGTATTGACCCAACAACATGACCATTGGCTTCGAATCAAAGTCACTGCTAGTCTACAAATGTTATATATTAAAAAAAACATGATGTAGAAACATCTACAGTAAATAGTGTAAAAATGTCAGAATAAATAGAGTGTATTATTTATTGCAATGTCAGAATAAATAGAATGTACTATTTACAGTAAATAGTGTAAAATGTCAGAATAAATAGAAAGTACCAGCAAGGGAGACACAAAGTCAGGGAACTGATAAGTTTTTTCCAAAGGTCTCAACTTCTCAATATACAATTTCTTTAGCCCATCGATGATTGAAGTAACTGATTTTAAAGGAATCTGTAAAAAAATATACATGCCTATTCAGTACAATGTAAAACTCTAATAGTTTTGAATAATACAATGCCTATGGGGTGCACCTTCTTTCCTGACTTGGAGTTAAACCAGCTGGCTGGTATAGGTGATTCTGATGGATGACATGCTGCATAATGGGTGAGAATACCAGTAAGATCTCAGAAACAATCTACAAACTAGACTGAATAATGAACGGTTAGATACTGCATTAGGTTTTAAGGTAACAAACACATACCAACAATAGCAGAGCCGCCCTTGCCCCCAGAGTTCTTTTTCTTCAAGAATCATAAAGGAAAAGAAAAGGGAGAATCAAATGAGGCTATGTGCTATTTCTTCATTCTGGTACAAGTTAACCAAAGATAGCGTTGACATACTAGTTTTTTAGCCAGACCTTCCATTGTGGGGGGCTGCAACCTTTCCAGATCTGAAGCAAAAGTAAACAGTCAGAGGAATTTTTTTTCTTCAGGTAGACCCGTGGATTAGTAGTTGAGTCTCATTCGAATCCGCTTTACCTGCATTTGACATGGTTTCTTGACTGATGTCATTCCCTGCTTGCGCGAGAGAGATCAGCTGCACGTTGCTATCTGGTTTAATACACCGCAGAAAAAACAAGTCCAAATATGCAGAGATCAGACTGAAGCAGGCCCGGTATCAATGTATGTTGAACAAACCTGCATAGCAGTCATAAACTCGTAGAATCCAAGATACCCCTGACGTTTGGAATCAGCGATTGCCCAGACCTAAAGAT
The DNA here is from genome assembly GCA_015476505.1 of Urochloa ruziziensis. NCBI lineage: Eukaryota > Viridiplantae > Streptophyta > Magnoliopsida > Poales > Poaceae > Urochloa > Urochloa ruziziensis. The sequence continues at coordinate 49,824,217 of CM027125.1, forward strand.
TCGAAGGAAACGTTTTAGTAACAGTTGTGAACGAAAATCAAATCAGGGAATTGTCTGATCGTCGGGAAACTGATGATCCAGAGAAAAGAATGGAAAACGTCCATGGATCATGTCCCGTCATAATGCATGCAGAATCACAGATCATTTCGTTAATTTCGTGCTGTGACAGGAGGAGTAATCACCTGCTTCAGCTCGGGCTTGGAGAGATTGGACATGGCGAAGAACTTGAGCGCATCGCTCCCCGTCAGGCGCCCATCCCCGTCTTCGATCGCGCAACCATACAGACGCCCATCAGATTTAGCAGCATTCATTCGTTCGCAATATGGCAAAGGGAAATTCGACAGGGGGCGCGACGGATCGCGGAGCAAACCTTGGTCGGCAAGGGAGAACCACTGGAGGTAGGTGTTGCGCTGCTCCTTGAGGTTCCATTTCTTGGGCGACGAGTCGGGCCCCATCGTCTCTCCTCGGCTCCTTCACCTCCCCCTCTCTGCCGGAGCCCGGAGAGGAGAGAAGAGAGACGAGGAGGAGAGGGCCCGGAGGGGCAGGCAGGCAGGACGAGGAGAAGAATGCCACCACGGCTGGCGCGCGCGGGCAGCCTCTTCCCGCGGGTTAATGCCCATCGCCCGCGCCGGGGCGCCTTGACCTGGCACCATGGGCTCCGTTAGAATAGCAGGCCGAGATTTTGAAAGGAATGGGCCTGCCGCCGATGCTAGCAGCCCAAAAGGACTAGCAGTTGGATCCAGCCCAACCCATCGCTACCTCTCTCTCAGTCGCACCCGCCGCGCTCGTTCCGCCGTCACGCGATGGCGCGGCCGCACGACCCGGTCGGGGGTTGCGGCGCGCGTTTGGGGGCGGTCAAAGGTGGGGCCCGCCGACCTCGCCTGACTCGCTGTCCCACCGCATGATCCCAGCGCGTCGCGTCGCGTCACATCAAAAGGCGGGTGGTGCGCTCCCTCTCTCGGGCGGCGCGCGGCTTGCGAGTGCGTGACCAAACAAGACCACGCGGCGCGGTTCCTCTGGCCCCGCGCCCGGCGAGGCCGCGTGGGTGGCGGCGAGGCGACCGGGGCCGTTCCGCTCCCACTGATCCGCGGGGCCGGCGGTGGTTGCGGGGGCCACCGTCTGGATGGTGATGGGTCGGCGGCGGGGTGAGGCGTGCGGCCGGTGAGCGCCGTCGAGGTTGGGGGGAGTTGAGTGGTGGCGCGTGGTTCCCCACGCTGCCGCCAATTGCCAAATTCTGCAACTGGGCGGCTGGGCGCACGGCAAGGAATGGCCAAAGTAAAGCGAATTCCATCAACGGATGGATTCTTGTTTGAATTTTAGGCAGAGTGCGACAGAATGGTTTGCGTGGCGTTCTGTTTGGCCGCTCGGGGAACAAACTAATCTCAGCAATTGATTGGCCTCTCGTTTGATGATACCGTGATGTCTGCTACCGTCCTGCTACCATCAATTTAGTAGCAACTCTCAAGTGTGATGAGTTCAATTCAAAGTTCCTCTCCGCATACCCCGCGCTACATCTATTTAGTGTATTAAAAAAATACTAGAATAACGATCAGTTTCAAACTTTACAGACGTTTAGCCAAATGGCAATGGACACAACTGTAGTACTCGTTTGCAACAGTTGGTAGCTTTTCTAGGCTGAAGGCGACATCAATGGCAAATACTACTAATTTTACTTTGTTTCTCCCTTGCACTCAAGCCGTGGTCCTAACCAAAATGAATGTGAGTAGCGTGAACCATCAGATTATTGAATGAGTTAGATGCTGATTCTCACCAATCAACGATGAATAAAATTGAACGAATCTCTGTCGACGATCATCGCCACTAAATGAGACTTAAACACCATCAATTCAGCTTTTCTCTTTAAGCTTGTTTCATCCTTCCACAATTACTCCTACATCCCTTTAAAATGTCGCCTAGCTCCCTCTTCCATCTCCACCGATGCTCCCACCCGCTGTCTATCTAACCTTTCTAGCACCTTGCTAACCTTTTCTTTTAGGACAACACCCCGCTAATTTTGTGGTGTCAATCTATCGCTTTCCCGCCCATACAGCGAGCACTGTCACACCGCAGCCCATCGCCGAAGGCCACATCTTTTGAGCCCGGTAAAAGGAAAACCACTCTAAGCTAGTTAATTACTCCTCCCTCTCTCTGAAACCTAACTCCGTCGTGGATTGGGATTTCTGCGGTTGTAAATTCATATCGATGGTCAGAATTTCAGAGTAGTAAAATATACGCACTTCAGACATGTACACTGTGATGGTCTTTTACAAGCCACTTGGTTTACAACAGCACGGACGATAGGGATCCGGATCCTGCGTCAAGATCAGACGGTACCGCGCGGCGAGGTAAATGCGATGCGAGCCTTTGCTTTGCTTATAGTGCGGCCGGAGTCCGCTCCACGTAGCCAGTGGACAGCACAGCGACCCGCAAGTAGGAGATAGATGGCGGCAGCTAAGACGCAACGCGACAGGGAGAGGCCGGAGGGCAAAAACAAATCGAAACGTGTTATTGCTGCTGCCCAACAACGAAACGCGGGAGGAGGAAGCACAAAGTGAACTCGGCGACGGTCGACGGAGGAAATCAAATCGGGGGAAAAAAAAAAGTATAGTGGCGTGGCGAGAGGGAGTGGGGAAGGTGGGAAGCGGCTGCCCAAAGCTAGACCGCGCCGCGTCTCCCCACGCCTTCTTCTACCCCCCACCCCTCGCCTCTCCTCCTCCATCGCCAGACGCCCAGACCACACCGCCCTTCTCCTCCTCCTCTCGTCGTCCCGCGCTTCCTTCACGGCTCAGCAAGTAGCGCCGTCGCCGCGCTGAAGGAGTCCCGGGCGTTTCAATCAATTCGGCTGAGAACCAAACAGCCGCGCGGCGCGCCGAGGAGATTTTTTTCGATCGCGGTAGAGCTAGAGGTGATCGAGGAAGCTTAAGGATGATGTGCGACACGGCGGCCGTGCCCGTGGCGGCGGCGAGGTACAGGGGCGTGAGGAAGCGGCCGTGGGGCCGGTTCGCGGCGGAGATCCGGGACCCGGCGAAGCGCGCGCGCGTCTGGCTCGGCACCTACGACTCCGCCGAGGCCGCGGCGCGGGCCTACGACGCCGCCGCGCGGACCCTGCGCGGCCCGATGGCCAGGACCAACTTCCCCGCCGCCTGCCTCGTACCGCTGGCCTCCCGCCCCGGCCTCGTCGCGCCGGCGCAGGCGCCGGCCGCGCCCACCTGCAGCTCCAGCTCCACCGTCGAGTCCTCCTGCGGACCCCGCGGGGCGCTCAGAGCGGCCGGGACGGCGGTGCCTCCTCGGAGTAGGCGGTTGGTGAAGACACGTCCTCCTCTGCGTAAGGCGGCGCCAGACGCCGATTGCCACAGCGACTGCGCCTCGTCGGCCTCCGTCGTGGACGACGGCGACGACGCCTCCACGGTCCGGTCGAGCGCGCCGTTCGACCTCAACCTCCCGGCGCCGATCGACGATGACCACGCCCTCCAGCTCTGCACGGAGCTGCGGCTGTGAGCGATAGGATCCACGAAACGATTGAGAAGGCGATTTTGCTTTGCTCTTCTTTTCCTGACCACACTCTGATTGACTCCTTGTGCTCGGGACACAGCCTGTACTACTATTGTTCTGTATAGTACGCGATAAGAATGGCAATAGATGGGTGAATGATTTCTGCAAAAAGCTCTGCAGTTTCAGATCGTCGAGAGTTTTCGTTTATTTTTTCATCTCTTGTATTTGGATCTGCTACCATCTTCTCTGCTCATTCTGTTTGTACAGCAGAGAACATCCATCTAAAATGTTCGTGAATTAACACGAAATCCTGCTACAATCTTTAAGTATTTCTTGGTGATCATTAGCTTCATAGCTTGCCATCGAAAACGGTAGAAGCGATGGGGTTCGTGCATTTCCTTTTTGCTCCATGCTCTTGCTTTGCTTGTTTGTGTACGAGATGGAGAAAGAAAATTCACCGTTTCAGTTCAGCATAGCCGACTTTACGCTCAATCATAGAGAAACGTTGAACTACGTTGACTTTACAGCGCTTCATGTGTGTGCTTGCTCGCAGTTCAATGTTTGCTAGCAGTCAACGTCTGGCACAAGTCGATTTGATGGCACCCGCACATACATGGATCAGTAATGAAGCCAAGCAGGCCCTGGTACGAGTGGAAGGAGATATCTACCATGGCCTACGGCAAAGACATGTTGGTTTCATCTCCGGAGTGCCAACTGCCAAGATGACCAAACGGAAGCAGTTCCTAACGCCTCCTCTTCCCAGCACCACCCGTGACTCCATTGCATTGTGTATTTGTGTTGGCATGCGGTTGGTGTTAACCATAGAAAGCAGCAGGCGACTCGTTGTTTTATAAGAGAAGACTGGCTACAGGCCTACAGCAGGGTGTGGGGAGCAATGCACGACGTGCCTCTTCTCTTTAACTTGTATAAGGGACATGTTTCACTCGATCAGCCAGCGGGTGTGTATTTACTTGATCATTATTTGCTTCTCTGTCTTCCTCTGATGCCTAGATGTAACTACGCTACAGCCGATCCCTGAGGTGCAACACAATCGATGGCGTCAAAGCCGCCGGGCAGGCAGCCAATGCAACGTGTGAAGGAATTATGTCATTCAGTTTCCAGATCACATTGTATCTTCCTCCTGTACATGCAGGGAACGGAATGCTGGTCCACACAAATGTACCGATATCTGTTTATGAAGTACAGTACGTACTACCAGTAGTTGCTAACAAAAACCTGCCCTCCTGCCCAGGCCTCGCCGCGCCGGCGGCGCAGCTGCGTCGTGCCCAGCGGCAGGCTGCGCCAGACGCCGACTGCGCCTCGTCGGCGTCTGTCGTGGATGACGGCGACGACGCCTCCACGGTACGGTCGCGCGCGCCATTCGAGCTCAACCTCCCGATGGACAATGATCGTATGGCCGCCATTCTGCACGGACCCGTGGCTCTGATCAAAAGGATCCGCGAACGATTGAGAAGGCGATTTTGCTTTGGTCTTCTTTTTCTTCACCAAACTCTGAATTGACTCCTTGTGCTGGAGACAGAGCCTGTACTACTACTGTTCTGTATACGCGATAAGAATGGCAATAGATGGGTGAATGATTTCTGCAAAAAGCTCTGCAAGGTCAGATCGTGGAAAGTTTTTGTTTTTTCAGGTCTCGTGTATTTTTGGATGTGCTGCCATCCAGTTCTGTTTGTACAGCAGAGAACATTCATCTAAGATGTTCATGAACTAACACGAAATTCTACTGCAATTTTTGAGGTATTTTTCTTTATGTGATTATTATCTTGTGATGGAAGGGTAGAATCGATGTGCCGATGTGGTTTTCAGCATAGCCGACTTAAGCTTATCATTTGTGAAACATTGAACTGCTTGCTCACTCTTCAATATTTCATGAAACATGCGACGACGGAAGATTCAACGCTTCAGCATAGCCGACTTGACGCGGTCCATCATACTGAAACATTTGCCTGCTTGCATTGTGTTCCGGATCTTTCGAAAAAAATTCACCGAAGATCATAATGAAACATCGAACTGCATATTCAATCATCAATTTCAACTGGAAGCCTTGCTGTTGTTGCGGTTCCCCTTCGGAGCCATTTACTACATCTCGCACGCGTCAATTCGATGGCACCCACACATACATAGATCAGTGGTAAAGCCAAGCAGAACCTGGTACGAGTCGAAGGGGAGAGCTACCATGGCCTACGGCAAAGACATGATGGCCTCATCTTTGCAACACCACTGTCCAGCATGATCAAACTGAAGTAGTTCCTCACGCCTCCTCTTCCCACTTCCCAGCACCCCTGACTCCATTGCATTGTGTTTGTGTAGCATGCGGCTGGTGCTAACTAGAGAAAGACTGAGCGTTATAGTGTAAGAGAAGACTTGCAACACCAGGCTGTGTGAGCAATGTGCCTTTTCTTTTTAACTTGTACTAAGGGACATGTTTCAGCCGGTGCATGTGTAGTAGCTGATCATTATTTGCTTCTCTGTCTCCCTCTGACGCCTCGATGTAATGTAACTACAGCCGATCCCTGAGGTGCTCGTGCTTTCAAGTTGAAGGATGATAACATCTCTGATCTTGTAACACAATTATTCCTGGCTTCAAAGCAGTCAAAGCAGCCAACGTGCGAAGGGCACTGTACGACGCCGTCACGCGGACCCTGAGCCGCCAGGACCAATTTCCCCTCCGCCGCCTCCTCCCGCGCCGGCTCCACCGTCGAGTCCTCCAGCGGCAGGCCGTTCGACCTCAACCTCCTGGCGCCGATCGACGATGACCACGGCCTCCAACTCTGCACGGAGCTGCGGCTCTGAGCAATAGGATCCGCACGAACAACAACAACTGCAACAATTGAGAAGACGATTTTGCTCAGATTCTGATTGACTCCTTGTGCTCGAGACAGAAGACAGAACCTGTACTATATACGCGATAAAGAATGGCAGTACTACTAGATGAGAGTTTTCGTTTCTTCAGGTCTCTGGTATTTGGGTCTGCTGTCATCTTCTCTGCCAGTTCTGTTTATACAGCAGAGAACATTCATAAGATGTTTGTGAATTAACATAAGATCCTGATACAATTTTGAGGTATTTTTTGGTGATTATTATTATCTTGTGATGGAAGAGTAGAAGCGATGGGGTTCGTGCGTGTCCTTTTCGCTCCATGCTCTTGCTTGTTTGTGTACGAGACCGAAGATTCAACGCTTCAGCATAGCCGACTTGACACGCTCCATCATACTGAAACATTTATCTGCATGGCTGCATCCTCAGTCTTCAACGTTATTTTCACGAGCATGCATGATGGAAGTCGGCTATGCTTGCTTGCATTACATGTTTGCTTATCTCCCTTATCTTTCTGGGAAGCCCAGCTTTTCTTACAGTTCCCTCGGAGCCGTTTGCCACCCAACAGAAATCTCGCTCGTGTCGATTCGATGGCACCCACACACATACACGGATCAATGATCAAACAGAGCAGAACCTGGTACGAGGGGATATTTAATTAATTGCCATCCTCCCGGACGTCGCCTCTCCGTTTGCCATTATCCCGGTTGACCTTACAGATTTGCCACTCATCTATACAATATGCTACACATTTGCCATTTTTGCGCACATGGCGTGCCAACTCACCCGGCCAGCGTGGAACACGGACGCGAAATGACCAAGTTGCCCCCGCCTTATCCCTTCCTCACGCAGCTGGCCCGTCTGGCTCGCTCTCTCCTCTCATTCCCTCCCCTTCCCCTTTGCTCACTGCCTGCTGTTGCTGCTCGCCGCTCCTCTTGTTGCTCTTTCACGTTCATCCCCACCAGCAGCTCGAGAGGATCCCATGGGTGGATGATGTCGCATGTAGGAGATTCGTCTGGAGGAAGGAGGCAGAGGCAACTTGTTTTTGGTGAGGAGACAGGGCTTCCCTTGGTCATGTGCCCAAAATGCAAACTGGCACGAGTGATTGAGCGACGCTCCAAGAAGGAAAATGAGAACCATGGACGGGTCTACTTCAAGTGCCCAAGGAATATAACTTGGGTAAGTTGGTTTCTCTGATTTTACTTTTTTTATTTGCGCCTGATTGTGAGCTAGGGTTTGTGGTGACATTTGTGTGTTTGATGTTCAGGCGCCTGATAGATGCCCCTACTATAAATGGCAGAGGGCATATTTTGATGAATTGGTCAACACCAAGTTGGTTCAGATAGTTTTTGGCGAAGCTGAGGAAGAGCTGATTGAAGAAGTGGGAGAAGAAGTGCAGTCCATAGAGTTGCAGCGTGCTTGGAGGCCGGCAGGAGCAGGTTGTGTTGCGCAGTCCAAAGCAATGGAGGCAAAAGTGGACAATCTGATGAAGGCTGTGATGTTCCTGATTGTGTTGCTTGTAGCTCTTGTAGGGTTTGTAGTTGGGTATGTTCTGAAAAAGTAGTTGTGTATGTTCTGAACAATGTCATGTGTATCTCTGGGACAATGTGTTATGAATAATGTGTCATGAATGGAGTTTATGAATGGAGTAACTGAAGCATTCCGAGTCATTCACATTCAAATTCACCTAGATAAATTGATAATGGAACCAATAACATTCAGCTGAACATGACATAGTTTGTGGCCAAATTAACATGCAGTCATACATGACATTGTTCATGACCAAATTAACATTCAGCAGCCAAACATGACATTGTTCATGGCCAAATTCCAGAACACATTCTGGAATACACACATAGTTTGTAGACAAACTCCAAAATACTGACAAGCCACATTGTTCATGCCAAGAGTACAGAACCTAATATTGGAATACATGACATTGTTCCCCATATTTTCCTACTTCTTTGTGGGGGGCTGTGACTCTGTGGCCTTCTTCACCTTGGTGGCCAGCATCTTCTTTCTTGGTGTCATTTTTTTTGCTGGAGCAGGCAGTAATGCCTCCAGAGCTGGTGGATCTTCCTCCAAAGCAAGCCTCCTGGTCATATAGAAGATGAGTTAATACATTGCAAGCTGTTGTGGTAAACACTACACCAGCAATGAGATAGCTCACCTCTTACTGGACAATGTTGATGCTTGGTTGGATCCAGATGCTTGAGCTTCATTTGCTGCAGCTACTGCTAATGCTTCTGCTTCCTTTGCTGCAAGTAATGCTGCATTAGCTGCTTCCCTTGCTGCTGCTGCTCTTGTTCTTGGGGTAGTTATCTCTGGTATTGTAGGAGCATCCTTCTTGCTTTTCTTCCTTCCAGCCTTGACAGCTCCTTTCTTTGTTCTCTTCCTGCAAAATGCAAGTGTAAAGTTAAGTATGTTAGGCCACAATAATTAACAAGTACTGAAGTATTTACATGCCAAGAATTGACACACCTTTTCTTTGTCTCAGTAAGTGTACACCTCCAACTACCCTTTCTATGCCCTTTCTCACCACAATTATCACACCTCACTTGCCTTTTAATCTTGCCTGTCCTTTCTAAGCATCCAGGTATTCTATTCTTTTTCTGCCTACCTACACCTCTCTTCTGTGCAATAGGTGGGTACAACTTAAATCCTTTCTCAACTTCAGGCCATTGGTTCCTATCAGTGATGTTAGGCCACCCAAGTTCATATGCTTGCTGAAACCTTTGTACAGAATAAGCCATATGCACATACTTGTCATAGTTTGGTTGTCTGTCAGTAGTTATCACAGCCAATGCATGTGGGCAAGGCTTACCTGTAACTTGCCATTCTCTACAGGTACATATTTGCTCATTCAGATACACTACATGCCTCCTAACTTCTTCATCTTTGTAGATTTCAGTGACTTCAGCTTGGCCAGGAAGGCCCTTTGTGACTTTGAGGTGTCGTAATCCTTTTGAGGCAGCATTAAGCTGATGAATGACTGCAGGCAGAATGACTCCATGAAGAGCCCTTGAGATCCTTCTCCTCCTTTCCATCATGACCACACCCTTCTCCCTTATGGCATCAACCATACAATGAAGTGGCAAATCTTTGAAGTCCTTGATCCAGGCATTCCAGCACTCTGCCAAGTTATTGTTGATGTAGTCACACTTTATATCAGTAGAAAACTTTGATCTGGCCCAAAGAAGATTGTGGTTTTTCTCAAGCCATTGTTTAGCTTCGGGGCTAGCTGCAAACACTTTGTCCATGAAATACTTGTACTTTCCAGGTGCATAAGACCTTGCTGCAGGCCACATATTAGCTGCATACACATCACCAGTAAATGTTTTCTTCATGTTCTCCATGAGATGCCTAAAACATTCTCTTTGCTCAGCCCAAGGAAAGACTTGCTGCACTGCTGATTCTAAACCCTTGCATGCATCAGTGCATATTGCTAACTTCGGTACAACACCAATGGCCTTAGCAAGTTGCTCCATGAACCAAATCCAGTCATCCTTGGTTTCTGATTGAAAGAAGCCAAAAGCTAATGGAAACATCCAATTATGGCCATCTAAAGCTAAGGCTGCAGGCATGTGCCCATTCCACATGCCATTGAGTGCAGTGGAGTCTATGCTAATATAAGGCCTGCAACCTGTTAAAAATCCATCTATACTACCTTTGAATGCACAAAAGAATCTGGTGAAGTGACGCTTTTCTCCGATTTTAACACTATCTATCTCAACTACACTACCACGTGATCTCAACTCCACCTCTGCCTTCAACCTATACAGCCAATCGAAGGAGTCATCCCACTTACCAAAAAGTTTATCTGCAGCTCTCTGTCTAACATACCACACTGTCTGATAATTGATCTGAATTTTGTACTTGTCCTCCAAAGCCTCCTTTACATCTTGGGCGCCCATTTTGGGCTTCTTCTTCAGAAGAGGAATTGCCCTTTCAGCAACCCAAGCTTGGCTGGCCATTGTGCCGTGAACTCTGCTTCTTGAAACACACAGATGAGTTTGGCTGTTTATTTGGACCTGCACATGGCAAACAACAACCATTAAGTCATAACCAATATATGTTTATAGATATATATTAAATACCAGAAGACAATCAAACTTCAGAAGAAAAAGGAAAGAAAAATGGTTAGTGATTGTACCCTGACACACCCATCTGATTGTGTTCTAGCTCTAATGACCCAGGGGCATCCATTAGCCTTGCAATATCCTCTAAATCTGGACTTGTCAGATTTCTCAGTTCCAAGCTCAAACTCTTCCACTATAGCATGCTGCTTAACTGCAAGCCTGAAGTCATTCATGCAAGGATATATAGTACCCACTGCCATGTCTGGATTATCCCTATCCCAATCTAACACATGGCTCTGAAGGATCATAGTCATTGACATCAATACCAGCCTCAAACATATCATGTTGGAGATCTGCAGGCATGACTGGAATAGCAGCTTCTTCTTCAGCTGCTTGTGCTACTCTCTCATCTGCTGCTTTGAATCCCATTGCTTCATATACAGTTTCCTCATCAGCCAAGCCATAAGCTTCACCATCTTGATCAAGATGAGGGATGACTGTCAATAGACTCCAATCAACAGGCTCATGAAAAGACTCAAAATGATCTGGAGAACTAAATGTGTCCCCAATATCTTTAACATTAGATGGCTCAGCATGACTGGTAACACCAGAACTGCCTTTGGACCAAGCTGTAGTATGCCCAGTTTGGTAGCCACCCTTGTCAACTACTTCAACTATCACATCTGCCATTTTCTCAATTAATCTAGACTTTATCATCTTCTCAAAGTGCTCATTTTTCCTAATCTTTCACTTAGCAGCACTGTCAGAATCAACTGCCCACACTGCTAGTTCTTGACTAGGACCCCAAATGATCTTTGCTGCCATATCAGTCACAAAGCGGTCCAGGTTATATCCAGAGCAGATATCCACCCACACATCATGATATTGCTCGTCCATGTCTAAGTTTCCATACTCAAGCATTGCCTTATACGCCACACATTTAACATCTATTCTAAACGCATTGCCAGGATCAATCCTGACACAGAACAACATACAAACAGTTTGGAGTTAGATAAATCGCACCTACCACTAACAATACAACTAAACGAGGAAGAGGGCCGATTGCTGACTTACCACGGAGGGCACTCACTAGGAATCATTTTTATGCAACGAAAGATCCGAACATCTACTTCGCGAAGCGCCTATCATTCAACAAAAATCGCATCAAGCTCATTTTCGTCCCCGGTCAAGTCTCTAGGACCCTAACGATAACCAACGACAAACGCTAGGGATCCCAAACCAACAGCACAAGCATCCGCGAGATGGGGGAAGAATCAAGCTATTACCTTCGATCCAAGCCTCGGTGAGCTCCACTGACGCCGACGACCTTGACAGCTAGGGTTCGACTCCCTCCAGGTCGGGAAGGGGAGGGAATGAGAGGAGAGAGCGAGCCAGACGGGCCAGCTGCGATGAGGAAGGGATAAGGCGGGGGCAACTTGGTCATTTCGCGTCCGTGTTCCATGCTGGCGGGTGAGTTGGCACGCCATGTGCGCAAAAATGGCAAATGTGTAGCATATTGTATAGAGGAGTGGCAAATCTGTAAGGTCAACCGGGATAATGGCAAACGGAGAGGCGACATCCGGGAGGATGGCAATTAATTAAATATCCCTGGTACGAGTGGCAGGCGATAGATACCGTGGCCTACGGCAAAGACATGATGTTCTGGATTCTTAAGCACTGACACCCATGATGACCAGACTGAAGCAGTTCCTGACGCCTCCTCTTCCCAGCACCCCTGACTCCATTGCATTGTGTTGCTTGAGGACTTGCGGTTGGTCTTAACCAGAGAAAGTAGCGTAAAGAGAAGACTAGCAACACCAGGATGTGGGAGCAATGCACGATGTGCCTCTTCTCTCTAACTTATAAAAGGAACATGTTTCACTCCATCAGCCAGTGAGTGTCTAGTACTGTACTTGATCATTATTTTCTTCTCTGTCTTCCTCTGGCACCTCGATGTTGTACGTAACTACAGCCGATCCCTGATGTGCTTTCAAGTTGTAGGATCTTCTCTCCTGTAACCAACGAGCAATACAATTCATGGCTATAAAGCAGTTTGAGCAGCCAATGCAACGTGCAAAGGAATTATGTCTTTCACTTGTACATACAGGGAACGGAATTAATTAATGCTGGTCCACTCATATGTATCGATATATTTTTTAATAAGATATGTATCGATATTTGATTAAAGGATCGTAGTTGCAAGAAAAAACCATGCGTTTCAACTTTTAAAGACGAACTTTAAGATCGAATTAAAGGATCGGCATGGGTGTATATGGGTTTGATTTCAAAATGCCTAGGGCAACATAGTAACACACGATAGCCTCTTGCAAGAGCAAGGCAATGAGAACAACATATCCAGTGCTCTCGTGCTACCATAAAAAGAAGGGATGAAAAAAAAATCAACGAGAATACATATAGGTAGATGATTCAGTGTTACATGTTCATGCAATATTTGAACTTGAACAAAGTTTTCTATAAGAAAATAAAAGTAAGAAAATTAGAACACACAAAAAAAAGAGAGCATGAAACAAGTTTTGTACGAGGCACTGCTATAGCATATTGATACTAGTATACCTAACTTATTGAGATCTATCTCTATGCCATATATCTTTCAAAAAAATCTCTATGTCATATCCTAGAGCTGATTAAAGCTTATTTATTCAAATTTTGTGAGCTGTGTGCTAGGATCAATTTCACATTTAAATTATTACCATCAAACTTCCTTCAATGTTTTACTACCCATAGTCTTCACTCTCCACATGTACATCATTTGCCATCCTTAAAAATGTTAATGGATACATGGAACCCTTCAATCCATGTTTACTTATTCAAATAAAAACAAAACAAAACCATTCTATTCCTCAACCAAACATGGAGATGAATCCATCTCAATCTACCTAGCTATTGGGCTAAACCTCCACACCATTTTCTTCTCCAACATGATGCACTCCTCACGAGGTGCATGATACCACGAGTGCACCTCGCATGCATGGATCAGCAGTCAGGCTAAAATTGGACTTGGTACAAGTGCCAGGGGATCGCTGCCATGGCATACATGCTACATCGAAGGTTAGCAAGTTCACGAGCGTCATCTTCCATGCCAACCAAATGGAAGCAGTTCCTGATACCCCCTCTTCCCACTTTCCCAGCACCTTTCCATGGTGTTAACAAAGAGGACGAAGAAGATATATGTGTGGTAAGAGAAGACGAGCTACACTTATCATATCGTTTGGGTAGTATCGTCATGCATAGGCAGTGGGAGCATGCAAGTGCTGACACGATGTGCGTTTTTTTTATAAGAGAGTTAGTTGTTCCACTCCATTAGCCATTGGTTAGGGGTAGTACTGGTGCATTTGCATCTCAGTTACACACTACAGTACTTCGTATCGTATCTTTCTGCATAAGGTTAGGGGTCCGCGTTTATGAGTTGCAACCAATAATGTAGTAATAATCTATGTACCGGAGACAACTAATGATATGATCATGTCCTGCCGTCCTTCAGCTGGAGACAAATAAGACCCACTTTCCAAAGAGCATTGCCGTTATTTTGCTTCTGTCTTTTTCTTTTTGACGCCTCTGCATCAAGCAGTCGAGCAAGCAAAGTAGTGTAAAAAAAAGGGGCTTTTGTCATTCCTCTTTCAAATCATATTCCTAGAGTACATGATGGGATTTTCACAAAAAAAAAGAGTACATGATGGGATCGTATTGCAACACACATACGTTTCATCAACTTTCAAAAACGAAATTTAGCCTGACTTAAAAAGATTGGCACGAGCATCTATGGGTTTGACTGAAAATGCGTAGAGTGACCATAGTTGGTGGGACACCGTACAAAATTAAAACGGAAAGTCTCTTCTAAGAGCAAGACATCGCTATATCATGTCGATACTTGTATCTAAACTTTTTTTTGTGTGTGGTCCGGCGATTTCTGCGTCAAATCTTAAGCCGATTTGCAAATTGCTAGGGTTGTTTTCACATTCATATTCGTATGAATTTTACGAAATAACCACGGCCGCATGAATGGCGTATTTGATCATACTCGAATTACACGAGTTGGCAGCAATTGGAGTGAGTATGAATATAACGATTCGAATTTCAAATACGAATCCTTTTCTTTCTTTTGTTTACTTTTCTTTCTCCGTAAGCCAGAGCCCAGAAATCATACAGTTCCAAAAACGCCCGGTCGCAAGTCGCAACCCGAGTCATCACCGGTGACCGGACACCCGTTCGTATCGTACTGCACAAGTTGGTCGCGCTCCCTCCGCCGCCGTGGGGGAGGACCGGAGGGGAGGGGGAAGAAGAGGAGACAGGCCCGACTCGGCCGCTCGCCTCCCGAATCCTCCCGAAAACACGCGAAATCCCCACCCCAAACAGAGCAGAGACAGCCCCCCGAGAAGGCGAGAAGCGCCGAGATCGGGGGCGATGGTGGTGCGGCGGCTGGGCGGCGCGGGGCGCGCTCTGCTCACGCTCCCCAACATCCGGCGGCGGGCCTCCAATTCCTTGGCCGCCGTCCGCGACACCTTCTTCTCCACCAAGGTGACGACGACCTAGCCTCCCCCCTCCCTAATGCCCCCCGTATCTACTGTGATTTTGATCGATTCGCTGACGCGCGTGCTCTTCCGATGGCCGCAGCAAGTGTTCGAGAACCACCGTATCGTCTTCACCGTCGGCACCTCCATCGCCTCCGTCCTCACGATGTGGGCCGGTACGCTCTTCCCTTCCTGCAGCTTCGTGCTTCGCAGTTCATCAGCTGCTTTAGGTTTCGAGATTGGTCATTGTTCGGTTTGTGATGCGTGAAAATCTAGTGCCTGGAGGTTCAGCTTGATTCATCGGGCTCGATTTCTCTATCACTTTAGGCTGTAGTTGAGTGATCTGAGTGCTGAAATCGTGCAGCTTATATGCTGCTACAGCTTTGTTAAGACTCACTTTGATAGGGATTATGGTACATCTAAATCAGAAGTGTTTGTTTCTGGCTTTCTGCAGTGTGATTGAGTTGGAAAACTCCAAATCTATTTCCCCCCATTTTTCCCTGGACCATATGTGGTTAGGCTTGGGAAAATGCAATTAAACTTTGCAGTTAGATTCTTTGCCAATTCCCCTGTTTAATTTGTATGATGATCGTTCTAAACTCTGATTAGATCTGATTTCGACCTCTTGTTAGTGGTTACTCATATGCTGATCGACTCGAACACATATTCATAATGTAATTTTTGTTATTACAGGTTATTCACTCCGCAAAGTGGAGCAAGCAAGGCTTGCCAGGAAGCTTGAATCAATTGATACAGCTGTAAGCAATTTAGCTGAAATACCCTTTTTTCTTAAACATGCAGGAGAGCTGTGAGCTCTGATGAGATACTCCTCTGATGAAGACAAACACCAACTCAACACATACGCACCCACACAGGAGAATTAGCGTTAATGCTACTCTTTGAATACAGTGTTGCGTCCCCTCTACCTGTTTATGAGTTATTCTCACTCTTAGCTTGACCTGGACTTTGGGGAGCTGACAGCAAGCTCTGACTATACCACTATAGGTGTAAAATTCAGGGCATAGGAGATTGAACATAGTTTTTTTTTTCCCCGAACATGTAGGAGAACTTTCTATCATGTTAAAAAGAAAATTGGTCTGGGGACACTATTTTGCGTGATTTGGCTGTAGTGTACTGTTAATTTTTTTCTTGTCTGTAGGACACTTCTTTGACAATATTTTTTGTAAGACAGGGCACATCTTTATTAGTATCTTATAGGCACATTCCTATATTAAAAAGAAATACCACCTTGAGGCACACCTAGTATTCCAGCCTAACATACCTTACTAGTAAGGATAACATGGTCTCTTGCTCTTCACTATGTCACTATCTATTTTGTTTTGTTGATACTTTTCATTTTATTGTGATTCTGATATTGCTGGTGAGTACACAAACCATACACTCCTGACCCCAGCAAAAGATTTTTTTTATGCTTTAGGTGTTTATCTTGCACTACCTTGCCTACAAATTTTCCAATGATTGGATCATTATCTACTTTCCCACTTGTACTTTCTTTTTGCTTCTTGACTTACCAGAAATATTTGTAGTTCAATTATATTTATATTCTGCTATTTATTGATCTCTTACCAGTTGAAGGATAAACACAAACTTGAACATGAAGAGCTTAAAAGGATTCTCGCCTCCAGATGTATTAGCATATCAGCCTGTATGGCCACAGCGATGACCACAATGGTGGTTGGGTATGTTCTTGCTGTTGATTTTAGCTTCACCTCTTTCTTTGCTATTATCCAGTTAGATAGTACTTATAACCTGGCATGTCACTTACTTTCTACATAAGGTTATAATGCTCTAAGGCTTAATCAGCTTATATCCATATGTCCATGTACTTGATACATGGGTGGAGTCCCCACCCCCCACTAACAATGAGGTATCAATATGAATTGTTACCGGACCTTGCTGCCAAATTATATTAATATATAACCAAGTAGGGGGCAACCCCTTCTGTTCCATCAAAGAAAAAAAACAATAAGGTATCAAAATTGGTACTTAATTCATTGATATATATGGTAGTCCTGGGGGATCTTTCATACATACAACCATCTGATGACAATGCTATGTGAGTCACAAATGTCTGTCTGTTGCAACTTTGCATTGGCCTAAACATGTTATTCTGTAATTTGTCAGGTATGGGCTAGGGTGGCGTGGTGGAGCTTGGTATGCTCAAAGGGCCTTCCTAAGAGAGCAACAAAAGCTGATGATGGGCCACATGAAGTCACACGGTAGATGGCAGTGGCGGCCCTTCAATAGACTCAAAAACAGGCTCAGAAGAGCGTCCAAGAACAAGGGCGATGACGCCCATCGATCGTTGCCTCAAAGCGCTGATGCCCCCTTAAGCAGTGGGGCATCTGCAAACGTTAGCAGTACTGCTCAGCCAGCAGCGGGCAGTGCATGATCTATACAGAAACTACAGGCGGACTATGATGTGAAAGTTGCTAATGCATAGTCCATGCTTGACTGTTGATTAGTAGGAGGGGTATTCAGCCCAGTGGTGGTTCATTTTTGTAGCATTAAGGTCATAATGCACACACTATGCGGATGCAGGTAGCTGTGACATGAGAAAAAGTAATTTATTTTTTTGAAGGAAAAAAGTAATTTAGACAGGGAGCCTGTCTACTCCTGGCGTGCTGTTGGTGTTCCATTTGCCCGTACGAGTCATACGTTCTGGCATGCTATTTGAGAGCCTTGTGGAGCCAGATGTTTTTTCGGCTTGCCGTGGTATCGTATCGCCTTGTCTTCTTATGTGCAGCTTGTGCATCAGAACGACGTTCGCGAACTGTAACATATTATCAGGCTCGTGCATCCGTGCTTCGCGCTGGCATTTCCGCCCTCCCGCAATTTGACAAATCGCAACACGTGTCCACTGAATCTGATCTGCATTGCCCCAAATATGCCAAAACGAAAAGTAAAAACACCCAAAGGCCGAGCTCGATAGCTCCAGCAAACGGATAATCCTTGGGAAATAACCAGAAGCTGCACTAGCAGAAAAAGGAACGGAGCGCATCGCGCCACGGCACGAACTGGCCACTGACTGGGGGGAGTCGGCACCACCCCGTCATCCTCCAGTTTTTCCCGTTGACAGCCACCTCCTCCTCCGCCTCGTGCCAGTGCCGAGAGCGAGACGGAGCTCGGCAGCTTCCTCCCGCCCACCCAGCAACGGCCGCCGTCCCACTCCTGTAGGCCGCGACAAGCACGGCAAACAGCCGTCCGGCACCGCGAATATACCCCCGCTTGGCCACTCCGGCACTCCCTCCCCTTCCCCTGCCCATCCCGCGCCGCTCGTTGCCGTGCCGTGCCCTCCAGCGCCGCGCGGCTCACATCCCCATTTCCACTCCCCCAAACCTCCGCTCCCAAAACCACACGGAATCCATCATGGTGGTGGCCTGTACCCCGACCCTCCCGGCGGTGCTGTCCGCCAAGCCCGGCGCCGGCCCCTCGCCGCCGCGGCCCGCTCCCGGCTTCCTCACTCTCCGCGCCCGGCGCCTCGGCCCCGGCGCCACGTGGTATGCGCCGCCAACGCCCTCGCGATCTGATTCGATCCTTGTTCCTCGTGCTGGTGTTCATAAATTTTATGCGATTGTTCCGGGTCGTGCAGGAGGAGGAGGTTCCGCGTGGAGGCGATTAAGACGCAGCAGGAGAAGCAGCAGACGGAGGTGCCTGTCGAGGACTCCTTTCCCGCAAGGGAGGCCGCGCCGATGGACGGAGCGGACGACCCGATGGTTCCATCGGATGAGAGCTGGGTGGTCAAGCTCGAGCAGTCGATCAACATTTTCCTCACGGTAATTCAAGTAGCACCCTTTTATTCCTTAATCTGAAAAAAAAATCAAGTAGCACCCAGATTACCAGCGTAATTCAGCTCAATTTTGTTTCCTCAGAGTCATGTAGCTCTGCTTTGGATGTTGTGTCCGTACATCTGTGATGGTTTTACATGCTAATCATTATGCAGGATTCGGTAATCATGGTACTTGATGGTGTTTACCACGACCGGAACTACGCCAGATTTTTTGTGCTGGAGACGATTGCTAGGGTGCCGTATTTTGGTGAGGGTTCCATTTTGTACGTTTGCAATGGCCTGAAGGTCACTATAAATTTTTCAGTGATGATTTTTGTCGCCAAATTATTGCATTGCTTGTTTTAACTCTGCTTGGTTATGAACAGCATTTATATCGGTGCTTCACTTGTATGAAACCTTTGGCTGGTGGAGGAGAGCTGACTATATAAAGGTTCACTTTGCTGAAAGCTGGAACGAGCTCCATCACCTCCTAATCATGGAAGTATGTCTCTATATTCCCTTCTGACCAGTAAACTTCTTGTGTTTATGAACTTTCTTCCAGGTGTCGTACCAAAGTTCTACTGTGCCTTCCTTTTGTTCTCTTAGCTTGTATAGTTTGTTTTCCATGTTATTATCAGGTCATTTCTTAAATGAATTCATCCTACTTATCATTCAGGAATTGGGTGGCAACTCTTTATGGATTGATCGTTTCCTTGCCCGGTTCATGGCATTTTTTTACTACTTCATGACTGTTGGAATGTACATGTTGAGCCCAAGAATGGCATGTAAGTCCTCTTACCAACAATGAAACAAAACCTTTTTTCTTTTACCATATTCATATGTGATGATAACGCCTGCACCTACTAATCAAAACACAGATCATTTTTCTGAATGCGTGGAGAGGCATGCGTATTCAACTTATGACAAGTTTCTCAAGCTCCATGGAGGTAAGACTGCCTTAGTGAGCTTTTTATTACAATCTTCTATTTGTGGAACATGGGCACATGGTTTAATATTTTTGTTCATGTGAGGCAGTGAGTGCCAAATCATTTCGATGCTAAGTTATCATCCTTCAACCTAGTTAACCTAAAATCATTTCTACTCATCAATTTAGCTTTATTCAAACAACTTACGTCCCACCTTGTAATTAGAAAGCTGCTAAACCATTTTACCTGCAGTTCCAATTCGATGATGTAAACTATATGTTTCCTTTCAACAGAGGAATTGAAAAGACTACCAGCTCCAGAGGCAGCTCTAAACTATTACCTGAACGAGGACCTTTATTTATTTGGTAAGCCCTTTTACGGGCTCGTCTTTGTTAATACTACGCATCAATTATTGATATCTGTGTTAATTGATTATACTATTTTGTCCTCTCAGATGAGTTCCAGACAGCAAGAGTTCCGTGTTCTAGGAGGCCTAAAATAGGTAAATTGTCACTCTCAATTTCTACCCCCTAGTATGTTTTTTTTCTTTTTTACTTTTCTGAAGGTTGGAATTAAAGATGTTAGCTGTATTGTGGAATTAGTTCCACTGCTCCATCTATAGTGGGGTCATAAATTATTTGTAAAAGTCTGTTGGTTACTGTTGGTGAGACAGACACAATTTAGGGTCTATATAATCTCTATAAATTCCTCAGTTACTGGATTCTGGCCCTCTGGTTTGAATTATTTGTACAGCATTAGCCATATCGAGTCGACCCGTCTATTTCTTTGCCATAAGATTATTGTAAGTGCTCATTGTTTCCTACATTCTATTGCAGATAACTTGTATGATGTATTTGTCAATATACGAGACGATGAGGCAGAGCACTGCAAGACAATGAAGGCCTGTCAAACGCATGGAAATCTTCAGTCTCCTCACTCAACACAGAACTGCTTAGAAACCGATACAGAGTGTGTAACACCTGAAAATGATTGTGAAGGAATCGTGGATTGTGTCAAGAAATCCCTTACAAAATAAAGGCCGAGGCCTGTAAATTTTGTGTTTCCAGGCATTATAGTATACAATTTTTTTTTATCGTTTCTCTTTTGTTCTTCTTTTCCACTTAAAACCAGGAAATAGTTGCCCTTCTTTTTTTTACCCTTGTCATATATAGATGTAATTATACAACATAATCAAATATCTTACGTTTAACAAGATTTCAATTCAGGCCGAGTGAAACATTGACAAATCGCATGTTGTGCTGTCAATGTGATTTATAAAATCTTGCAATCTTGTTGGCATGGTGAACTCATGAACAGTGTCCAAAAGGCATCGTAGACGACTCCCATGACCACGAGCGAGGAAAAATGCGATCCCTCACCACTCGCCAGAGCTTAAGATAAAAAAGAACAGTCCACGGAATTTTTCACCGTAAAATGTACAATTGTATCATTATTTACTTCAACAAAGTATTACATAAGCTATTCTCCATTCGTTTCATACCACTACAATTATTTTTAGCGTAAGACTTTGTGTATAGCTAGAGGTGAGGGATGCAGCAGAGTAGACCAACATTTCCAGGCTCACATCTTGCATACTTTGTCATCTTTACATTCACCCTGCAGAAGAACAAAGAAGTCAGCAAACTGAAGCCACTGATATGTTCATTCACACAGCCAGCATGATTGGCAGAGTAAACGAGCTCATGAATAGAGGCCAACTTACTGCAACTTTTCTGGATGCCATAATCTCTTCTAGCGGAGGTCGACCTGTCATAGTAGGAAAAAAATAACCAAATTTGTTCAAGAGAATGCAAAATGTTCAGTACACTTCATTTGCAGTTAAGTTTCATTAAATGGTTTTGATCGGACTACCACAACAACTGGAACAACATGATATCAAAAAAAAAAAAAGGAACAACATTGTCATAAGTTAACCATGTGAGAGTTCTCACAGGCTATACACTGCATTTGGGGAGAAAAAGTTATTTATGTCATAAGTTAACATACCTGTAATTTGCATACGGTATTTCGCCCACACACCGTACACCGCATTTGCTATGCTAGCTACCTGCATAGTATCAGAAGATGAGCAAAAGAAGTACAAATGTCTAGTCGTGCAAAGATAAAACTTATGCCATTTGAAAAAAAAAAGTTCTGCTACTAGAATATAAAAAAGCAAGCAGCTGAATGGCAACCCTCTGAAATGAAAGGAAAAAAAAAAGATGATCCTATGTTTTGCTCTCTGTAACTGTGAACTTACAGGTTCATACTTAGTAACAGCATAAACCCATCCAAGTCCGACTTCCTCATATAGTCTTCTAAATGCCTGCAAATACAATACAACATAACAAATATTTGCATAAAGCATCACTGATGCTCAGACTAATAATATACTAAATTCTGCAGAGGCCCATGAAAACAGCCTTATATTTTGTTTAGTATTACACAAAACATCTTCTTTTGGTAAAGGACAATCCCACAAAAGCTCAAGACATAATGTTGTACCTCAACATCTGTGATGACAGTTCCATCTGAAAGAATCGCATGTATCCTCCCCATGACCTGAAAAGCAGAAAATAACTTGATTGAGAAACGTTCAAAAAAAAAAAACACACGATACTTCAGATCCTCCTGCATTTTTCTATTTAACAGTAAAACATAATGGTAACATTGAATCTGGTTCCACTAAATTCCACTGAAGAGTTGTGCTCCTATGCTCTCCAGAAAATTGAATTACAGGAACCAAGTAATATTGTTAGCAGCATAGCGTATGTGAGATACATCAGGCTCTCAACATGCTTTAATACTGCTTTCCACTTTTTTAGAGTCATGGGAGCACTAAAATTAGCCTGCTAAGCACCATCAATAATTTACAAACACAAGTAGCCGAAGTATCAGAAAAACAGTTCCTGGCAGAAAATGGCACAAAGGATAACTTCAGAAGTACTCACTTGTGGATATGAAAGGTCAAAATCCAATGTTTTAAGTGGACATGGGGATATTTTTGCAATCTTCAGTGCATGCCAAAAATTGCTAGAGTTATCCATGTGTGCGCCAAGCAACTTATGTAGTTTTGTACGCATTTAGGAACCCAAACGTGAGATGCTCATTTCATTCATGAGAAAGCATAAACTGAGGAAACGATAACAAAAATGAATCTGTAAATTGGGGTAATACGCACAGTTTCATAATCAAGCCCCTGATTGTCATCTGGAGAGTAATCTTTTGAGCTTATGTCAACGAACTTTATTGCTCCATAGGATTTGTTTCTTTCTGTCAGCATGTTTACCTGTACAAACATCAGGGTAAGTACAAGCAAATATAGTTGCGGCAACCTGTATCAATAAATGGGAGTCCATTGTTTTGGCCATAACCAGCATTATAAGTGACGAAAATCTATCCAAATTCGTCAAAATACAAGTCAATGTATCTGACTTAAATCAAAAAGTGCTGCACATCAGGGTTCAGGTATCTCAGCTGAAATTCTTAGATATAAGGTAAAATATATATTTGGTGAAATTTCTGAGAGAAAATAAATTAAACGTCATGTGAAAAGCTTAACATAAATTTGTACCCAGGTATACAAACTGACAGCAATAGGCAGTTTTTTAGAACAAAAATGTCACATGAGTTCACACAGGAATATATCTACAGCGCGGGTTGGTGAATTTGGTCTCTCCAATTACCAGTAAGCTCATAGCCACCTACTCAGCAATTGATTAGGCATCCACAGATCATCTCGCTGGAAAAGGTACTCAAACAACTAAACAGGACGACCATATCACTACTTTCTGAATATTTTAGACACTAGTGATTGTGTTGTGAAATAACATAAAAAATCCCAGGAACCATCAGTTACGCAGCATATACCTCACGCATACAGAGCGGGCAATCACCATCGTAGAGCATCTTGATCCTCCAATTTTTAGATGAGTTGTCTCCATCCTTCAGGTCTGATGTAGGGGCTACTTTGACGTCGGAGTGAATTTGACATCTGCCAACTGAGGTTCAATTCGTGTTTAATTACCTGATCAACTGTATAAAAGCACAGACCTGATAATAACATTTTTTAGTATTGAAGAAAAAAGGGGAATAGTTTTGTGGGCTTCCTCGAGCATCAAAATGCGTCTCGTTTGTGTCCTTATCTCAATCACTTTGCACACATTATCTCATAATGACAAGAAAATGCAGGAGAGAGAGAGAGAGTCTCTGATCAAACCGCGCACTCATCACAGAGGTAGCAATTCTCCGCACCAAAAACAACACCAATAGCCTGCTACCAATTCTGATCGAAGTACCCGACTTAAAAACAGCCGAATTAATAAGTAAGCACGTTCCACTAATCCCCCACACCGCTAGCAAGTAGCAGCAGCAACCAATCGAGGGCAGCGATAATTTGTTGCTTGCTCTTACCATTAAGCGCGGCGCGGCGGGAGGCGCCGAGCGCCGCGGCGTCCCACCGCCCCGGTGGCAGGACCCGCGCCGCGGCTCGTGGGCGCGCGCGGGGCAGCGCCGCCCCCAGGCGCGCCAGCGAGCTCGCCATCGGCCTCTCTCTGTCTCCGGTGAGCGGGTGGCGAGCGAGGAGGCTTCGGGGCGCAGCGGTGGCCTCCGATTCAAATGGGGGTTGGTTCCTCGCTTCCTGGCCGGCCTTGCTCCACCGCGGCCTCTCTCCGCGCCGCTAATTTTCCCTCGCTTTTCTCCTCTCCTTTCTTTTTCTTTCGCCCGTTTAGTCCCCTCCATTAAAAGTCTTTCATCGTAGAGAACCGTATCAGTTCATTTTTATCTCTGTTCATGCTTTTATAAAAACGTACTTTCCATTCTCTCTTCAAACTAAACATGGCCTGAATTATGGAAGCTACAGCCCTACAGGCCACAGCTGCTGCTGCTACGCTCAGGATTCAGGACCGTGGATCCTTGAATTCCTGATCGGTTATCATCAGATTGGTTTGTCGCTATATACGGTAACCGAAGAATTTACTCGATTGACATCAACAGGAGATTTTGATCCAAAACCTTACGATTTCAATCCCATTTTGAAACAATTAAGGGAAATTTACTATACGAAATTATACTTGTTTACATGTGGTTAACTTGGTAGGAATCGGTACGGCGGCCAAACGGCATGCCTGTGCAGCAACTGCCCGTGTCGCCGTGGTACAATTGTTCAATAGGCACCACGTTTCTGCATATGGTGAAGGCAGCAAGCATGACCTGGTGATTATCTATGTATATGATGAACAGATGAAGCACGCACCGTCGGTGGAGTTTGCTCGTATTGATGCTTGTTCGTTGAAACATGGCTCTCAAGGTCCGATTACAAGTATTAAAAATGTTTTTTAAGACTCAACCATTATGGACTTATCACTTATGGGTTAAGGAGCTTTTGACATGGTGAAAAAAGCCGATAGCGAAACCATGTCATTTGGTCTCTAGTGCCTTCTTTATAAAGTCAGGTCGAAATTGAAAAGACGCGAGGGAACACTACATACAGTGATACATGGCCACTCACGTCCGCACGGCCGCGTACACGAAAAAAAAACTTTTACCTGTGTAGGAGTAAACATTAGAACAAGCATGTCATACGTCGTTGCGATTGCCAGCCGCACAATTCCAAAATTGACCCGGCTACGTTTACATGCAAATTGTACGCGTGCGTGCATGGGGCACGAGGAGAAGTTGCACAAGCTCTCTCTTTCTCATCTGAGTGTCTGACGTTAAAAATCGTCTCGTAACGTGCAAAGCCGCATAGCAATATGGTCGGCCGCGCGAGCAGGGTCCACATGGCTGGCGGCCCCCACGTCATCCAGTCACGGCCCAATCGCTCTTATCCAGATCGCCGTCAACTTGAGGGCCGTGTCCTCCGCGACTCCGACGGCCCAGCCGCTCCCGCTATCCACCATCCGACGGCCAATACGGCCCTTCCAGACCTTCCCCGCGGCGGAAAACGCCGTCCCGGTTTCTCTCGTCACAGGCGGACAGGCCCTCAAGCCCTCAGGAAACCGTCCAGGACAACCCTACGGTTCATCTTGGCCGTCCGTTTGGCGATCAGACGGACGGAGCACGTTGCGGGGACGGCTTGCCAATCCGGTGTGCCCGCAGGCGTGCGAGCACGGTCCCATCGTCATGATGCTCGTCTAGGTTTATCGTTTTCGAAAACCCCCTCACACTTTCTTGTTTTAGGTGGACACCCAGGGAGCATCTGATTGGTTGGCTCTCAACTCCGGCCGCCCCAGGGTGCAGCTTATATTCGAATAGCGTAAGATGAAGGGGGGTCTGTAAGAATAACTGTTTTGGTGTTTCTTGGATGATGGGATAGAAAACCAACCGAAACCCAGCGGAATTCGCTGGGCGAGTTGCAGTAGAGAGAGGTCAGGACTCTGGGGGAGCGAGGCGCAGATGGAATGAAGAACCGGGCTCCGCTCCGCCGTCAGCCTGCCGCCGCGCCGTCCCCTCGCCCCGGCCGTCGATCGCCGCGCCACGGCCGATCCCTGCGGCTATCCCCCACACCCCCTTCTCCACGGGCACCTTACCCTCGCATGGTGAGCGCTCAGATTTAAATTGCTGTCCCTCCTTGCATCAGTTTGAATTCTTGCTTTTCCATGGTCCGGAAGGTCGAATTCACGGTGAGTTTGTTTGGAAGTTGCGATTTTTCAGTGTTTGGTCGAGGGATTCAGTGCAAAGATTGGTGCTTTTTTGGTGGTTGGTTTTGCAGGCGTGATCCGATGATAGCAACAAGAGCACACCTTCCCCTCTCCCTGACGGCGTCGTCCACCCCGCACGGCGCGCGCACCAAGAAGAGGAGGAAAGCATGTCCCCCAACCTGGACAGCGCCATCAAGAGCCAGGTGCCGGCGCTGCTCCTGAGGCGCCTCTTCGGCGCATCCAGGCGGGATGAGGCGAAGCAGCTGTCGCGCTCCCCAGCGACGGCGCCGGTGGGGAGGCGGCGGGTGTTCGTGCAGACGGAGACCGGCTGCGTGCTCGGCATGGACCTGGACCGGGGGGACAACGCGCACACTGTCAAGCGCCGGCTGCAGCTCGCGCTCAACATGCCCACCGGTGAGACCTCGCTCACGTTCGGCGACCGCGTCCTGGAGAACGACCTCTCCTTCATACGGCCGGACTCGCCGCTGCTGCTCACCCGGAACAGCATCAACCGGAGCTGCTCCACCCCATGCCTCTGCCCTGTTTCCAAGGATTTTGAGCAAAAGGATTGCAGTGGCCTAGTGGAGATGCTCGGGTGTTCCAGCAGCTGTGACAGGGTGAAGCGCCTTGTCGACGACGTGGTGATTGCCATCAGGAGCGGCATGGATCCAGTCCCCATCAGCAGCGGCCTTGGTGGCTCATACTATTTCAGGAATATCATCGGCGACAGGGTTGCCATTGTGAAGCCGACAGATGAGGAGCCTTTTGCACCAAACAATCCCAAGGGCTTTGTCGGGAGGGCGCTTGGTCAGCCAGGACTGAAAAAATCTGTGCGAGTAGGAGAGACAGGATTCAGGGAGGTTGCGGCGTACCTATTGGACCATGAGAACTTTGCCAATGTTCCTGCGACTGCTCTCGTGAAGATAACACACTCCATATTCAACATAAATTGTCCGGTAAATGGTGGGGGTCCGGCACCAGCTCATGACCAGAAGCAGCAAGTTAACAGCAAGATTGCTTCGTTCCAGCAGTTCATTGCCCATGACTTCGATGCCAGTGACCATGGCACATCCAGCTTCCCTGTTGCTGCTGTTCACAGGATTGGCATATTAGATATCCGAATTTTCAACACTGACAGGCATGGTGGTAATGTGCTGGTGAGGAAGCTTAATGGTGGCACAGGTCGCTTCGGTTGCCAGACAGAGCTGTTCCCAATTGATCATGGCATGTGCTTGCCAGAGAACTTGGAGGACCCTTACTTCGAATGGATACATTGGGCACAGGCATCGATTCCATTTTCTGAGGAAGAGCTCGAGTACATCAGAAATCTTGATCCAGGGAAGGATGTGCAGATGCTGCGCAGAGAACTTCCAATGATACGTGAGGCCTGCTTACGTGTCCTGATCCTGTGCACAATCTTCCTTAAGGAGGCTGCAGCTTTCGGACTTTGCTTGGCTGAGATAGGTGAGATGATGACCAGGGAGTTCAGAGGGATGGAGGAGGAACCAAGCCAGCTGGAGGTTGTGTGTATGGAGGCCAGGAAATGGGTAGCAGAGTGGGAGCCATTCTCTGCCACAGCTGAACAAGAGGAGGATGTTGATTTCCAGTTCTCAATGGATATGTTAGGAGAATATAGTGATGTAATTCGATCACCAAGGTTCAATGGCTCAGGTTTCAAGGGGTCTAGTTTCAGAAGCCCTCTCTCCAAGCTTGTCGAGAGTGTTGATGAGGGCAATGACGGCCATGAAGATCAAAACGAGTCTGATCGAGTCTTTTATACTGGATGGAATACACCCACTGTTCCTAGCAATCATAATGGCAGTGCTACAAAAATTGCTACGAACAGGAGTGCAGATGAACAGCTTCCATCAAGTATGTGTTTTGTCAGGCTGTCTGATATGAGCACGGATGAGTGGAAGGTCTTCCTTGAAAAGTTCCAGGAACTGCTGAAAGAAGCACTACACGAGCGTGCAAGGGCAGCAGCAGGTCAAAGGATGAAGCAGCGACTGGGCACTTCATGCAAGTTTTGAATAGGGCGATAGACATCAGGAAAGGAGAAAAAATTATACTGCTTGCCTATGGAGTGAGTACAGGACGAAGATATCACCATATGAGGCACCTTCAACCAAGTGCAACAATCTGGGTTGCAACTCTTATGTCCATCTGGTAGATAGGGCCACAAGAGTATGTAGTGATGGGTGTGAAGAACTGCTATGCATGTTTATTAGCTATGTGTAAGAAGGGAAGTGCTTAATAATAAATGTTTTTCAGCCTGTGTATACCGGGTTGATGTTAGATACTCTTAGTCATTTCTGAAAATTCTTTGTAGTTTGTGATGTGACCTGTGAGCAGTGTAAATATTGCACTCTCTATGTAAAATAATGCTTACCTTGTGTTGAATATTTTGGATGTGCGATTGTTTGCTTGGTCTCCAAAATTCTCTAAAGGCGCGTTGAAACTGTTTTGGAGTAGTTAAATACCAATAGCATGAACTCTTCTCACCTCCAGCTGCAGCTTCACAAATGGGAAATTAACTGTAGTTGTATTATGTCAGCCTTCCTTATCTTCCAGTGAGATAGGTAATTTCTAATTTCAACTGCTGCTGTGACAGACTAGTCATTAGTCAGTGGGAAGAAGATGACAATATGCAGTTTGACTAATTTGGGAGCATCAGACAGACATCATCAACCGGTAGACTTGTATGCATGAAATAACTCCATATAATCCACCAATCTTGAATATTATTTATCTGAAGTAGATTTTGGAAGGAAAAAAATGAATTGCTCCCATTCTGCAATCATTCTGGTTTGCCAGAGCATTAGCATTATCAACCCTCAAGCACAGTTCCTTTTTGCATAGCTGTAATGTTTACCAACTCCATAAAATAATCATGCTTCACTGTTGTCAGAAACTTCCAGTACTCTTTGCCATTGCATGCCTTTCAGAATCTCCACTGCAGATAGTGTTACATTGTTGAGATAGTAGGATTTTTCCCATGAGTAGAATTAAAAATCCACTAAATTCCCACGAGCAGAATTAAAAATAAACGACAGCCAGATAACGAATAGCATGATCTGAACAATGGCACCAATGTCCAATATAATGCACCTTCTAAAGCAAATTGGTTGTGGTATCATATTTTAGCAACTAATTCATCAATTCAATTACATAGCTTTTTTCATTAATTTCAATTACATAGCTTTGCCTATCTGATGCAGTAAGTTCTTTGCTATAAAATTTTCAGCTCTATCCCGGGACCATAACACATAACCTGCAAGATTCGTTATAATATACAGCAAGTAAAGTATCTTGTATAAGAAGTTTGAGCTCAGTCTACAGTATATTGACCGCTACCCTGTCTCATGTAGCAAAGACTGCAAATCATATCCAAGATTCAACCTCAGACAATTCACATCATCTAGTATTAGTATCATCAGATGCCTTGGTTCAGCATATCACTCATCGAACAAATATAGCCAAACATCTTAGCAACTATACAGAGGAGTGATCAAATTCTTGCCAAAACAATTTCATTTTCCAAGTTGACTCTACCTCTATTTTGTATGTTTTCTTGTACTTTTTCCATGTCAACTTACGGCCTCAAAGGCAACTAAGCATTGAATAATTTGTTCCTGTTTGTTTCTTCTTTATGAAATTGTATTGCATTGTGTTTGTCCAGACTCCAGACAATGCAATTTACAGAGGCAACTCCAGTCACTGTTGCAGTGTTGCATAAATGGGGATTGTGCTCTGTGGCTGGGAGTTAGACGATCATACCGAACCAGGAAGTTGTAGCTTCTATACATGGGACCACTTAAGAGTTGTTCATTTGTTGCTACCGTTACATTTTGACTGTTCTCCGGTATAATGATGCATGAAGCTTGTCAGTTGTCACAGAGTTTCATATATTCGTCGTGTGCAAGGCAACTAAACCAGGAAGCTAACTAAGAAGCAAAAAAACAGGGGTGAAATGACACTCTAGGACAACAATGGAAACAGATACAATTTGATGTTATTCGAATGACAGCATAAGGATATTATAAGAAACAATGCACAAATCAATTGAGTAGAGAAACATCATCTCAGATCCAAGTGAACACTAGATTAAGTCCGCACTAACCATTGAAAATGTACTAAAAAAAGAACAGCATGTCTTCTTTCATTTCAGGTACGGAATCATTTACAAGAAACTCATTGCTAACAAAATGGTAATGAACAAGCGGACCTCCATTTGTGGAGAAATGGCAACATTCTGTAGTAATCCAGAACTACAGGTGGCATAACCTCTGTAGTAAAGAATCTTCAATGGCATGATTTGTAAAGATTAGTTGCTCAAGTTCACTGGTGGTGGTGTCTCAAAAGAAGAAGTAGCATCTCAGCACTTTGACACATCTGAGGCCTATGATTCAATAGGATATCACGCAGGCATCTCGATATTGAACCCCAGAAGCATTTGATCTCAAACTCATCACAATAAAGTTCATATTGCAATCCTCAAAAGATTGATGTGTCGAACCTTGGCTCGTAAAAGCAGACCTGGCTATTGCAGAGCTGGCTAGCACAACCAGCAATCCATGACCAAGACTTCTTATCAACATCGTACAGAAGACCCTTGCCCTGGTTCCATGATGTGAAACAGATCAAGTTGTCCTGCCCAAAGCACTCGAACCTCTCAGCTGACAATCTAAGCAGAGCCCTGAAGTACCTGGGCGGCATTCTGCTTATCTCGACCCAAACAGTTCTGCTATGATCCAGCTCCCAGATTCTCATACTCTGCAGTGTGCTGTACAGCCCAATTCGCCCAACCAAGTACAACCTCGTGCGAGCTCCAGCCACCAGATAACCATCCAGCAGGGACCGTGGGAACTTGGCAGGTATATGCTCCCAATGCCCCGCATCCACTTTATACATCATCAGCCCCAGGGGCGAGAGCGTCTCCAGGTACAACCTAGAGTCACAGAACGCCATTTTCGATGAGCACAGGTTCACCGCGGGCATCATCTGGTGCACGGACCACTTATTCTCCTTGGAGTCATAGACCTCGGTGGGGAGCGTCTTGTCCCCATACACATCACTAGCAGCGATTACCTTGAAGGACCGCCGGCTCCTGTCGACGGTGAGTACCAGCTGCCGCTGCTGGTTGTAATGCATGTCCGGGAGCACCCGCCAGGCCTGCGTGAGCGGGTTGCAGACGATAGTGCGGAACGCGGCGCCGTCGAAGCCGGAGAAGCAGACGAGCCCTCCCGAGGATCCAACGAGCCAGAGGTCCCAGGGCGGGAGGAAGCCAAAAGGGAGCTTGTAGCGGGCGTGGAGGGGAATGCTAAGCACGCTGCAGTGAGGCGGGGAGTGGGCGCCGCCGCCACCGCCCCTGGAGAAGGTGAGGAGGCAGGGCCCGTGGGAGGGCACCGCGGCGTGCGCGGCGAGGAAGGCCGGGTCGTGGAGGATGGCCTCCCAACGGCGGGAGACGGGGCGGAGGCGGAAGAGGAGGAAGGGCGGCACGCGGGCGAGCACCTCGAGGAGCAGGTCGTCGGGGAGCCCCGCCCAGACGGCGGCGTCCATCGGGACGTCCGCGTGGTGGAGGAGGAGCGACGCCGCGGAGCCCGCGCCGATGCCGATGCCTCCCGCGGCGGCGGAGGAGGGGGACTTGCCCTTGGGGAACGCGGGCGGCGCCGCGGTGTCCTCGTCGAGCCCCCGCGGCTTCGTGCTGCGGATCGCCTTGGGCGGCCGCGACGGGCTCGTGGGCCGCGCCGCGCGCGGGGGCACGGCCACCGCCGCAGCCGCGGCGTCCATCGCGCGGGCGACACGGGCGCGAGATCGGGGGCCGGATTCGAGGAGAAATCTGGAAATCTGGGGGATTTTGAAGAGGCAGCGGCGCCTGAGCTGCTCGCTCGCTGCTCAATTTTTATTTCGGGTTTGGTATTTTCTCTTGCTCGCTGGCGGACGCTCTCCTTTTTGGACGGAGTCGGCGCCCACTCGGAGGAGCGTGGTGGAGCGCAATGCGCAGCTGCTGCGGAAGGAGGACGGCCGGGGCCAGCGCAGGGTCGGTCAAATGGGGGTTGGAGGGGGACTCGGTTGCTTTCGGGTGCCTCTGGTTCGTCCGGACTTGCGGTCGCATGGGCACGGCTGGTAGTGGTTGCTCGTGTCCGGCTGTGTCCGCCTAGATTTTTTAGAAGGAAGATGTACGATCTGGCGCATTACACTGGTCCGTTTACGGTACATGATCTCAAAAAATAAAAACTACAACGAAGCTCAAACTCATGATCATCTTCCTCCAAACCCTCAGGGATCCGTTCGTCACCGCCGCCGAAGCCGCTTCCCAATCGTCGCCGGACGCCAGAGCCAAACTCCACAACGTGGATGCCGCAGAGGAGGGCTTGCTGCTAGGCGAAACAGCCGACTACACTGCCTCCCAGGCACATCGGCCAACTCTGTCACCAATAACGCTACATTCGTTTCCAATGCCAGCAACACGAGCAAAGCTCAGATTTTCACCAAAGATCATCTTCCTCAAGATTAACAGGGGCAACAACATCATCACATGAAGACGACGACGATGTGGCAGCCCGGACTCCTGGACAGGTCTCCCTAGCCTCTCCATTGGCGTCGGAGAAGATTGCCACCGGAGAACGAAAGAAACTGGGAGAAATTATTCTTCCGTACCGCCATCGTCTCCGCATCGCCGGCGCCGCCAGGAAAACCAAGTCGCAAAGGAGCCACGCTCTTCCGACAAAACCTAACTCCACCGCCGAACGTCGACGACGAGCAAACCCTAGACTTAGATGGACTCGATTAGAACTCGATCTACTAAAGTATGGACCCCCGCTCCCTTACCACCGGCTAGGAAGCCGAGGGCGAGGGAGAACGGGGGCCAGAGGCGAGCGGCGACGGCTGCGCGAGCAGGCGGCGGCGGTTCCGCTCGAGTCGCTCCTCGGAGGCGACGCGAGGGTGCGCCTGTCCGCCTGGATTAGGCAGCACCGGCTGACATTTTGTTTCACAGGCTAACAAGGCCATCAAACCCGTCCGTTTCAGATAACTAGCGAAGAGACTGGAGTACATCCAGAAACAGTCTTATGTATACAGCGACATAGTATATTTAATTTCTAAAACGAGTGAAAGTTTATAGGTCAAATTGTCAAAAGGATATGATATTAGTTTAGTGTCATGCCATGCTGCCACCAAATTTGTGAAATTTTACTTGTACCTACGAGAGTGAACTGGTGCTCTTAAGGACTTGTAGAGTTCAATAACCAATGTATTTGATCCGGAGTTCGGGTCCTACCACAGGTGGTAATAGGCTCAATTTTTATACTAGCAAATTTAAGGATTGGGCTCTAAACGGATCAGATCGAAATTATATACAAATTTGACCTATAAATGATTAGGGCCGAGTTAGATCGTGAAAAGGACTTAAAGGCCATGGCCCATTACCACCCACTCGTTTTGCATTATTTGTTTTGTTTATTTGAACGCATATAAACTCACAGAGATAAAGTAACATGCGTGCGTATAACTTTATAAGGGTGAAAGTGTGCCTGTTTGCTGTATTGTTTTCGAAAAAAAAACAATGGCCCAAATTTGACAGGAATTTGAACTTTGGAGACTCTTCGCTGTGAATTCTCGTCATAAACACGGTTGCTGAATACTCCGTAAACCCGAACCCAACAATCGTTATCGCTTCCACATACATCACCCGGCTTCTCCCCTCGCCGGCTTGCCGGCCTCGCCGCGTCGCCGCCGGCCCATACACATCCAGACGCTATTCGCGCGGGGAAGAGGAGTAGAGAGAGTCCGTCCCCATGGCGTGGGGCGTGCCCCCGCGGCCGCCGTCGTCTAAGGTGCAGGCCCTCTACGAGCTCTGCAAGCGCACCTTCCCTTCCCCTTCGGCTGCCGGCACGTCACCCTCTCCCCCGCCCGCCGACGCCGTCCGCAGCATCTCCTCCCTCATGGGTAACGCCTTCCTCCCCGCTACTAATTTCACCCTGTTCCCCTTCATACCTATGTGCGGCGTGCTGCATCTGCAATTATCCAATGGCCAGGCACATGCATGCGCAAATTCTCAAATCGTCGCTCCTGTAATCAAGAGTGAAATAGCATTGTCACCTGCTTTGTCTTATGATTGAATGGTGCGTGATGTTCAGACACCATAACTCCTGCGGATGTTGGACTCAGAGATGATAATGCTGAGGACGACAGAGGGCATGGATTTTTTGAGTCCAACTTCCTCAAGGGTTCGGCAAGGGTGGCTCGGTGGGCGCAGCCTATCACCTACCTTCATATCTATGAATGTGATGCTTTCTCTGTGAGTTCACTTGTTAATCTCAATCCAATTATTTTGCCACCAGAATTGTGCTAACTACAATGCACATGCTACTTATAGCTTGTAGTGGTTATTTTAACCATTATACTTTATTTCTTATAATTTTGCAGATTGGAATATTCTGCTTACCAACTTCAGCTGTCATTCCTCTTCATGATCATCCAGGAATGACTGTATTGAGCAAACTCCTTTATGGTTCCATGCATGTGAAATCATATGATTGGATAGAGCCTACTGTCCTAGCAAGTACCCAGCCAGGTTATTATCCTGCTTTCCCTGTTTATTCATTACGAGTTATGAACACTCCAGTTCATAACTCTTGTATCAAAAATATAGTCACTGAATGATTGTTTTTGTCCTGATATACAGCAAGACTAGCCAAGTTACATACTGATGATGTTCGGACTGCCCCGTGTCCAACATCTGTTTTGTATCCCCAAAGTGGTGGGAACATGCACTGCTTCACTTCAGTGTCTTCTTGTGCTGTTCTTGATGTTCTTGCCCCACCATATTCCGAAGATGCTGGTCGCATTTGCACATATTTTCATGATTATCCATTTTCTAGCCTCTGTAAGTGAAACTCCTTACTGTCATCACATTTTTACTCTTGTTCTTATGAAAAGTTTATTGCTATGGGTTTCTTTCTGGATTGTAGCATAGACTGTAGAGTTGTGAATATTGATTGAAGACCAGGGTCCTGTCCACAGACTGCCGTATTGAAATGGTGTGTGCGTATGGTTGGTGTATGTAATCTCTAAAAAATCTTGAACTAAATGTAGAATCCAAATCTGTTTAAGGGACTATTCTCTGAGCTTTCTATCTTTAATTTAAATAACTCAGTGAGCAAAGCAATATTATTGCCTCGCGCAAGGGTTTGGTTGGTGCTGTGCTGACTGCTGCTGTTTCTGTGGGTACCTGTCACAATGCTGGACCCAGAAGACATTCAGTCTATTTATTTGGTATAGAGTCAACATTACAATCATCTTAGAGATTTGTATATTTTTTTAAACAAATTTCTACCGGAATCTGCTCTATAGTAATGTGGAAGCCATGATTTGTGAGGACAATAAGATATTTGTTCTGCTCATTCAGTCATTCCCAATTGTTTTGCATCAAATTTGAATATGATTTCTGGTTGATTGTTTTAGTATTACTCTTTCCCATGATACTATAGGTGTAGGTACAATATTGCTCTTGATTTGCTAGAATGTGACATGCATCTAAAATATCAAAGTAAGCCAGCTAGAAGCCTAAAACTAGTATAACTCACTTTAATTTGATAATGGAGGTAGCAAACACCAGCAGTTACCATGACTTTGGAGCATTTCTAAAGTCCTGTACTCCTGTAGGCTACAAATTACAATGCAATGAAACATGGTAAAACAGCTCTCACCTTCTGTAGAGACAAGTACAGAGCCTCCATTTTCAGAAATGGCCCTGATTGCATATGGCAGCCTAGGAGGTAGACAGATCTGCAGGACCGCCTTATGCCCTTATGATGCAATGAATGACTCCCAGTGGTGAGAGGTCTTCCCTCATGCCAAGCATGATACATGCCACTGTTGATACAGACCATGATTCATCATGTTGCCTTCAATAGCAGTGTGACATGTGAAGTACGTAGCTATTATTTCCCTGGTGTTTTAGGCACTTCAGATAGATCCTTTGTTTTGTCCGATTGTTTTCGATTCAGGATGGATGAGGTCACAAGGGACATACAAGGTGATATCCCTTGGTGTATGCTCTTTGCGGATGATGTGGTGCTAGTTGATGAGAGTAGGGTGGGGGTTAATAGGAAGTTAGAGCTATGGAGGCACACGTTGGAGTCGAAAGGTTTTAGACTTAGTAGGACGAAGACAGAGTACATGATGTGCGACTTCAGCGCGATTGGACATGAGGATGGAGACGTTAGCCTTGATGGGCAAGTGGTGGCCAAGAAGGATACTTTTCGATATTTAGGATCGATACTCCAGAAGGATGGAGATATTGATGAAGATGTTAGGCATAGAATTTCAGCCGGTTGGCTAAAATGGCGTCAAGCTTCTGGCGTCCTCTGTGACAAGAGGGTGCCACAAAAGCTAAAAGGTAAGTTCTATAGGACGGCGATTCGCCCGGCGATGCTATACGGTGCGGAATGTTGGCATACAAAAAGGCGACATGTCCAACAATTGAGTGTAGCAGAGATGCGTATGTTACGCTGGTCTTGTGGGCACACAAGAAGGGATAGAGTACGGAACGAAGATATTCGGGATAGGGTCGGCGTAGCACCAATCGAGGAGAAACCGACGCAACATCGGTTGAGATGGTTTGGACATGTCCAACGGAGGCCTCCTGAGGCGCCAGTGCGTAGTGGGGTTCTAGAAAGGGTAGATAATGTAAAGAGAGGTAGAGGTCGACCTAAACTGACTTGGGACGAGTCGGTCAAGAGGGATCTTAGAGAGTGGAATATCTCCAAGGAATTAGCTATAGATAGATGCGCTTGGAGACTAGCAATTAACGTGCTTGAACCGTGATCTTTTGTTTCTTCTCTTGTTTACCCCTAACCTTATCTTTGGTCTTGTGCCGTTTTATGTCTTTCTTATCCTTGTTTCTTTTGGGTTCCATCTCTAGCCTACCCCAACTTGCTTGGGACAAAAGGCTATGTTGTTGTTGTTGTTGTTGTGTTTTCGATTCAGGAAAAACATCATGGAGATGCTGTAGTTCTGTTATAGACATCTTGTAATTCTTGTTAGCTGGAGCAGTGTTTTGTCCGCGGCATGTTTGGTTTTCTCATGGTAATTTGATGTTCCAACAGCAGCAGCTGGACAGACGAAGATAGCTGGTAACCCAGATAGCTATGCATGGCTGGAGGCCATAAACACTCCAGTGAATATTTACATGCGCCCTGGCATGTATACTGGTCCAAAAGTACAGGTATAGGCAAATTTTTACACAGCAGTTGCCACAGAAGGCATTGAATATAATTCAGGAGGAACTTAACTTTTTATTATTTCTAGGAACTTCAGACATAAGAAATCCAAGATGAACTGGAGCATCAAGGAGCGCCTGGGTGCCACTTCTCGCAGGTAGTACAGTTGTAATGAAGCACTTTGAATGTTCTATATTTGTTCTTAGCTTTCCCCTTTGTTGGAGAAGCTGCTGTGCTTCTTTGAAGAGATAAGTTTTTACAGTAGTTTCTCATAGTCAGTTTAGTGAGGGGTTCAGTTTCAGTGGCCAGAACAGCTGAGCAGAGCTTTTAGCTTACTTATGTTGTGCAACGCTGGTACGATTTTCAATGCAAAATGTTGTTACTGGTGTTGCTACATTGCTGTTCGAACTTACTGGGACTGCAATACCTTGTCCATGGCCGTGGCATGTACACAAGCTATCGGAATTTGGAGAGATACTTGTGCCAAGCGCAGTGATGCCGTGTGCGAGATGTAAGAGGCATTCTGAGTCGTAGCATCTTTTTTGTCTCAAGAAGTTTATCTTTGAAAATGTCAGTACGAACTATGTTACAAATTACAATGCACTGGAAGGAAGCTGTACATGCAATTGATATACTAGCTTAATATGAGAACGGCCCTGCGTCACAGTATTACGGAAGATGTTCAAAACCACTTGCTTCTTTCGTTCAAGCCGGTCGGCGCCGCTGGCCCGGGCCGTCGTCCGATGCTTCCGCGGACTCGCCAATAAGCCGGTCTGCAATTTGAAGTACCTCTTTTAAGTGCAATCAAAGATACAGGAGTGAACGTTGGTCTCCTACTTTTTTTTTTCTTTTTTTCTTTTTTGTGGGAGATTTGGAAGGAAAGAAATGGTGGCATTTGCAACCTTTGAAGAACACCGGGTCCATCAGGTAATGGAGAAGATCACCCCCAAGAGATTAAAGTCTGTGACATACCAGAGCCTTATTGAAGAGTTAATTCTAGGACTTGCTGACTTGTTCACTTAATCTGCTTATGCAACCCTGTTTCCCTTTTTCGTTTTGTTCTCGTTAGCCCTTTTGGTTTAGAGACAGCTCCGGACCTGCGGTACTGCTTCGGATTTTGTAGGACCTTCTTTCCTTCTTACGCATAGCACCATAGGCAGCGGTTGAATTGGGATATCAAAGCAATAACTTTGTCACCTCGGTTTTGGAAAACCATGTTCATGATAATCCAGATAGAGCAGTTTATTAGAAAGCCGCCTAAAACTCAAATATAACTGCGTACTAGCGACACTAGTTCCGTAACTTATAATTTTGTATAGTTTTGTCACTTACAGTTCAACCGCATTTCATTTCATCATTTGCTTTGAAATCTGAATTAGTTCAAGTGAATGAATTTTATGCCGGCCCAGTGACCAAATGAAAGCAAAACTTGCACCCTGTTGCATCCTTATTTATGATCATAACGTAAAGTCGCAAACTGATCGCAATTCCTGAACCAGTCCGGGCTCAGGCTGCCACTAGTCCACTATTGAGACGCATGAGCAGACAGATGATCCATACCATGGCAGCTCCTGATAGTATTCTGCAGCGTTCTCCAACACAGTTGGCCAGAATTTTTGCACGCACACCAGACTCCAAGTATTAACGAAACAAGAAAGGCGCGAGTGCTTGCAGGCTGTAGCACGTAGCTACTACACTAGGACACTGGCAAAATAACACCAGCAAACCACCAAACTACTAATGAAAAAAAAAAATCGCCACATGTCGCACACACCGGCCGACTCTAAAAACGGCCAGGTTCTCACCGGGAAAGCACCGCGACATGCCACAGCCCAGGACATGCCAACGCAACGCGATTCCTACGCCCAACCCAAAAATAGCCACAAGTCTCACGTATAAAGCCAACAGAATCGCCACGCCAAGAACACAAAGCGCAGTGACCAACACCGAAAGACAAGCAGCATAGTGCTATACTAGTTCACAACCGCGCCAGCCTAAACAGAAACACCAAGACTCTGACATGGCCCGTGCTCTCGCGCTCGTCGTGATCCTCCTCACGGCTGTAGCCGTCGCGCCCCTCGCCGAGGGCGCCAGCACCTCTAGCTCCTCCACTTCAAGCTCGGAAGCACCAAGCGGGTCAGCATCTGCACCCAGCCCGGCTGATGCTCCCACAGATGCGCCAAGCGCCTCCAGCCCGTCCGACGGTCCCAGCACTGCTGATGCATAAGAGGTGTAGGCGCCAAATGAATCCTTGAAATGACTCGTTATTACAACAGTAATAAGTTGTCTTATGTTCCTCCTGATCTGTGGAACAATGATCAAATATGTATATAGTTATGCAATCTTTAATGCCATTAGTGACTTTTTTCTCTTCTGCATTCTGATTGGTAATGTTGTCAATGTACTTTGCATAAGAAAATTTTAGAGTAAAGCGCACGACCGGTCCCTAAACTATCGCGGGTGTGTCATCCCGGTCCATGAACTTTCAAATTGACTGTTTAGGTCCTCAAAGTTATTTGGTTGTGTCATCCCGGTCCTTAAACTTGCAAATCATCCGTTTAGGTCCTTAAACTTATTCACTTGTGTCATCTCGGCCCCCAAACTTGGTTTCGAGTTTCATCCGAGTCAAAAGAGGGTGATCTAAAAACTTTATATCAAAAACAATTCATAACTTTTTCATACGAATTCAAACGAAGACAAATTTTATACCAAAATTGTAGCCCTCGACGCGATCTACAACTTTGTAGTTGAAAAGTTTTTGAATTAAAACTGTTTAGGGTCCCAAAAATATTTTGGTATGTTTATAGCTTTTGAAATTAAAAATTAAATTTTGGGACATAAAACAACTTCAAATAAAAAAACTTTTCAACTGCAAAGTTGTAGATCGTATTGAGCACTATATCTTTGATATAAAGTTTGTCTTGATTTGAGTTCGTATATAAAAATTATGGTTATTTTTTTGTATGAAGTTTTTAGATCGCCCTGTTTTGACTTGAGATAAGACTCAAAATCAAGTTTAGCACCGGGATGACACAGTGGAATAAGTTTAAGGACCTAAACGGGCGATTTGCAAGTTTAGGGACCGGTATGACACAACCAAACAAGTTTGAGGACCTAAACGGTCAATTTGAAAGTTCATGGACCGGGATGACACACCCACGATAGTTTAGGGACCGGCCGTACACTTTACTCAAAATTTTATCAATGGACTATTTTTTTTAATTCAATTAACGTGCCGTTAGCCATTGCTTGTCGTGGATAACACTTGCTCCCTGTGTTCTGCTCACTAATGGTCCATACTCTATTTCATACAGTTTTCATTTATAACTGTTTTTCCCCAATCCCCAGCGGCCAAGGCACCCATCTGAACTTCTCAATTGAAACTTTGAAGTGTTTGTTGTTATTCATTTCATCAGAGTTTCGTATTTGTATTTCCCAAACTAGAATATATGATTAAGGTGTTAAAACAGTGAACTTGTATTCTTCACATTGTTGACTGGGCACGTTTATGATAAAGCAGTTACTCTACATAACCAATTAAACCTGAAACAAAAACAACATACTAACTTGCAATCCAGGAGGG
The DNA here is from genome assembly GCA_015476505.1 of Urochloa ruziziensis. NCBI lineage: Eukaryota > Viridiplantae > Streptophyta > Magnoliopsida > Poales > Poaceae > Urochloa > Urochloa ruziziensis. The sequence continues at coordinate 49,865,320 of CM027125.1, forward strand.
TTAGCGAGGGTGCTGAGCCTCCAGCTTCCTAACAATGGCATTGGTCACAGCCCAGTTGAACCCTCGGTACTGAAGCCACCTCACAATGCGCCCACGGCGATTCTCCAGGGTCAAGTTTTGCCCACGCTGCCACTGTTTTAATGCCTGAGCAAACAGATGATCCATGGAAGCTTCAGATATGCCATATGATGCTTCTTTTCCATGGCTGTGCCCATCCTGGAACACACTTCTTGTTGCCTGATCTGCTTCTGCCTCTGGCACACCCTTTTGGCGAAGTGCCTAATTCGAGATTCAGTGGTATCAAATTACAAAATAGTTTATAGACAAATTTCATGAGACACAAAGCATAAAATTAAATAGCGTTAAGAGTGAAAACAGGTATTACAAATTTACTTTCAGAAGGCATCAGAATATAAAGTTCATTTGCAAAGTGGCTTTTCTTTTACCTCAGTGAACTTTTAGTTATGGAAATTATTCAATCTTACCCCAGGAATATATGGTGACAGCTCAAGGGAATTCATTACTAATAAATCGTTAAAAAATAGATTCAAACCAAAAGCATATACTGTATTAACTCATACTCCCCCTGTTCTGATTTGTATGATGCTGGTTAGCTCAACTTTGAGCTAAGCAACGCCAAATAAAAAAGAATGGAGGGAGTAGCAAATAGCTTCAGTAATAAAACAGGGCTACAACTGTCGACTGTTTATTGAGAACAACAGAAAGGGAGGTCAGGGAAAAAAGTACTAGCCTGTTTTATTCGCCTTGGACCCCATGTTGATGATATCCACCGGGATCGCGAAAATGATTCCGCATAAAAACCATCATTCAACAAACCCCTGAAGGAAAAGATGAAGATGTATTATATAATGTGAGCATAGGCATAGGCATAGCAAGGAGAGACATGTTCTTAGAATGACATAAATGCCTACTGCCTTGCTATATCAGCCAAAAGTATTGGTTAGATCTAACATTTAAGTTCTGGCATAAAACATATGAAGTCCCTTTACAAAATTTGGGGATTCTCCATCCAAAACCAGAAGTAATTGTATTGCTGGTTCAAGTCCAGATCTAGGATGTACAGTATGTGGTTTGTAAAAATGGATAAAGGTTGTGCCACCACAACTATTGTTCATTTGTTCAAAGTGAAGAGTTGTACTTCTACTAGCGTGACTGTAATAGAAAACGAGTCTTACCTTGACTTGAAATCAGCAACTACAGCATCAACTGCATCAGAAGGATAATTCTTACTTCGTAGTTTCTTCCTAAGCTCAGAAACTGTGAATGCTCTGCCCAAGCAAACAAGTCATACTTCAGTATTCATTTTCAACAGCGACAACGAAACTTCTTTAAAAAGGTAAAATTCAATGGCCTAAATGCTTAGCACAGAAATTTCCATTAGACTATGAAGCGCTAAGGTAAAGACTATTAGAAACTTAGAAGATCAGCAGAATAACACACTGGTGGCAGTGAGAAAATCATTCACTTGATTCAAAATGGTACCAACATCACCAAGTCCAACTTTATATATGAACTGAAGATTATTCATTTACACTTGATGAACATTTCATACTGCAGGCTAAAATGGCACAAAAAATATTAGCACATCATGTTGCTATCGAGCAGAGTTTTGAGTTTAGAAAGATTTCTTGAACATCGTTAGGAGGACAATTGGTAGATATCAGCTATCAGGACTCACCTGGCAGCAAGCAATTCAATTGCAGCCTTCCCCACATCTCGCACCACGCTTTCACTAATTCCACACACCACGTCATCACTAGCCTCCTCTTCCAAAGAAAGCTGCGCAAACTCGTTCGCAAAGCTCTTTCCAATGGGATCCAGGGCGGTGACATCCCCATCCTTGCAATGACTGAGCTGTTCATCCGGACTCCGCGTAGCCTTATCCGTCGCTGAACCAAACAAGTCAGGTTACATCCACGCGGTCTAGACTCTACAGAGCACCGCTAGTCAAATACTAAACCACTTCTGCAACTCTATCAAGCTCTCACCTGCATTCCCCTCTTCGAAAGCACCTTGCCGGCAGCTCACGAGGTTCCGGCGCGGAGGCTCGCGCCGGAAACGAGCCATCCCCTTCGCCCTGCAAAAGAGGGAAAACGTTTGTGAATTTGGGTATGAGAAATCGATACGGGTTGGGCCGACGGCGTGGGGATCAGGGTGGAGGAGACTCGACTATCGAGAGGTACCAGGAGGAGCGGGGCGCCAGGCATAGCTCTAACCCCGGCCGGAGATGGAGGAGGCGGCGGCTCGCCGACAGGGCCGACATCCCTAGCGGCTAGTGCCCGGCGACCGCGGAGCGTGACGGCGGCACTGCAGGACACTCGGGGCCACTTTTACCGTCAAACTCAAACCCTGACTTGTTATTCTTTGGAAATGAGAGTGCTTGCTAGTATAATTTGGGTTTTATTTCGAAAAAAGTATATTTGGGTTTAGAAAATGAAAGAAATCCAATGAAACTTACTGGAAGGTAGGAGCAAGCCTGAAAATTTTGTTTAGCTTATCATCAGCTCACGTATGATTTCTCTTTTCTTCTAGAAAATCCAAGTCATGATCTTGAAATCTCTTTCAAAGTCGTATACATGTTTTTTCTTCAAAAATGTTCCATTTTTATTCTAGAAATAAAAGTACTAGTTTAGGACCTTTCACTGGACTTGATAATCGATTATCTATTTAACCTTTTGTCTCTGTTATTGCTTTTGTCTCTTAACTTTGACGGTTTATACTAACATGAAGGAACCGAAAGAGAAATATATTTTATAAATAAAACTCGCAATGTAAATACCCACTATAGAGTCGTTAAAATCGTGGTGTCCACCTAGAAAGCTATTGGTACCGGTGTTTTTACAGAAAAAAAATACCAAAAATGAAAAATCACGTCAAATTAACATATGTACTGCCAATGTATTGCGTAGTAACAGCATGTCAAAATATATTTTGAGCGTATTTTGTTAAAAAAATGTTATGTGCAAGTAGCAAGGATACGTTTTGACTGGTTTTCTCACTCTATCCGCCTACAGTTTTGACCACGGCACAAGTTTGGTGAACAATACTTGCGCTGTTATTTAGCAAAAGAAACAGATTACACTACACAAATGCCTATTTGATTAGGGCACGTTAAACATACCATGATTAATAGGTGAGATGGGATAGACTTTTTGGCAAAGATGAACCAAAGATGCCAAGATGTATTCAGATAAAAATACCTCCAAAAATACATAATTGGATTTGGACATTTTAAGACAATCGTTAGCTCTACAAGTATGTTGATGTATAAACTATATACTCTCCCGTTTGACTGTATAGCACAATAACTATATGTTAAATATTTATTCCATATAGAATTAGAAAAATGTCATGTGCAAGTAGAAAGGGTGTGTTTGGTTGGTTTTCTCACCCTACAAGCCCATGGTTTTGCATGCGCCTCAAGTTTGGTGAACGAAACATGCGTTACTTCTTTACGATTAAACAAATGCTTTACACTACGTAGATGACTATGCGAATACGGCACGCAAAAGATACCGTGAAGCAAACAATAGTTGAAACGAGTAATGTGGGGTGAACTTTTGATGTGGCAAATTTTCGGATGCGAACCAACTATGTCAAGATGTATCTAGAATAAAGATACCGCCAAATACAATTAAACATATATATATATAGTCCTAGTAGATCTGTGTGATGTGTAGACAAATACGGCACGCTAAAGACACCGTGAAACAAACAATATTCTAAACGAGTGAGTTGTGGTGAATTTTTGACGTGGCGGTTTAAAAAAAACGAATCAAACATGTTAAAATGTATCTAGAACAAATATAGCTCCAAATACAATTGAATGGGGTCCTAAGTAGATCCATGTGCAATAAGCGTGTCAATCCAACACATCCTATCAAACTCTCACCGATCAAGTAAACAAGGCAATGATTTTTTTTCCTTTTTTCCTGCGCAAAAGAAACCCGGAAAGCACCGAAAGGCGAACCCCTGTGCGCGTCCAGCGTAAGCATCACGCGAGGCGTCGGCGCCCGCGGATCCCCCATCGGACGGCCCACGCCCGCCCGTCGCCCTATAAAACGCCCCCACGGGCTCCAACGCCCAAATCCCCCCCGGCTCCTCGCTTCCTCCCGTTTGTGGCCGAGCCCCCCGCGACACGCCGTCGCCGCCGCGCGCCTCGAAGAAGAGAGGGAGGCGGCCGCCGCACCGACCCCGCGCCACCCCCGCCTGATTTTCCCGGCATCGATCGGTAAGAGGGCCCCCGAACCCCCCCCCCCCCCCCCCCCCCCTCTTGATTCGATCGGTTCGATCTGTGGAGCCCTACCCTAGGATTGATTTGATCTGTGGATTTTGGGGATTTAGGGTTTGATCCATGGCGTCGAAGAGGATCCTGAAGGAGTTGAAGGACCTGCAGAAGGACCCGCCCACCTCCTGCAGCGCAGGTGATTTTGCTCTCTAACACGTTGGCTTTTGTCCAGATCTTGCCGAATTGTGTTGCGATGAACGCGTTATCCGTGTGCTAGAGTGATCTTTGTGTCGTTGGCTTATGATTCTTCATTTTGTGTTACTTAGCTGCATGATGCGGTACCATGTTTTGCGTGATTATTTTGTATGGTTCTCTTGGGGTCCTAGAATCGCCTGTGGTTGATTCAAAAGTACTTGTGCTATAAGCCCTGGAACCCTTCCAAAATTTTCCCTCGGTGCTTCGTTTTATAGTTGACGAGTAATCAGTTTGACTCAAGCTGGTCAAGTTACTGCCAATTCACCACATGTCTGCTAAGTTTGGTCTAATTACAACATCTGTTTTGCAATTACAGTTAAGCCACATCATTGAATTAAAATATGTGGCAACCATCTGAAGATCTTGCCATAAACTTGTAAGGAGAGCAGGATCATTGCTGTTAACTCAAGGTTGTGATGGAAGTAGCCTTGTTGTATCATTTTTTACACCTGTAGGCATTATTGATGTTCATTATACTGTCTGATACAGCAATAGCATGTGTGAGTTTGCTCTTTACAGTGCCTGTTATTGAAACATTGCTTGCTCCGTCCGTTTCTGATTTCTGCATGTCATAGCCTTTTTTGTTCTATTTCTGCATGTCATAGCCTACATTGTTTGAAGATCCTACCCACCTTGAATTTTGACCAAACCTTTTGTTCACTGCCTGCCACCACCACCGCTAATGCTCATGCATTGCTTGTGTGCATGAGTTTTGTGACTATGTCAATTTCCTTGAGGTAGCACTCACTGGTCTTATTGTCAGGTCCTGTTGGTGAGGACATGTTCCATTGGCAGGCCACTATCATGGGGCCCTCGGACAGCCCATTTGCCGGTGGTGTATTCTTGGTGAACATTCATTTCCCTCCGGATTATCCTTTCAAGCCACCAAAGGTAATTTCTCCAACTACCTTATTTTGATTAGCAGCTCCCTGGTGATTCTTACTTGGGTACTATGATATGTTTAACTTCAAAGAGAACATTTCATACCTCCTTAAGTTATGGGTATCTAATTTTCAGATGATATACTTAATTTCAGGTGTCATTCCGCACCAAGGTGTTCCACCCGAACATTAACAGCAATGGAAGCATTTGCCTTGATATTCTCAAGGAACAGTGGAGCCCTGCTTTGACCATATCAAAGGTGAACCACATTTTCAGCTTGTAACTTATTTTTTCTGTCCTTTGATTTGATTAGCTATCCACTACATATAAGAAATAGATGTTGACTTCCTGATTTGTTTTTGTTCTGTTTTAAGGTGCTCCTGTCAATCTGTTCGCTGCTCACGGACCCGAACCCTGATGACCCTCTTGTGCCTGAGATTGCACACATGTACAAGACCGACAGGGCTAAGTACGAGTCCACTGCTCGCTCCTGGACGCAGAAGTATGCCATGGGCTAGAAGAAGGCCAAGTGGTGAATGTGCCGAACCCTGAAATCGTTATCATCTAAATAACCAGCCAAGTCACTCTCCCCCCAACCAAGTATGAATGGACTTTTGAGGGCTATTGTGTCCTGTTGAACTCATATGTATTACCTTGTGAAGTCCGTTTGAGTCTGGTAGTCTGTTCTACCTGACTGTTCCGTTATCTAATGTTGCTTCGTTAATCATATTTATATGGTTTGTGGTGTCTGTTTGCGTTGCTTATTTACCCAGTTCTTCTGGGATAATTGGACATCTCCGAATTCTGACAAATCTCAGTGGGCAAGTAGTTCTTCTGTTAGACCTTCTGTGGTTGCAACAACTGGCGAGCTAAGTTAGGCCTGGATATGGTTTGATTCCTTTGTGAGCGAACGGTGGCTGGCAAGTGTTAAGGCATGTGAGGAGCTGACCGAACGTTATTCTTTCCCTACTTACAGTAAAGATGCGGTCGTCTTTGTTGTAGTGCATCAAGTTCTGCCCCTTACGGAGTAGGTTTGAGATTCTCTACGGGTCTGAGTTTTTCGGTGGTGGGATAGGAGTCGTGACAAACTTTGGCAGATGCAGATCTGAGTTCCCTTGAGCCTTTCTTCCACCTTTTTTTTTTTTTTTTGCTTAGGAGTAAATTGGAGACACTTAGTGGTTGTTTGAATCTCAATAAATAATGCTAGTTTTAATCAAACACGTTTTCAGAGGGATTTTAGGGGGGAGAAAACAGTTTTTGTTGGTTGTTCTGTTAACGTGGCTTTGAGAAAATGGGTGTTTGGATCGTGATTCTAAAACTAACTTAGGAAACCGTGTTTGTGGCTGGCGAGGAGAGGCTATATATGACTAGGTGTTTTATCTTTCCCTTTCCAATCCTCCGTTCCCATCCTCTCGCAATCTGATCAAGCTGGCGATTATCCCTCACAGCACTACGCCTTGCCTCGCATGCTCACGGCAGTGTGCGCGGCACCATGGTTGCATTGCATCACTCATGGCACTAGAGCCTCTTTCGTTGTTGGTAATCAGATTATTAATACTCTGTTGTTCGTGCTTTGCCTAGATGAGCGAAGGTTACAGACTAGTTGCCATAGTCCATGGCGTATATGGATGAGGCATGCATGTATGTAGAGTGCGGATGGTGGCGCTAGCGCGGCAGGTGCCCCATCGGTCGCCGGTGGATGCCGGTGATGATCCAGCGCGCGCGTTGCAGAGTTCAACGAGGATGCGCAAACTAGTTCCGCTAAAATGGAGTCTAAAACGCGGAATTCTGGATTTACGTAAATACGTTTTTCTTTACTTACACACAAATTTGCTGGAGTTCCCAAACAGGGTTTTCGTATTTGTTAGGCCAAAACGGGATTTAAGGAAATTAGTTTTCACAAAACGCTAGATCCAAACAACCCTTTAGTATCTCTTTTGAAAAAAAAATACTTCTCACTTTTTGTTTATTTATTCTTCTATGCAACTATTATTTAAATTTTGCAAGCACAAGGATGATTGTGTCCTTTATCCTTGTTATAATGTAATGCTTCTCTCATTCTGTTTTTTCTATTGTTCTATACGATTGTTATTTTAACTTTGCCAGCACACAGATGATTGCATCTTATATATCCTTGTTATAATAAAATTTCCATGCATACCCTTGTTATAATATAACTTTTCATGCACCGTTAAATGATGTTTGCAGAATGTTAACACCGTAGAGCCAGTAGCACCTGTTCGGTGACCCAACGGTGAAGAACAGTTTTTTTTTTTTTTTTTTTTTTTTTCACCTAGCTCCCAAAATAAGGCATTACCAACGCCCAACGGCAAAGCTCCAACCAATATCAAATCCAAAATAAGGCATTATCGACGGCATTCTCCGATCAATATCAAATTGATAAATTAAACAACATGCAGAACGCTCACGAAATAGTGCATACTCCCCTATTTCTTTTTATATAAAAGTACTGTTTAGGACAAGCCAACCTAACTTTAAGACATACAACATTCTACATTCCTACTCACTCTTCTTTTATCCTAAAAAATAAACCATTTTAGAACTTAAAATTTATTTTAAAAATAAGTTATTTTACTCTCATTTGATACGTGCATATCAATGCAGCAATCAATTAAAGCCAAATTCTACCCTCCATCCTAGAAAATAAGTCATTTTAAAATTTTAAATTATTTTAAAAAGAAGCCATTTTACTCTCATTTGATACATGCATGTTAATGCAGTGCAACAACAAATTAACGCCAAATTCTGCATTTACCTTCTTGTTAATCTAACCTAGCATTTCATTTACAGAATGATTTCTATATATAATATATGACACATTTTGTACTTTACCAACTCCCAACTTAAATAATTACAAACCAAGCCGACTTACATCCAATAACAAAAGAATTGTTCCGTTTAGAATCCTCTACTAACAAACAACTTGCAGAAACATGCTACAACAGCAATAACCTATGATACATTTGCTCATAATACATGTACATGTACATGTACATACTTGTATTTTATAAACCGGTGGCGCGTGGACTGGATTTTGTGTACTATATCTTGGATATGGAGAATAGCTCCATGGAAACTCCATGCTTTATTTTCCAATCACGACTCTTATTTACCATAACTGTGACTGTGCCAATGAGATTTACCATGAATTCACAAACAATGGACCATTCCTGCGTATCTTCTGGCGGAACTGCTTCTTCTTTACACACCATGCCTCAGTGAAAGTACTCACCTAAAGTTAATCCAATCATTAGTAAAAGTGAAACTTACATCAGCAATGAATCTGACTTGAACCAAACAAAATTCAAGGTTCCATGTCCGTACATTGCTAATCATCTTTGCACCAAACCAGGCAGAATCAGTGCCAAATGGAGGAGGAAGTACTCTTATTCCTTCGGAAATGTAAGGTGGAAGAAGTTGGCGAAGCTCTTTCTCCAGCCTCTCTGTTGCATTACACAGTATCCATTAGTCACCAAAAAAAAATAAACAAACCCCCGAATAAATATCATTATCCATCATCATTCCATGTTTGATTCAATAGCGATAAACGTTGAGAAAATCTACTACACCAAATGCATGGGAAAAATACCTGGTAAACCAGGTAAGCATGACGATCCACCGGCTAAAACAACTGTCTTGTACCAGCTGTCATCACCAACCACTTCTGAATTATAGCAGTGATCCATACATAGTGCTATTGCTTTATGCAAGCCCATAGCACGCCTGCATGAACAAAGTCAACATTTAGCAACCATAACTGAACTGTAATGAAAGCACAAATCAAGCGATGATACTACATACATTCCTCCCATATGGGGCTGGAATAGAATTTCTGCAGTCTTGAATCTCTCCTCCGACAGAGTGAACCACCCTTCACCATCAATCTCACAAGAAGCTTGTGTATCTTACGTAGTTCAGCTTCATAATCAGCCGCTACGTAACAAAGTTTCTTCAAATAAGAGAGAAAGAGAGTAGGAACGTCAGAGATCATCTCCATTCTATGATACTCATGTTTAAAAAGGTAGCCTCTAGGTAATTGGCTCCGAACACAGTTAGCTTGTGTGTAGCCTTCAGGTGAGATTATAGGAAGAATGTCAGGACACCAAATAACTTCAACTATTGCAGCATAAACAAACTTTACCTCCTTGATGGTGCGGACAGTATACAGTGAATCACAAGTTATGTTTCTCTGGTGCATTAACTCCTTAAGATATCCTGTGAGTTTAAGGGCACCTTGCCCTACAGTTTCAACACCTATCTCATACATTACCCTGCCTTCAAAGACTGAAAGATGTAAAGAAAGGCATTAGAATCCTAAATGTAATGACATGTGTAACTGAAAGATGCAAATGGCATGACTCATGAAAATACAGTAAATTCTTGAAAACTATGGTAATGTCACCAGCATTTAATCTTACATAAAGAAAGGAAAATATGAATAATTACTTACTGGGAACAACAGAAGTGTTATTGAATCCAATGTGGACAACAATACCGGAGGTCCGCTTAGCAGAATACAGAGATAAAACTGCCTGAAAAGCAAATGCTAGTGAGCTCATTGCATACAAAACTTTCCTCGAGGATAGTTTATACACAGTCACATTAAGTACATAAGATGTATGAATAATTGAATACCAAAAACTTTTGGACACTTAGGCCATCGAAGAAAGGCGACGTATGTTGACAATAACATTGCAATTGCAACAGAATGGATAAGTTTTATACCCTCAGTTGGGCAGCTACAGGCCTACAGCTTTACCTAAAAGTCATGGTTCTGGTGCGGCACAATTACATGAATTTAATAATTTATATGAAAGCTAAATCTGAAAATCAAAATTGATTCAGGGCAGGAACCAGTTGGATTAAATAGAAACCAAGGTGAATCTGAAAATGTATTCAGTTGAATTAAACAATAATCAAAAAGTGTATCAATGCATACTTGATCGACAGCGCAAACAGCAGGAGCATTCATATCAAACAATACAGAATATACTGTCTCCTTATATTGCTTTCTTGAGGCCCTAGCAGACTCAGTATCTGTGACAAATATAAAGCTGGGTCATGTAATATGGTCAAAACACAGAACTGTGAACTCGATAGTCGGGCCACGTAAGACTGTAAGAATACAAACCATCAGTGTGACACAGTGGAAGGACAACAATAACTGGTTGAGTGGAAGGCTTTACTTGCATCCTGTTAAAGTCAGAATACGACATATCATACAATGAATATGTTCAGAGGAAAAAAAATAAACATCACCCAATCAGGGATTTCTGATAAAAAAAAATCTAGCTCCTTACGACTTCAAACTAAATCACTGTATTTAACAAAACACTAAAAGTATGACTTCTATATTTCATTGGTCAGCTTCTTTTGGGTAGGACAGAACACTAAAAGTATGACTACAACAAATGCCAAAAGTCAAATATCAGAGGAAGAATAGAATATTCAGTTAAACCCACATCTGTATATCTCCTAGAATACCCACGGACATACATGCTGATGCTAGAGATGATGCAATTGCTTTGACAGTAGGAAGCCTGATTAGCTTAAGTTTCCATAAACATATAAAAAGGTGTTCAATATAAATTCCCCCAATAGGCACTAGCATCAGCAGTAAAATTCACTTTTAACACACACAAAAATGACTCACTGGACAAATTTTCAGTAGCCAAGGAAATACTGTTTATAATACAAAATAAACATACTATGTGGAACTGTGAAAGCGAGATCTAGTTCAAAACCTCGTATAGATCGTAGAGAAGAAGTGACGAAGCCTTGCATACATAGGTGATTCAATGTTACCGAATTCCTGCACAGTAATCCCGACAAGCATAGAAATTAATGATGTATCTTTGGGTTCTGACAAATATCTTGAGCTTAGTAGGTTAAGCATTGGTCATCATAGTGTTCATGGGCGTCTTATGCTTTTAATATGTGGCCCATGGCCACTGATCGCCACAGCTTACCAAGAATGTCGCACAACGCCCAGAAGGAGCAGCATACTTGCTCCAGCCATACTTGCAATACCCAGATCCACCTTCAATAAAAGAAAAAACAGAGGACACACAAAGAAGTGAGACTATTATGGCAATCAAATATAGATATATAATAATGCAGTAGGTCCCTAATATCATGCTGTTTCTGTGATAAACTCATACTCCACAATAAGTTTGCCTAGGTAACTGAAGCTGCACAAACAGCAATACGAGCCATTTCGTTATGTAGGCACAGAACGTAGTCAATTAAGCAACTATCCCACCCTCGAATGCTAACTTATCTTCAGAAATTCTCTGATATTCGTTTTGCCTAAGCAAAAATTGGCTATCTGAAGTGAAATTGGAGATATGAAGGATGCGCTATTTCTTACCATCCACTATGAGAGTACCCGGGACCACCGCTCGGAGGCCGTAAATCTGTTTGAACGAGAGCTGCTGATCGTAGTACAGCCTGCAAACGCACAGCGATGTCAGTCAGCTGCAGCTCGGCGCATAATCAAGCTCTGTGAGAAGAAGCGAGCGGCTCGGACGGACCACGGGTGCGGATCGGGGCCGGCGGCGAGGTGCGTCTCGGCGAAGACGACGAGGTCCCAGGGCTCGGGTCCGAGGCGCAGGAAGAAGGCCCAGAGGCCGTTGTCGGAGGCGAGGATGCGCCAGGCGCGGCAGACGGTGCCGGAGCGCGCGGCGTCAACGGGGCCCAGCAGGCGCAGGATCTGCGCGAGCACGTCGGTCGGGACGGCGTCCAGCGCGCCCAGCGACAGCGACCCGCAGTACTGCTGCTCGGGCGGCAGACGCGCGAGCCGGTCCCGCGGGGATCCCGGAGCTGCCGCCGGCCCCGCGGCGGCCGCCGCGCGCGCGAGCACGGATCCCCACACCTTGCGGAGCAGCATCGCCATGGGAATTGGGAGGTTGCCGCGGATAGGATCTGGTTGTGTTGTGCCCGAGAGGAAGAGGTTGCCGCGGATAGCTTGCTCGCTCGCTCCCTCGCGCGGCGGGGCGGGTCCGGTCGGTGGCGCTACATGTGCGGATGCCGCCGAGGAGGCGGGCGGAAGGCACCAGAAGCTAGCTCGGGAACGGACGGCCGGGGAGCGGGAAGGGGAGGTGAACCGGACAAGGGGGATACCGTCGCGTGTCCTCGCGTGCGTGGCGTGTGGTGTGGCCCATGACGTGGCCGCGTGCGCCTGCCTTGCCCGATCGCTGAGCTGGTCGTGCTACCGGGGGCGTTGGGTCACTGGCCACTGGGGCCAGTACTTGTTGCGTTCCAGTCGAGACGGATTCCGTGATCGATCCACTACGACGATGAGCACAGGCTAATAAATGACAAGGCAATGACGGAAATCGAGTGATGCGGATTGAGGTCTCAGATTGTGTGCCTTTATTTGTTTGTGCTCTTTTTTGTTTGCTTGCTTCTAATCGTCGGCAGTTGCCCACCGCATAACTAACCAAACCAACATTTTTAGCTTCCTCCTCACCCCGTTATTGATGGTCTCACGCACATTATGGGGTGGTTTTCTTTCTTTGTCATCTCTTTATACCTTCTTCCTCACCTTGTCACATTGATGCACTCACACATCAAACGATGGTTCTCTCTGTGTTATCTGACAGTTTGTGTTTTGTGTTCACAAGTGCATATGTTTGATTATGTATTGCCGTCAGAAAAGTCGTTTGTGTTCAAATTTAAGGTTGAATTTTTTCAAAGTTTCACTTTAAATTTCGAGTGAATGAAAATAATAATAAAAAACTTTCAGCTCTATAAGCTTAGCTTCCGACCCAACACTAGCTCAACAGTTCCCACTAGTTTACTCGAACTAACTTTGAATCGCAACACGAACATGATATTTAGCGATGGTTCATCGTGCTAGCTTCATTAAGTAGAACAATTCATTCTAGTCTTCAAACCTCCATTCATTTACATTTTACCCACAAAGGTCGGAAGGTCTGTCCATGGCTGTTCTCTTCTTCCAAGTCTTTGTGCCCCCAAAGAAATAAAAAATAATTGATTAAATTTAAATAATTTATTCTAATGAACTAGTATAAAACCAAATGGCTTAGTGAGTAGAGATGTCAACCACACAAACTTAAGAGCTGTTCCCATGGTTCAGGCTAATTTTATGCTTTGTTATCTCAGGATCGGAGGCCGGCGCACGCTATTTGACCTTTGAAGGAGTCGAACCGTCGTCGATGGAAACTTGTCTCTTTATTATGTTCATCAAAATTTTCAAAGATGGTTTGGACTTTGGACAGCAACCATTTTATGATTAAAATGTCATCTTATACCCCTATTCAGTTCATACCACTAGTTGCTATTTCTAGATGATTCAGGAGCATTGGTCTTCACTCTTACGTAAACCTAGCGCGGGCCAGGTCCTATAAACAGCTGATCCACCACAAATGCCCGTCAGACAGGATCAAGACGGAATTCATTTAGTAGTATATCTTCAGTTAATCTTTATGTATGCTTATAGTTTCATGCCTCGACATATCCAAATAGCTAGCAAAGGACAAAAACCACATGCTATATGGTAGTATATGCTATGGACACTGCACAACACGCTCATCAGAAATGGCACATCTGCAGCCTGAAAACCCACTAGCTAGCTACTCTTGGACCGCCTGCGCTGTAATTGCTCCGGCCATCATCATATAACGACCTGCGGATCGACGGGCCAACCAACCCATATATCAGGGATAGAGATGAGCACAGCAGCCAACCACCGCGCGCACCCAGGCCCGGATCCCCGACGATCGGATCACTGAGGTAGGTAGGCACTAGGCAGGCAGGCCAACTGTAAAATTTACAAAAACCGGGACCTCCTCCAGATCGGCAGTCGCCATCAGCAGATGACGCAGGAGTTGGGGTCCTCCTCGGCGCTGTGGACGACGTACTGGGGCGGAGGGTAGGGGTACTGCGCGACCCACGGCGGGTAGCCTACCAGCAGCGGCTTGGCCTCCGCCTTCTTGTCGCCCTCCTTCTTGTCTTTGTCTCCCTCTTCTTATCCCCTTCCTTCTTGTCGTCCTTCTTCTCCTCCTTGGCCGGGCCGACGGAGAGGATGGCGGCGTTGCCGACCTTGCGCAGCTTGTTGACGACGTCGACGGGGTCGGCGAGGCCCACCACCGTCAGCTTCTGGTCCTTCATGTCCACGGAGATGGAGTCGATGCCTGCGTTGAGGTGTTGGTTGCCGTCAGAATTACTAATTCAGAGCTCGGACAAACTCGTTGGGAATTTCTTCAGAGCCAAGACATACACACACGCCGGCCTCCATGAATGAGGAGCAGAGCAGATGAAAAGAAAGGAAGGAGAGGCAAGCAAGTACCATGGAGAGTGGAGACGGCTTTGAGCACCCTCTGCTTATCCTTGTTGTCGTGCAGGTCCAGCTTCAGCACCACTTTCTGCAGCAGGACAGGCGAGAATCTCGTTAGGAATCGCAATCGAGCACGCACGGGAAATCCAAATTCCAAAAGCTCAGAACCTTTTGCTTGTTGCGAATCGAAGCAAAAAATTCTCGAGGGGATTACCTTGGCAGCCATGGCCTGCGGCAGTCGAAGAACCGACTGGGACTGAGATCCTTGTACCGTGCTTCTGGGCTGTCTCTGGCTTGGCTCTGCTATACTATCTGGGCGGCGTGCTGGCGTGTGCGGAGTCTGCAATGCGACAAGTGGACGGGCTTGGAGAGAGAGCGGGTGGCGTGGTGCTCTGGCTCGGCGGTGAGTTCGATGGCAAGGGGGAGCTCCGAAGACGGCTGCGTTTTATAGGCCGGCCGGGAAGCGAGGGGGCGGGCGGGCGGCACGCACGACCCGGCGGCACTGCCGAATGAACCAGTCCCGGCCCGGTCGCGCACTCACGACCTGGCGCGGCCCAGCCACCGCGACGACTGATCGAGACGGGCCCGGCAAGGAAGGAAGCCGTGACGAAGGTGGCAGCAGGGGCCGAGGCGATCGGGCCACGAGGAGATCGTACGATGACGCGCAAACGAAGACCGATGGGTTAAGCCGTTATTAAGCGATCCGACTGATGACGTTGTGAGCAATAGTGATCCTTTTCCGTCCGCTCGTGACGTTCCGGCGCTAGGGGCTTGGACGGACTCGTCGTCCGTGCGCGTGGGGTGGGTGGGTGGATGCCTGGATGGTTGCCAACTTGCCATGCCATGGCGTGGCGTCGTGGCGAGAGGGAGCCCGGAGGCCGTGCCGTGTGGGACGCGCCGCGTCCGCCCGCGTGTGACACCGCGCGAGCCGGCCGAAGGAGATCGCGTCGGCCCCAGCCTGCCGAGTTGGGGCCCCGCGACGCGACGACTTTGCCGAACTGCCGAGTCGTCTCGTCCTGTTCCGGGCTCGGCCATCTTGACTGACTTGTGAATTGTGATTAGTGGCCAGCGCTGTTGCCAAGCTGTCAGTGGAAGCGAAGCGAGAGTGAGAGACCTGCCTAGCTACTGATGCTACCACTACTAGTGGCTGGTACAACCTCATATCGCGTGCTGACGGAACAAAGAATTGCGAGTAGTTTGAGTGAGACGTTTTTTTGGTTTTTTCGGCAGAGAGAATCTGAAAGTCACTGTTATTACGGCCAAGCCGCGGTTAACGAGATGGATCGAGTGGCAGAGGTAACTTGCCTAGAGCTTCCGGGAAGCTGAGCTCGATCTTGCCAGTTCACTGATTGTTCCATCACTAGCTCGCTACTATATCCCCTGTCACAGATAGTTTGAACACAAGTGTCCATGCCAATTTTGGACGCACGTGTGTGTGCCGAATTGACTCCGGGTCGTCTCCCCTGTCCTGTATCCGTCAGTTTTAATCATGATGAAGCAACGGCTGCAAGGAAATTTCACTCACTACTGAATCATCACGTGGCCCAACCAGGCAGCGTCGGATCGCGCGCTGGCTGTCCTCGTAGTGCGTTCGTTCGTCAGAACAAACTTTCTGACTCCTTTCCTTTTCCGATCCGATCCTCGCCCGGGTCAGGTGTTTGAAAGTTCAGAGGAACCGATCTCGTCAAAAGGTGTGCAGGCTTTTTCGCGCCTTGGAAAGCCGACGCCGAAACAACCGTGCGTGTGCCAAAATCCACGATGATTCTCCTCTAGCCGCGTGGAATTCAGGGAAGGCCTGTTTGATTCGTCCTCGCCTCCTTGCTGCGTGCGCCGATCGAGCTGAACCAATCTTGGGATTCGGACATGACAATTGACATCCGTATCGATCCTGCAAGTATACCTTAGGATCTCCAATTCTCCATCGTCGTCAGAAAAGCTTAGCGGCAACGCGTTCACGCGACCACTATAGCAGCATATATGCGCTGGTTGATATGTACTAGTTCCGGTCTAGCGGAGTGTTCCAAATGGAAAATGAAACGTCCAATCGTTCCTTAGAAAAAAAAAATTAGAGACTGAGATCGCTCTCTGCAAAAATTTGGACTGGGATGGCTCTTTAGAAAAATTAGACCGGGTCAAATGATGACATGCTAGGGTCAATTGACCGGTCAAATGAAAGCTGGAGTCCACTAACACTGTTAGCATATTTAAACACTCAGTTCTAGCGCTGAATAGTCGAATGTTGACCGGCTCTCTAATATGCTAATTGGGCAATGTACGTATTCCATTTTCAGAGTGCTAGTGGTAAGAATTACTCACTTTAGGCCATCCCAACCCAAGGCACTAGTCATAGTTTTCATAACCTTTACATCATCAAGAAACTAGTACTAGATATATACTAAACCTTTCAGTGCAAGCACCACTATTTCACATCTAAATTTAATATTACTCGTCATCTCATTTTGTCTTGGATGGTGTGTAGAAACCATGTCTCATGCAACACCCGGTATCCTTAACTTTCTTCGTTTACTCTTTTCTCGCATCACTTTTTATGTGGCAACTCATTTAATTCTATAGACATCATCCTAGTCATTGGGTTGGAGATGTCTAGACCAGTCTCAATGCATTGAAGTTTCATAAGCATTAATTACTATGCTATATCAGCACTTGGCTATGTCATTTATAGAAGGAGCTTTATCAAATGTGAGAGGAGTTTATCCACTGAAACTCACAAGTCGGTTACCTAATTTGTAGTTTTAGATAATTGTACCACTGAAATTGGCCTTATTCATACACGTACGTACGCAATGGTCCCAGTCAGGAGTTGACATACGCATTCGGCCGTGGGACAGATAGTTTATACTCGTATAAAGTAGAAGAGTCGATTATTATTCTTCTATGTGAAAAAGTCACAGCCGCCTTGTACGAAAAAACAACTGTGACCAATTGCATCGCTCTCACCTGACGCTGAAAGCTTAACCGTACCATAGCGCCATCTCTAATAATCAGGTGAACATTCCGAGAGGAACGAAACGTACGTGCGGCGTTCTGTTCTGCCTTCTCGCTCCATATATTGTGCCATCGTTGAAAATGGCAAGCTCCTGTATGCATATGCATGTCATCTTTTCGGTTCACATCAACAATAATTTGCCACATATTTCTAGGACGCGCCGTAATTTGATCATTTACCCTCTCAATTTTTAGCCATTATAGTACAGTACGTCCAGCTCCCGCAGAAATACACCCAACCGATAGAGTGACACTGCTTGCACCGGCTCCATAACAAGGCTTTAAGCTTCAGGGAAGCTCGAATGCTCGATCTAAGCAATGCACGATTGTCATTTCATTACCATAGCTTGAGCACAAAGCATACATAATACTCGAGTCGATGCCATTAGTATCTCGCATGTGTTGCCAACTCCGAGGACAGCAGCATCAGATCGCACCATGTATGTTGCGTTGTTGGCTGGCTCCATGTGTATTGCGTTCATTCGTCACAACAGGTAACTTTGTGACGTCCAATCCGATCGATGAGCAGCAAATCCTTGCTCGGATCAGGCCAGGTGCTGAAAGGCTCGCGGCAGATGAAAGGAGCAAAGATATCCAATGGTCAGGGCGTCAGGCTTCGCCTTTTCGGAAAAGCCAACACCGGCCTAGCTAGCTCGTTAGCAGTATAGTAGCTATAGTGTTGCCTAGCTAGTGGAATGCTTCAAATATCTGTCTTTAACGATGAAAATGCCTCAGGTATCTCTGTCGCTGTTGGTTAATCTTCTATGGCAAATTGGAATCGGCCTCTAGAACGATCTAGCTTTAAATTCCTTTAGCGAAATTTTAGAATGCTTAGGGAATAATAAGAGTCGTCCATTTCGAGAAATCGGATGGTGAAAACAAAGGAAGCAGTACCTATATGTATCTAAACAGAGGTACCAAAAGGTACCAAATCTATACCAAAATAGGAAGGGTACCTCTCGGTATCTCCTGTTACCTTTACCAAAATAGGAAAGATACTTCTCGGTACCTCTTGATACTTTTCAAGCATTGTAAAAGAGCTTATTTCTTTAACAGTGGTCAAATGATGGCACCATGTATAGTACGTCCTATAGCTTGCCCACTGACGATCTAGCCGCCTATTATTGTTAGATACATGATCTAGCTAGCTTTAAATAATCAATTCAGCAGCTCTAATCGGCACACGCTCGATGATCCTGTACCAGGCCAGTAACGCAAAGGACAAGTGCGTGGTCTATTATGTTAATCCACTGCTGCATGACATGATTACGTATGCAGCTGACAGTATACTCACTCCAGTGTGCAACATCTACTATATTGTACGAAGTAGTACATATATACAACTAATAACAGCCGTGCCGTGGATTCGCAGCCGTCCATGGGGCTAAAAGCCGGTTTTGATGTTGCTACTGAAAGCTCAGCGAAAGGCTGTAATAATTGGAGCAAAGATCGGGCCGGCGATCGTGGCCTGCAATTAACAATGGGTTTGATCTTAATCCTGCTTGTTAGGACAAACGAGAGCGCCGAGCACTTCAAAAATCTCCCTCACCCTTTTCAAATGGAGTTACTACGGAGGAGTACAGCTTGGCAACGAGGCGAATCGATCGCACTCTCGTAGCCGCTTTCTGTTCTTCAGCGCTCTCCTTCGACTGTGACGAACAAACGTACATCTGCGTACTGACACAAGTTGGCATCCAGAGACAGTTACGTTGGATCAAAGTCGTACTGTAGAAGCGGCTGATTTTCTTGTGCGAAAAGTCGTAGCCGCCAAGTTCGAAAAATATAACGAACTTGGTCAAAAAAAAGAAAGATATAACGAACTATTGGATTGGATCACTCTCACCTGACACTGAAAGTTGTGGAAATTACAGGCCGGAGCTTCTTTTTTTCGAACCTACCGGCACGAGATTGCGCTAATTTATTGATAAAGAAGATTTAAAATAATTATAACCGATTAGCCGGTAAGTACAAGTCAAAGGATTATTTTCGTGCTAAAATAAGCGCTAGGCCCCTTGTGCCTGCCGTAGCCCATGCTGACAGCTTTGGTTTGATCTTTGCAATGAGAGTCGCAGGACGGAGCTTCTCTGAATCTTATTGGAAGTCAATAATTTTCCGAACGAAATCGTTTTATCTGTTGTCTCTCCTTGCCCCCGCACGTTAACTTGACCCCGGATGGTCACCGAAAAAGATCGATGTTTTTTTTTTTTTGATATCCATGAATGATGTGGTTAAGCAAGAAGAGCAGCATAGCTGCGAGACAGCGAGGGTGCACTCTGAAAGTCTGAAGTACGTTCCGCACCGAACCGGAGGATTTTGTTCTGCTTCCTGGAGGAACAGAGACAAGAGGACACACACGAGCACACTGGTCTAACGTTCAAACACGTTGAACAGTTGAGGTGATTAGTCAAACTTCTGGGGTCCATCACATGTAGAGACATCTTTTTCAGAACAATGGAAATTTTTTACACAAAAGAATGACACATACTGACAGCTGAATGCGACTCTTTCTTGACGACAGCTTTGTTCTGATCTGATCGCGGAGTTGTGGGCATAAATGTGTAGGATGAGTTGACAGTTTGACACTTATCTCTATTTTTCTTGACGTCAGGTGTTTAGAAAATGAGATAGGCGTACTTATTAAGCATTTAAGCCTGTGATAATTCGGCCGAGCTCGACATATCTATCGTCTGATTATCACAGGCCCAATTAAACACGTGAGAGAGCATTTAAGCCCGTTATAATTGGGCCCAACCAAGACGACGACTTTGTTCAGTATGATGATGATCCAAGAGCCCATTGATCAATAAGCCACGTAAGTAGCCCAACGTACCACTAGCACACCATTTGCTGTGCTCGATAACCGACTTCACATTTCAGGGTTTGTTGTGCCAAACGCGAACGTAGCGAGATGGCAGCAGCTAGCGATGGAGCTTTGTCGCGGAACACAGTAGCGTCCACGTAGTACGCAGAGAAGCGCGGCAACTGGGCTGGATCGGGACGTCGAGCCCTGCCGGCGACGGGAGAAGAAAGAGCGCCAGCTGTCCGCCGGCGCGAAGCAATTTTGGGCTTCTTTATCGGCCTTCGCCTTCCGCTAACTGGGCTGCTTGTTGGGCCTAGCCCATATAGTACTATGACACCCACGCTCGAATCCTGCCGTCCGTTGCCGATCGGACAGATCCCGCGGCCCCGGGGGGTGGACGGTAAATGAAATACCGTCCACCCCCCTGGTCGGGGGACGAGACACCGTCCGCCCCCTCGCCGCCGAGCGGAAGGTTCGTGCGGGGTCGCGATTGAAACTCCTGCCTGCCGGGCGGCCTCGCATCGCCCGAGCACCCTCGCGGATCGCCGCGCCGCGCGTCGGTCTTCGCCGTGGCGGCGAAGCGCTGCGGTCACGCGCTATGGACTCCGAAAGAAGACGACCTGCCTTCACCCACAAATGCGTTACCTGCTGCATCAGCTCCAGGAGCGGCGGGCGAAGCCGACGACGCGTGCATGGCTGTATGGCTGAAATCATGGCAGAACGCACGGTGCGCGCCGCGCCGAGGTCGATTGCCGCTTGCCGCGCGCGGGGAGGAACCCACCCATGGCCTGCTTGGTGGCTGCAATAGCAACACGCCATTGCCGAATGCTACGTTTGGAACGTACGGTCATCTGGCAACCGGGATCGTCGGCGACCTTGGTGGGTGCAGAAGCCGAGCGCCGCCTTCCTTGCCCCCGAAGGCTAGGCCTCCGCGAACTTGGCGTTGAGCAAGAGCAAGCTCCTCCTCCCTATCCGGCGGTTGAGGCAAAGCTAAATCTCTGCAAAGAGGGCATTGCTGGTGCCGAGCTTCTGGAGAAGCAGCTTGCTCATGGGGTCAGCGTCGGTGATGGATCTGAAGGTGAAGGGGATGCTTGCTTGACAGGGTTTTGACTAATTCAGTTGTGGTGTCGGCACTGAAGATGCATCCAAAATTGATTTATTTCTCAAATGTTTTACTCTAATATCTGGGATATTGCAAGTACGGCAAACCTTTTGCGACTCAGCAAAGAGCTGGAGACCATGTTAGATGATTCAGTACTGAGTACTGACCATATTTGGCAATAGGGTAACTCTATTGCAGCTGGCGGTCAGTATTACAATCTCCTGGGAATGTTTAGCAGTAAGCCAACAGGAGAAATAAATGAGGTGTAGCTATATCTCAATCGCCATTTTATCACTGTCGTTGTTTCAGTTTCAGGGGTTCTTGCGGTAAGTGAACGATCTCGAACTGCAGCTGATTCGGGATACAGCAACAAATATGCTGGTGGCAATCAGACAGCACCTTAGGGGGTGTTTGGATCTAGTCATCTAGGCGCTAAACTTTAATACGTGTCACGTCGAAATAAAAAAGGGACGACAGACGAGATTTTCGGTTTCTAATAAAAAAACAAATTATAGACTAATTATACTTAATTAATTTGTCTCGTCCGGCATTAAGTACATGTTTACTATAGCACCACATTGTCAAATCATAGGCTATTTATGATTTAAATTCTGTCTCGTAAAATAGTCGCAATATCGGTAATTCATTATTTTTAAGTTTATATTTAATAATTCATGCATATGTATTTTGTTTCGATATCATAGGTGTTAAATTTTAGTATGATGAACCAAACGCCCCGTAGACTGGGCACCGAGCTGCAGAGTGGAATGAAAGCAGAGTTCAAGCTCGCTAACAAGGCCGGGCTTGCACTTTCAAATAAAAGCAGCAAAGCCGGCAATCAATTTTTAATTGCACTTATCAAAAAGGATAACTCCTGTTTTTATTAGTGGCAAGTTGAAACAACTAAAACGGGTAACAGACCATTTCAATGGCTGCATTTCATGTGTGTGACATCTCGTTGTTGAAGCAAAGATTTTGGTCACCTCGCGGTCAATCCAAAGGTCCTACATTTTTGTTTATGACGTTGCTTCTCTCCTTGCTGAGACGGTCCAGTCGACCAGACCAGAACACCTCCTTTCCTTCGCACAGCAGGAGCTAGCGGCCTAGCGCAGGAGAGGCTCACGGAGAGCGCGCAGCAGCTGGGATGGCAGGCTACAGATGAGAACAGCGAGCTGTAGTAATGATGCATCTTCGGAGCATGGACTAACTCATCGCCTCATCGGTCGTGTCCTGCGGCTGCTGACCATGGCGAGGTCGGCGGCGGGGAAGAACTGAAGAAGACCCTGGCGATCGTGTGGACAGGGAGCAGATTTCGTGCTGGTGGGCCTTTTTTGTTTCTCGGCCCTCCCACACTAAATGGGCTTCTTCTTGGGCCTGTCACATACGATACAACGACGCTCCCGCTCGGATCCTGCCGCCCGTTGCCAATCTGACGGCTCCCGTGGACCCATGGGGTGGACGGTAAATGAAATACCGTCCACCCCCGGTCGGGGAACGAGACGCCGTCCACCCCGTGGCCGCGGTCGCCGCCGTTCGACCGCCGCTGGAGCGCGCGACGCGGTTGCTCCGCCGAGCGGATGGCTCGTGCGGGGGACGCGCTTGGAGAGGCTGCCTTTCCGGCGTCCGGGCGGCCTCGCCTCGCGCGGTCACCCTCTTAGTCTCGGATCGCCGCGCCGCGCGTCAGCCCGCGCCACGGCCGCGATTGGCGAAGCGGTCACGCGCTCTGGACTCCGAAAGAAGAAGACCTCTCTTTCCGCCGCACGCGTGTCGCCTGCTGCGGCAGCTCCAATCGTGGCGGTGGCGCCGCGGCGGGAAGCCGACGACGCGTGCATATGGCTGGCAGAAATCATGGCGAGAGGTACAGTGCGCATCGCGCCTAGGTCGATTGCCGCCCATGGCCAGCTTGATATACCTGTATCAACAACACACGCACGCCATTGCCGATGCTATGCTTGCAACGTAGGATCATCTGGTAAGTGGTAACCGGGCTCGGCGGCGACCATGGTGGCCGCCTTCCTCGCCCCGAATGGCTCGGCCTCCACGAACCTGGCGTTGAGCAGGAACATGACAGCAGGTCCTCCAAATATTTCAATCCGGAGGCTTGGGCAAGGCTCTGCACAGAGAGCATTGCTGATGCCGGACCTTCGGGAGAGGCTTGCTTTGCTGATGGCGTCAGCGTTGGCGATGGATTTAAAGGGGATGCTTGCTTGACAGGGTTTTGAATTGCAGACGATCCAAATTGCAGGTGGCCGCCGGGCTGGTGTGTGCTGTCAATCCTCAGAAAAGCACCTTACGCTGGCCGCCGGGCTGTAGAGTGATAGAATAAAAGCTAAAAAGCAGAGTTCAAGCTTACTAACACGGCTTGTACTTTGAATAGCAGCAGCAAATCCGGTAATCAATTTTCAATTGCACTTTATCAAAAAGGATATTAATGTTCTTATTCTTGGCAAGTTGAAGCAAAGATTGGTCAGTTCGCGGTTGAAAACATGACACCGTCGACGTAGTGCACGGGTGGTCAACCCGAAGGTTCCTACAGTATTTTTAATGACGTTGCTCCTTACCCTCGTCTTGCTCGGTGCAAGGTCTCGCAGTATTTCTGCAGGTCTCGGCAATCGCTGAGACAGAGCAGACCTGGATTCGTCAGGTGTGGCGTCGATTGGTCGATGCATGCGTTCATTAGCCAAATACAGGAGCGTGCACGAACGGAGAGCGCGCAGATGGCAGGCTGGCAACTGAGAACTGCGAGATCTTCAGAGCATGGACTACCTCATTGGTCGTGTCGTGCGGCAGCTGACCAGGATGTCGCGGCCGGTGACGGGGAAGAAGAGCCTAGAGATCGTGTGGAGCGGATAATGGTGGACAGGGCGCGAGGTCCCGATCGCGCCGCCGACAGTGGACGCCGCCGGCGAGGCGATCACCTCAAAGCCCCCCGCGTGCAGGCTTCATCCTTGTCTCTGCCTCTCTCACCTCTCAGGCAGGCCATCACGGGCTACGGCCCACGACGATCACTAGGCTGCTTCTTGGGCTTTCAAGCCCACACGACGCGGCATGATTGCCTTTCTTAGGTCGGATCCAGCCGCCCGTCGCCGATCCGACGGCTCCGCCGCCCCCAGGGGGTGGACGGTAAATGAAATACCGTCCACCCCTGGTCGGGAAACGAGACGCCCGTCCGTCCAGCCGTTCGCCGGCTGTTGGAGCGCGGCGCGTCAGTTTCTCCGCCGCGCTGATTCCATGGCCATGTGGCACCGTCCGCCTCCCCCTCCCTCTGCTACGATGCTGCCGTGGCCACCGTTGCAGCCTCACCGTCCGCGGGCATGGCATGGTGGCCTGGCGCTGGAATGCTCAAATAAAAGCTAGAGACACAGGCAGACTGCAGTCCGCAACAACTAATGCATATACTACCACAACTTCCTGAAATATAAGAGATTCTGGTTATTATGTAATCAGTTCATCATCAGGCGTTGGGATCATCAGTTCATCATCAGCAGATGGCGCAGGCGTTGGGATCCTGTTGTGCGCCGTAGGAGTTGGGGCGGTTCCTCCGTGCACCGTGGCCGTGAGCGCCGTAGGACGAGTTGGGGCGGTTCTCCCGTGCACCGTAGCCGCCGCCGGCGACGTAGAAGTTGTTGTTGTGGGGGTTCTCACCGAGGCCGCCGGCGACGTACTGATCGGGACGGTAGGGGTAGGGGTGCTGCGGCGCGGGGTAGACCACCGCGTGCGGCCACGAGCGCGTGTCGGCGGGCCTTATTTCCACCAGCTCGGCCGTCACCTCCTGGAGTTTCCTGACGCCCTCTTCTTCCGTCGTCACGCCGGCGGCGGCGGAGGCTGCTGCTGCTGCTTTGTCCTCCTTATTAGCCGGCTCGACGGAGAGGATATCCGCGTGCCAGAGCTTGCGCAGCTTGGTCACGAGCACGATGGGGTCGACCTTGCCGACCACCGTCAGCTTGCTCGCCTTCATGTCGATGGAGATCAGGTCGAGGCCTGACGAGGTTTCCGGTCGCGTCCATGCGTGCAGCAGCAGGTTGTTATCAGAGCTGAGAACAGAGATTCCGACACGCATAGCATAGAGCTAGAGCACCACCTGAACACGTACTATGCACAAACAGGAACTAAAAGGACTAGCTTGTACAGGGCAGTGCAGTGAAATTTTGTTCATGTTCAAACAAATTCAGCGGATTTTTTTTTCCAGCAGATAAAGGAAGGGAGGGCTACCAGGGAAAGCGGAGACTGTTTTCAGCACCTTCCGCTTCTCCCTGGCGTCGTTGTCGTGCAGGCCCAGCAACAGCACCACCTTCTGCATGCAGCAGGACAAACAAACAATCAATCGGTTAAGCAACCATGAGCATCCAAAAGCCGGGAGCTTTCAGACAAGCAAGCAGCTCAAATTGGTACTGACTAATGAAGCAAGAAATGTCAAGTGGTTACCTTGGCTGCCATAGCCATTAGCCAACCCAACCAGTAGTACGCGGCTGGCTTCCTCTGCTCTGAGCTCGCCCTGACCGACCTGTAAGAGAATCAGCAACGCGACAACCAAATGGACAGCGACTCGAGTTTATAGCAGGAGAGGAGAGGAGAGGAGAGGGGGAGGGAGTGTGTGGGTAGTGTTCGTCGCGTGCACCGGTCTGGTGCATCGACGGCGGTGATGATCCTGTGAATGCCTTGCGGGAATCACTTCCGTCAGTAAAAGGAAAGGTTAGTTATTAGTACTCCACTAGCATACATATGAAAGACGCCTATTTTTCAAGCTGCTACGTACGACCTGAGCGCCCTATTGGTTTAGCTGGCAGATTCATGATTCAATAGTGTTTGTGAGGATGATACCGCTGGTGCTAGCGCTGCGAAACCAACAGGGAAGTCCAATATTCTGCACCAAATCTAGGTAGCCCTGGCTGCTGCCGAACGCGTTTCAAACCTCCATTCGTCCATGGAGAAATCGGATTCGCGTTCTAGAACGCCCTAGCCAGCTTTTTATGTAAGTGCGGTCAGTCAGATTATTAACGACACACACGATACAGTCCCCCGCTGGCCCGCTACAAAAAGAAAAAAAGAAAAAGAAAAGAAAAGGCAAGAACAAATCGTGCTATGGATTCGCGTCCGTCCCGCTGCTGGGACCAAGATCGATCAACCCCGGTGGATTAGTCTACTGCTAAAAGTTCCATGTAGTGCGATAATTAGAGTATAGATTCCCCAATCCCCATAACCTGCAATTAACAATGTTAGCACACGAGATCGGAGCCCCAAGTGGCCGGTCTTTTTGACGGAGCTGCAACTGGACAATTACAAATGCTGCTACTGCTACATGGCGAATGCCAGCGTGATTGGATACGGCTAACTTGAGATTAAAATGCATAAATGAATGACGAAAAACAAAACACAAGCGAGCACCACCAACTGTAGCAAATGCAGACAGAAAGGCTTTCCCGCGCATATGGGCTGAAATGGCCAGAGGTGGTACGCGCTCGGCCCATTCAACGCCCGTGAGCCCACCACGTTTCTCTCTCCTCCCCGAGCCCAAACCGCCATGGCGCTGCCGTCGCCCCCCTCCGCCGCGTCGGCTCCGGCCTCCGCCGGCGAGCGGTGGCCGCCGCTGGAGTCGAGCCCCGAAGTTTTCAACCAGGTACCTCACCTCTCCTTAGCCTACATCCGTGACAATCAATTCGACGATCTCGCTCTCGCCTCTCTGACCTCTTCGCCGCCGCGCGCGCAGTTCATGTGGTCGCTGGGCGTCCCGGAGGACGAGGCGGAGTTCCACGATGTGTACGGGCTCGACGCCGACGCGTTGGATATGGTGCCCCAGCCTGTGCTCGCAGTTATTCTCTGCTTCCCTGATCCACCCCAGGTACGTTGGACTTTTTTTACCCTCTCTGAATCAGGACAGTAGGTCTCATCGGACATGCTCCAGAAATTTATTACCTCTCGATTTTGGGAGAAATTAGGCTCCGATCCGTTTGTTCGCCCGAACCAGTGCATTTTCCAGATTACTCATTAACCATCAAGCCCCACAGGCCACAAATGCTGGTACCCAAACCCAGCGCCGAGTCTGAATAGTAGTTTTTTTTTTTTAAAATAAAATTGTGAATAGCATAGGCGAACTCTAGTTGCAGGAGCGCAAGCAATGGTGCGACACCGTGGCTACACCACCTCTTGCTGGAGTGCAGTCCCCTGATTAGTCAAGCCCCAGCTGCCTCATTATAACTTGTTTCTATATAATCCTCAGATGATATGGCCATAATGACTACTGGTACTATTGGCACCGTTCATTGAGTAGTGACTAGCAAACAAGTTTTGCCATGCTATATGTCAGTATGTGCAATACAACTCATCCAAATATGGATGCACATGCACTGTTTTGCTGCTGTGTACAAATATATTTATTTTTTTAATGTGGATTGTGCTTAGGATTCTTTTGATTTTTCTGACTTTCTGAACAAGTAGGGGAGTTCACTCTTTTGTTGAAATGTACTTTTGTTCCACTGCAGAATGAAAGTTACACTTCAGATCTACGCTTATCTTGTGGAGAGAAGGTGCACAATTCTGTTCCTTGTAGATGCCATCTTTTCCTTATCTTGTATGATTTGCAGCTGATTTCTCCATCATGACAAAGTCTAGATAGTTGTGTAAACCAGCACTTCTTCCCTACTGTACGTATTTGTTTCATATATCTTTTCTAACAGGAAACACAGGACCAGGTTTACTTTATTAAGCAGATCGAATCATTGGGAAATGCTTGTGGAACTATTGCTCTAATCCATGCTGTTGGAAATTCATCTTCAGGAATCAATTTAGGTAACTTGAAACGACTATACATAGCATGCAAAATTCTTAAAGGTACTTGGAATTTCTCTTGTTCTCTCCCTTGTTTCTGAAATGAAGGAACCTATCTGATCTTTTGTAGTGGAGAATTCATGCTTGGACTTATTCTTCAAATCAACTACTAGCATGGACCCATACGAGGTTCTTATCTGTTCCCTCAGAATCTGTTCTCATTATCAGGTTGCCTTGATCAATCTTACAGTTGGTTTCATTATACCTTGTGCCATACTTTTCAGCGTGCTTTGTTTCTTGAGAAGGATGATACCATGGCAACCGCTCACTCATTGGCCGCAAGTGCTGGTGTCACAGAGGTACTGGTTTCCTTGTCTATGTGAACTGGGGTTCAAATTGGGAAACATTAATCGTATATCCTCTGCATATGTGGGTATAAAGTTATACAGTTTGCAGTCCTCGAAACCTTATGTTTTCTTGTGATAACACTATTTTAAACTCTGAGTGCTGGGCGGGGACATAAAAAGTAACCGTGAAGCTTAAACCTGTGATTTTAGTTTATAAATAAAGTATTTTTATTTTCAAATATACAGGAGAGCTGCATATAATTTCATTAAAGTGAAAAAAAAACTAAGTACGACACCAGCTTCAACCCTTAACCCTTTAGTAACATACATGCCACTGACTCAAAAATATAATCGACCCATATCGATGAAGTATTGCTATAATTATTGTCTCTGTCAATCAAACATAAATAAATAAGTTGGTTACGGTTTATACCTTGTACAGGCTATGCTTATTAACTGATTTCACACTGAGTTTTCAAGAAATAAATTTAAAAATATAAGCCAAAGATTTTATCTGATTTTTTTGGTTGCTGTTTTGTTGATCATGACTTGCCCCCCCCCCCCCCCCCCCCTCCTTGCCAGCTCTGTGATGTTGTGGAAGAGCACTACATTTGTTTTGTAGCTGTCAACGGTAAATAAGGCGGGATTTTCTAACATCTTCATTTTTTGATCCATTTCAGTTTTTAATGTGTTTGCACATTAAGAAGGAACTCAATTGATTTGTAGGTACACTTATTGAGCTTGATGGAATGAAGGATGGACCTATAAAGCATGGCTCCTCTTCTTCTAAAAGTTTACTGCAGGTATGCAAGGACGATCCAATTATCATTAGAGTAAAGGTGTTATGGACTGATTACTGAGATAGATAGGTTGAGGTAGATGGGATCTCGCCCTCACGCTGGAGGCTCTGAGATTAAACCCTACTACTTCTTCCTTAACCTAATTGAGACAAAGGTGTCTCTTCATATAGAGACGAGCTAACTTGATCCCTAAGTAAATATCCTAACCAAATCCATCTAACTTATCTCTATCCTAACAAACTAACTAATTCAACTAATCCATGTGCTACAGTACTCGTGGGCCTAGGCCTCTGGCCGGCCCACTCGCCATAACACTTCACCACCCCTCGAAGGCAGCTCGTCCTCGAGCTGTCATGATGTTGATGGTCGAAGGCCAAGGCGATGAATCTGAATCTTGGGTAGGCTGTTGAAGGAAGTGCATGTCCATGAAGTCGATTACTCCAGGAGGATTGATGACGTAGCCTAACTGGATGTAGTAGCTGCAAAGGCCCTCAAAGGAAACTTGCTGGCACTTCGCCAGTGGTGCCATCATAGATAAGGTTCTGGAACTTCTGTGAAGCTGGCCGGAGAGGATCCCCCAACGAATTAGCAACCCGCGGATGTCCTGAGTCCAATCCGATGAACCGCTGTTGTTCCCCAGTGGCCCAGTGATGCAAATTGAGGCGCCGTCAGCCCAGCACACAAATGCTGGAATGCCCACTGCGACGCATGCAGTATGCTTTTGAAATAAATTGGGGCTGTCCAATGTTGATGAAGATGGCAGCACTGTACAGGAGCTCATGCCACAAATTCTTGTTAACTCACGAAGCAACCCATGCCATGAAGCACTGTAGAACACCAACCGGATGGGCTCCCCGTGTGGCACAAGGTTCATTCCCAGGATATGGAGCCGCACGATATCTGGTTTTAGCACCATTATGGCCGGCGGTTGGCTTGGGGGCGACACCGGTGGGGACAGAACCAGCAATGGTGCTGCTGTCGATGAGGCCATTGAAGCAGATGTTGCCGCAATTGACTGCGGTGCTGATGTCGTCACGGTTGGGGATGCCGAGGCCGAAAGTGCTGGTGGTGTTGCAGCCCAGGCCTTCGCTGGTACTTGAGCTCGGAACCGACGAGGAGCCCCGTCAGGAGGGCCAGAGAGGGTCGATGTGGGTGCCGAGTTGACAAGCACGGATGCCGTAGATGAGGCCGCGCGTGCAGGGCCGGCGCAGGTGTTGGTTTTGTTGACGCTGTAATCAGCGGCGAAGATGCCGCGGCCATCGAAGTCGCCGCTGGTGATACCACTGCCAAGGCTGAAGGCAAGGCAGAGGCTGCTGCTGCAAATGCCGATGTAGCCGATGCAGATTGCAACATCTGTAGTGGTGACATCGGCGGCGGCGGCAATGTTGCTGTTGGCGCGGTTGCCGGTGATGGTGCCGATGCAGCGAGCAGTGTGGCACCCTGGAATGTCTCCGGCGCTATTGTGGCTGCCGGTGAAGTTGCTAGCAAGGTTGTTGCTGCGAGCGAGGTTGCCGATGAGGGTGTGGCTACCCCTGGAGATGTAGGCGCTGGCGCCGCGTACGGCGCAGACGGAGGGCCGATCGAGACAGTAGGCGGCTGGGCCCTGCATGGCGCAGGCGAGGAAGACGGTGCGGGAAAGGGCGCCACGGAGGACGGGACCGCGCGTGGCACAGCAGCGGACACCCGTGACGTGTGGGTCACGCAGAGGCCCCAGGCGGCAGCCTGCATAGGGGACTCGACGAGGAGGCCGCAAGACTCCTTTGCTGGTGAAGTAGCGGCTGCAACTTGTGGTAACGACGTTGATGAAGGCGGTGATGCCGGCGGCGCTGCTGCTGTCAATGAAGAGATGCTAATGGAATCGATCTTGGCGAGAATCTTGTTGATGGCGGCAGATGAGGAAGATGACGTCGGTGTCGGGGTTGTTGCTGCAGGTACGGGCGCAACTGCCGGTGTTGTCGTTGGTGTAGCCGCCTGGTCCTCCATCGGTGGCTGTGCAGCATTGGCTGCAGCCTTTGGCGTCATGGCTGTAGGGGATGACGACGTCGAGATGGACGCAAGGGCGGAGTCGACTGCAGTGAGGAACTTGTCAACAGCTCTTTGGAGATCGGCTTGGGTGATGTATTCTCCCCTGGTGGCTGCCATTGACGAAGGCTATGAAATAGCAGATTCAATCTGAGACACGTGGGAGAAGAACAGATGAAATCTGTTTGTATACGGAGTGGCTGAACTGGATTAGGTAGGGGTGGGATTTGTGGCGCAGGATCTTTGGCTCTGAATACCAAGTTGTTATGGACTGATTACTGAGATAGATAGGTTGAGGTAGATGGGATCTCGCCCTCACGCTGGAGGCTCTGAGATTAAACCCTACTACTTCTTCCTTAACCTAATTGATACAAAGGTGTCTCTTCATATAGAGACGAGCTAACTTGATCCCTAAGTAAATATCCTAACCAAATCCATCTAACTTATCTCTATCCTAACAAACTAACTAATTCAACTAATCCATGTGCTACAGTACTCGTGGGCCTAGGCCTCTGGCCGGCCCACTCGCCATAACAAAAGGTTAAATAAATCTTGACACAGAACATAAAGTCGTGTCTGTCATGTTGGTCATTAGAATTTGCAATTATATCTTTCATTGCCTACAGTGGTAACTGTATATTGTATTGTACCAGGATGCTGTATCTGTCATTAAGGGCATCATGCACAATATTCCTGATTCCATCAACTTCAATCTCATGGTGCTGTCAAGAAAGCAGAGTAATGCTGGTACCACTTCTTAAGCCAGTGACTGATGGAAAACATGGGTTGGAAAGAATACAATTAAAATAAAGATTATTGGGGCTCAAGCTGCTATGAAATTTACATTCTCCTTGCACCATCTTAAAGGTACAATTTTAGATGTAATTCAGTCGAATTTCTTGGTTGTAGTAACGTTTACTCTAAATGTCAATTCTCGGTGAATGCAAATGTTTGTCAGTTATCTGCTACCTGAGTCATTTCTCGTGATGCTTTTGATATCAGAGTAGTCGCTATGCTTTCAAAGAAGTTTGCAGAAGCCTTATTTTAGCATGTGTGTGTAACTCTGTTCATTGTTAGTTTTAGTAAGGTATCTGAAACAATATAAACCTAGCTTGTGAAGCCTGAGCAATGTGTATCCTTATTTTGGCTTGAGTTCCACCCTTACAAAGTAGAAAATACTGAAACTTTTGGCATAGATGAGGCCTCAACCTCCACAAGTTGTCCAGTGCCACCTCTTTTAGTTGGAGCCAGTTCAGCATCCTAGGTAGATTCATAGTAACTTGCTGCAGTCTTTTGGCAACTAATAACTGGCCCACACTGACCTTGACTACTAATAGAAAAGATCTTTTGCAAGAGGATAGCGAGAATATCCCGATACATTCACACTTACAAAATCAATTTGATTCTGACGTGAATGCATCCATAGAGACCATTCCATCAGTTTGATCATGGATATCTACAGTTGCAAGCATAGGAGCTAGACAGCGAAAATATCACCTTATCACTGGCTGGCACAACCAGACTTATGTGAATTTACCAAGTTGCCACAGGGCTCCTGTATTGTCATGTTTCTTAGCTTGAACTTGAAACTATAGGTCTGATAGAATTAAAGCAGTATTCCACGGGATCCACTAAAAAATAATATCACAAAGTGCTTCTACGCTGCACAGTATCATGGCATTGTCCTCACCCATAAGGCCATAAACATACAGTATAGTTTCAGAAGAGCCACACAGTTCATAATAAGATAAAACTACCCCACTTGAAGTTCTGTAAGGTAAAACAACTCCCACTTGAAGTTATCTCAAGATAAAATAACAAAAGTAGTATTCCGTTGCGCTGACACGTTTGGCCACCGGGGTGGTTAGTGACTGAAAAGGGCAAGTTTGGAGGCTATTCTCAACAGGCGGGGAACCACGCCCCCCTCCTGCTTTCATCCATCTAATCATCTCAGCGGCAGATTCATGTCAGTTCAAGACACTTGGAGGATATCTAACATTATCTGGGAGAGAAGCCATGCTTGCGACCATCAAGGCGCTATCCGTTGGCCCCATCTCTTTTGTGTGGCCAGTGGCCATGTGTGTTTATGTTTAGGCACTTCCACTTGTTGGCTTGTTGGGTCCCAAGGCACGTGTTCTAAATACTGGCTGCACTTCACTGGGTTATACTACCAGGTAATCACCCTTTTAGATCACATAATCAGATCATAATTCATATGATCGCTAGAACTGCCTGATTTTTATGTCCTGAAATCAGGCACATTTTTTAGATCATGGAATCCCCTGGCCTTGCATAAGGCATGCACCTAACCATTAATTATGACAGTCTTATCTTATAGCTGTGGTAGAGATATAAGCAAATCAAGACTTTTAAAAAATAGCCGATGTTCCAAGCAACTAAAGCCAAAGCAAAATCTCATACACATAGCCTGTTGGCAAACATCCGCTCATGTCCAATGGAAGATCTCCATAACCAGTTTCCCTAAGATAGTAAGATATGATATGCCCATTTCATCTGTGCTTGAGCATCTTGAACCTGGATGGATATATGAGTTTTCTTCTGCACCAGCGATCAATGCAGTACATCAGGCCCATATCAACACGTGTGAGTAGAGATCCTCTGGCCTAGTTCCCACTGTACCATTGAACCAGGTCAGCCACTAGCGTGGACAAGGGTTGCGTGTGCTGCGGTACTGAAATGTTTTCTGTTATTATACTAAAAGGTGTCCAGTTTAGTTGTCCTGCAGGTGCCAAAAGGCACGGAGCATTTTTGTCAGCTTCAGCAGCCAAAACCGGAGATCCCTCTTTTCAGGAATGATGATGCCCCACTTGCTGCTGATTCAGCTCCCTCAGCACCCCTGCAAGAAAACAAGCATTATCTGGGAGGCAAGACGAGTCCACTTGAGCTGAGCAACACATGGCAGCGACAGCACCAAAAGTGCAAGACGGCAAGAGGGATGGATGTACCCAGCACCAACTTGGCAAGAGATCAATAACAAACAAACGGGAACAGCTGGTGAGCACTATCGAAACCAAGGGAATCATCTGAGCCTGGGTGAAGAAGATCTCCTCCATCTGGACAGACGACGAGGGCGCTTGTCATCCAGGACATTGCATTGTGTGCCGCGAGCAGGGATGCTTCCAGGTTAGTGCATGCTGCTTGGTTGTTGCTCTGTCCTCCCGAACACTTGCTCACTAGCAATGACACTGAACTCCAGCTGCACTTGGAATAAATCTACGATGCACATGCACCTCATGCTCATGTAACCTGACTAACTTGCTTACAATGACTATTTTTAGGAGAAAATTAGTACTGATCAAAGAACAAAAACCACATGCAGCAGAATTTTTAGATGGCGATGCTGATACCATTTTACTGACTGACAGGTGGTAAACCATGGCGTCAGCACATCTGTCATGAACCATGGCCCTCGATGCTGCCTCAGAGTTCTTTAAACTTTCCACGGACCATGGAGCATAAAGAGAAGTTTATGTCAGCTGCCGTCCAGCAACTTATCAGAAATGAGACGAGCTCAAGGGATGGGATCAGCACGGCCAGGTCACTCCTGATCCACTTCTATCCAAACAAAGCCCTGAAGCACTATGCTAATCCCCTGGAAGACTGGGTCCAATTCTGGGCAATAAACCCGCCAATATACAGGTAATCAGCATATATCACTGTAGCGCATCCTAATCTGCCATCTGGCGTCCCATTTTTTTTTCTAATAACTTTGTTCACCAGGAAGAAGATGGGGCATTATGCCTCTGAGATTCAAGGAGTGCCAATGCAACTTACGGAAGCTATTTTCGAAGGTCTCGTGTCAGGACCACTGTACCTCCAAGAAAAACTTGAGAATGGAGCGCAGTTTCTGGCCTTGAACAACTACCCACAGTTTTCACATTGCGGTGACAAGGTCGGATCAGCTTCTCATTTCAATTATGGCGTCATAACCATCCTTCTGCAGAGCTCCCCAGGTCTTGAAGTTATGCACCATGACGACGACACCTGGACATCAGTCCCTGCGATTTCTGGGGCTCTCCATGTTCATATCGGGGACAACCTGGAAGTTTTGAGCAATGATCAGGTCAAATCTCGTCCATCGGGCCATTCTAAATCCTGATGAATCACGAATTTCTATTGCCAGCATCCTTGGTCTCTCCATTGATGAAAAGGTCCACTGTGCCAAGGAGCTGGTCGATGAGGAACACAAAGAATTGTACAGGGAAAGCAGCTTCCAGCACTTTCTGCCGGCTAACATAAACAATTATAAGAGGTTTGTTGAGAGCCTCAAGATTGACAGACGGATAACAAAAATGGTGGTTCGGCTGCACAAGAACATATCTAAATTCCATTATTCAGAAACAGAGTGTAAAACTGCCTAAGACGTATTTAGGTGTTGCCAGCTGCAACTTCAAGATGGGTATTTGTATGATGCAACACACATTCAACTGGTAAATGGTATTGACTTGAAGACACACGTTGATAATATAGCAAAAGGAGTTGCTGCGGATACACCCTGTGAAGCTGTTTACCATCATGTTGTACCTTTGTATCTATTAGTATAATTCAGTACACATACAAGTGTATATAAATTGTGTTTATTCTGAATCTTTCTATGGCAAGCAGTAGTGACAAGGGAGTGTTGTGCCAAGGATGCCATTTTATCCCCTTTTCTTTGTTTGGGCAATTGCAGCATAGCTGCATATCTCTTTCATGAAGAAGAGGATCAAAGGAATTTTAGCGTTTCAGGTAATATGTTTGGTCTGCCAATGCAAACACGTTTGGTTTTTTACATCAATGTATATATAGTGCTAATGATCTTGAGTTAATCGTATTGTCCACTGCATCAAAAACTATGACAGGAGACACGCTAAGATATGTTCATCGAAAATAGGAGAAGACTTTCAAATCCATACAGAGGGGTGTGTGTGGTTTGTGGTGCAACATCTTTTCCTTTGAATCTTTGCGGTCAGCGTCATTGGCCGACAAGCGAAAGTGAAAGGCGTAAAACACAAGAAAAGGGGAAATGAAAGATATAAAGAGAAGGACAACTTGGCACATATAAAAGGGTCATTTTCAGGCGGACAGAGATGTCTGTCAGTCCGTTTCAGTCGAAAAAAGTTTCAAAGAAAGCTGGCGTGTTGATGGGAGCACACAAGTTTTTCTCGGACAGAGCAGCCTGTTCTTGATCAAACTGAACATCATATCGACGGCCGATTGTCATGAGGAGAAGTTGCTTGGATGTTTGGGAAGAAGAAAATCAAATTGAATAAGCGGCACACCATGACTCGCACTGAGACCAATCATGGCTGTAGCGTACACAGTTAAGGGGAGAAACAGCCACGGGAAGCAGAAACTGGGAGGCAGGCACACGGGAGTGAAAAGAGGCGGCACATAGTAGCAGCCTAGCAGGGTACGGAGCAGAAATCTCAGAAACTGGGAGGCAGGCACACGGGTGTGAAAAGAGGAGGCAGATATCAGGGAACTGAGCAGAAATCTGGTGCCTGAATTCTAACGGGGTTTGGTTGCAGAGATCTGACGAGATCATATTCCGATAAGCAAAGATCCAATTACATGATGGGATGTCCAGCTGGGGTGTGGAAGCGACTCACCTTGATTTCCTGGCAATGGTCGAGGCTGGTTCCGGTAGTGCGGCCTTTCCTCGCTTCTGTCTTGGTGTCTCGGCTGATCGGGGCTCTTGCTTGCCATTTATACTTGGCACCAGATCCGCGCGGGCTGCAGGGTCAGTGCATGGGCGGGCGGGTTGGCAGCGAACGCGGAGCGGACAGCGGAGAAGCCCCAGGCCGCAGCCCCAAACCAATCTTGGAGCCCAACATGGCCAGACGGAACCCAGCTGCATGCGCTCGCCCATCTCTGCTCTGCCCATGCCTTTATAATGCAACAATGCGCTCCTGATGGCCAACGACCTCCGCGTAGTTGCCGCGCCGGCTCTTGCTATCCTCCTGCCTCCGTTCGCCACCGCACGAATCGCGTCGCTGCCCTTCCTTCACTCTCACTCTCAGGCCGCCGCCGCCGCCGCCTCCAGCGACATGCGCGATCCTTGCTCGCCGCGCCTTCTTCCAACAGCACCAGGGCCTGGGGAAAAAAGAGCAATTTTGGAGGCTAGTGGTGACGCTGACGTGAGCCCCCTCCTGCCTCCGTTCACCCCCCGCGCCAGGTTCATCCCAGAACCGTCCAAGACCACCGGAGAAGAATACCATATCAGGAAGAGGAGCCATGCTGCCTGGTGCCTGCGCGATAGAAATAATGACCTCACGGGTAATGGCGGCAGCAAGGCGTGGGTACGACATTACATATTTCACCTGATGTCGGCCCTGTCGCAAACTTGCAAATCGGGCCAACATCAATATAATGCAAAAGGAAAAGGCACTTCCAATCCCTTTTCTTCTCGTCGATTCGACTATGATTATTTATATGTGATGCAATATAAATTAACCATCCATTGCATTGCATAATCAATTTAAATCGCAATTGAAAAACGTGTTGGTCGTTTGGTTGTCAGAGTAGTTTGTCTTGCTTTCGTGGTCTTATAATCAAACTTCCTTTTCTCTTCTACTTAATAATAAAAAATGCACTATACACGTTCTCTAAAAATAAATTGCAACTGAAAGGGTGGCCTAGTGGAGCAAAGGTTTATGAATTTTTGAGAAACTTGCCCCGTAAGTACATTTCTTAGAAGAAAATATATGCAGTATATCTAGCACTTGTAAGCTAAGTAGCCGGGTAAGTGTGCATTAGAACAATGTCAAATATATAGCCGTTACATGTTTGAAACCATGTTTACAGACTTGTTCATCGTTGATTATATGGATCTGTGTAAAATTCACGGCCAACTATGAAACCGAGATCAAACATTTAGAGCGTTTAGAACAAGCTATTTAGTTTTAAAATGAACTAACTTATTTGTCTTTAACGTCATATACTTCCTCCATTCCAAATTATAGGTCGTTTTGACTTTTTTAGGTTCATAGATTTTGCTATGAATCTAGACATAGCGTTCATCTAAATGCATAACAAAGATTATGAATTTAGAAATACCAAAACGACCTATAATTTAGAACGGAGGTAGTATTTGACAACGGAGCTAGGGAGTAGATAAAAACACTAGCTAATGATCAATCATCCACACGGTCCTTAACAATACATGCACATGCTGACATGCATCCGAAGTAGACACCTCCAACTCCAAAGCAGCAGGACCTAACCACTTTATGAGTGCAATCTGATTGGGTACCAGTTGATATTGCATATTATTTTAAGGGATGGAGTAGGAGATGAATAGTGATAGATATAAGATATTGGGTTCTCCTTTCCGTACCCTCTCAAAAGTGCGAAAACTTTTTTTATGACGAACACAACATAAACTGTCATGTAATTAATTAAGGCTTTGGCGCTAGGTGGTTTATAATAATTCCATATGGCGAAATTGATTTTTTGGATATTTGGTGTCCAATCAACCACTTTTGTTCAAATATTATGTTATTCGTGGCAAGGATATTAATGTGAAATACATTATATATAAAGCGTGTATGGTAACAACTTGTGAAACAAAGTTATCTAACTTAATTTTCATCATCAATGCTAAATTCAATACGGTTTCAAAACAAAGTACATGATGCTCCGAAACTATTATTAAAATCATATTAAGAACATAATCTGATAAGCACATCACAGTGCAGGTGCAGCACAATATGAACGGTGAGATATATTCGTTCCATCCGCCGGTCTAACAAAACTGATCAATTCCATCCTGATACCACAATCATTTCAGAGAAAATTTCCAAGTCCCAAAGAATACCCTTTGATCAGATCATCTGCTACAGCTCCAATGCCAAGTTGCCGACTCGTGCGACAAAAGGCGTGTGCCACAGCGCCGGAAAAGATTTCAGTTACACAATACAATCCACAGAAATAGTCATAGTCTCATGGGGCTGTGTCGATGTCGATGGATGTCCCCTCCCAAAAGAGCCCTCTTGTCAGCATACGCATACAGGCATACAGCTGCCGAAACCAGAAACCTCCCAAGCCCCAGACCGGGCTGGCGCTCCAACTTGCCGTGGATTCGCAGGCTCGCCGCCGCAACCCTGTCGCAAAAACAAAGCATTATCTGGGCTCTAGGCGCGTCCGCATCAGCCACACGAATTAGCCCAAGCAAGAGGGATGTATGTGCCCGGAGCAACTTGGCGCGGGAACAACAGAAAAATGCTCAGCTGGTGACCACTGCCGAAGCCAAGCGAAAGGAACCGAGCGATCTCCCTCTTGGGGGGAAGATCTTTGCTCATCTGGACGCACGCGCGCACGCAGGTGATGCCGTGGCCTGCTCCTGGACCGAATCTTCGTAAAGCTTGAAATCATCCTGGGCGCTCAAAAGTCTTCGTACAAGGTATTTGCCCAGGCTTAGTTGCAGAAAAAAAGGGGTTTGCACAGTGGCCGGCAGCAGTACCGCTCCGTATCAGCTCCTGCCTTTCGTTGAGATTCGCAGGGCAGCCTATAAATACAGCTCCTCGCATGCAACACCTGCCTCACTGCAAACACTCGCACTTGGAACAAGAGCATCAGAGGTTAGAGCACACATTGTGCAGCTGTTGGTCTCGAGGTTGAGGACGAGGCATGCCCCCCTGCTTCTTACCAGCATCCATGGCAAGCCAGGTTGCGCAGCTTCCGCCGCCGTCGCAGCCATTGCCCGTGATCAACCTTGCCAGGCTCCGCAAAGACCCGGCCACGCGGGCGCTTGCCATCCAGGACATTGCACGGGCGTGCCGCGAGCAGGGATGCTTCCAGGTTAGTGTGTGCTGCTTGCTTGTTGCTCCGTGTATCCTCCAACACTTGTTCGCTGACAACCAGAGTGAACTCCCGCTGCACTGCACGATCAGTCAAAACAAGCGTTACAATACACATGCAATTCATTCTGACCAGCTTATTATGGCATTTTTAAGTGTCAAGTTATCAGCGATCAAACGAGCAAACTACATGCAAAACAAGGTCTGATGCTTTAATGCCAAAATGCCGATACCACTGTGCTGACTGCTGACGATGACAGGTGGTGAACCACGGTGTCAGCAAGTCTGTCATGAAGGGCGCACTTGAAGCTGCCTCGGAATTTTTTGAACTTTCACCAGAGTACAAGGAGTTGTTTGCATCAGAGGACATCCGAAGGCCTATCAGGTATGACACGAGTTCAAGGGATGGGATCAGCAAAGCCAGGTCATTCCTGAAGCACTATGCTAACCCTCTGGAAGACTGGGAACAGTACTGGCCAATGCACCCTCCATCATACAGGTAACCTGCAAAAATCCTGCACATTGCTACATGAATGAATAGATCTTAACCTACCACCAGCTATCCTAACATCATATTTTTTTATAAAAAAATGATTCCAGGAAGAAAATGGGGGAGTATACTGTTGAAATACAAAGAGTGTCCATGCAACTTATGGATGCTATCCTGCAAGGTCTAGGATTAAGGCCGTTGTACATGCAAGAAAAACTTGAAAAGGGGGTGCAGTTCCTGGCCTTGAACAACTATCCACAATTCTCACATCGAGGTGACGAGGTCGGATTAGCTGCCCATTCCGATTATGGCTTCCTCACAGTACTGCTGCAAAGCTCCCCAGGGCTCGAAGTGATGCCTCATGGCGACGACGCCTGGACAGCAGTCCCTTTTATCCCCGGGGCCCTCCACGTCCATATTGGGGACCACCTAGAAGTCTTGAGCAACGGTCAGCTCAAGTCCCTTGTCCATCGAGCAGTTCTCAACCCTGATGAAGCAAGGATTTCCATTGCCAGCATTCATGGTCTCTCAGTGGATGAAAAGGTTGGTTGTGCCGAGGAGCTGGTAGATGAGAAGAACCCGGAAATGTATAGGGAAAGCAGCTTCCAGGACTTCCTTGACTTCCTACCATCAAATATCAACAACTACAAGAGGTTTGTTGAGAGCCTCAAGATCGACAAAGCTTAAAAAGAAAACATTTGGTTCTGCTGCACCAGAACATAACTAAATGGCATTCTTCAGAGAAAAGTGTAGAGCTGGATGAAACAAAATTTGGGTGTCTTTGAACAGGGTATTGTGACAAGGAGAGATATCTATGCGGTGCAGCACTGCCACACATAGCCCATTCCTATTTGAAGATACATATTCACAATTGGTGGTTCTATGTTCTGCAGAGCTCCTCTCTTCAAGTGATATCTGGTTGATGCCTCTATAGAAGTCAAGTCTACATTCTTAGTACCACACACGTACCATTTAATTATGTCTTAATGTTGAAGAACCAGTCTATATATGGTTGTACCATATATGTAACTTTACTGCTACAGTATCTGCAGTGTCCATGCTGTCAATAATCGCTGCACGTAAGCTAACGTATTAGTAGATATGCACCAAGGCTCAGCCTGGCTACATTTGGCTGGACAGAGGTGTGATTAGCAAAGGTTCCCTTTTCCCCTTTTCTTTCTTTGGGGAGCGCAGTGTTGCTGCACATCTCTTTCACTAAAAGGAGGATTAAAGGAACCTTGCTAGGTTTTTCAGGTTGTTTGGTCCTACACTATGTGTTTGTCGATGCAATCATGTATCAGTTACATAAAGTGTAATAATTATCGCAAGATATCCACTGCCCACCATATCATAGCATGAGCGATATCTTTGTTACTTGAAAAATAAGAGTCTCAAGAAACCATAGAAAGATAAGATTGACCAGTATGTTTCAGGACGCAACCCAAGTGTATGTGCTTGTCTTTCTGGTCAGCGTTATTGGCCGACAAAGCAAAAGTGGCAGATGTGAACCTAAGGGGAAAAAAAAAGGAAGTGGACGATGCAACGAGAAGGAGAAGTACAGTGGTGCACGGCATATAGAAGGGTCATTTTCATGCAGTCCCTATTAGCCAATAATTCAATACATATATGTCTGTTTCAGTTGCAGAAACCCAACAAAAGCTATTCTGTTGCAGCTACAGAAAAAAAAAACAAATGCTGATGAAGGCACATCGAAAGTTTCAATTAAATCACAACCAAATCAATATGGCACGGTAAAATCTTTCTTGGTAAAAAATGAGCAGACTAATGGCAAAGTGTCGATTT
The DNA here is from genome assembly GCA_015476505.1 of Urochloa ruziziensis. Lineage (NCBI taxonomy): Eukaryota > Viridiplantae > Streptophyta > Magnoliopsida > Poales > Poaceae > Urochloa > Urochloa ruziziensis. The sequence continues at coordinate 49,907,964 of CM027125.1, forward strand.
ATTTTTCTGATCCAGGATAAGCGCAGCATCTATCGATAACGATAATCACAGTTTTGTGGAGGCACCAGCTAACCATAATAGTACGACTAAAAGTGTTGACAATTGCCATTAGGACAACCAACTCCATGAATGTGTAAACAAGAAGATCAAAAATGAAAGGAGGCGTTTAGTAATTCTAACAAAAATAATAATAACAGCACCTTGTTCTTCACAAGGACGCGCCACTGAAATACTATATCTATTCAGATGCTATACTTTTTTTTTAAGTCTCCACAGCTAATAAGGAATATAGGAATGGATATATCAAATGAAGGGCCATCTATGTATCATTCGAGCCAACATTTAAGGTATATATAATTTTTTTTCCATCTTACATTTTTCCTGTCGTGCTTCTGACAGCCTCAGCGAGAATCAAAGGCCTTACATTAAACTTAAAGCAGCAAATCTAGGTGATACCAATTCGGCAATTCCACAGAACAAAGCACGAAAGATGAAAGCCGAAAAGGTATACTTTCTTTTGACGAGGAAAACCATTTTTAACACACGTGGGCCACGCGTGTGTAGTACACGTGGCCCGCTGCAATTCGTCGCTGGCTACGAACGAGTGGGGCAAAGGCAAAAGCAAGACTGCATGAACACAAGGCCCCAATCCCAGGACTGTGAAATCAATTTTCAAAAAAAGGACTGAAATCTCCTAGGAGAGAAGAAAATCAGTAGGGGCGAACCAAGAAGCCAGAAGGACTCGAGCCGCGAGCGGAGAAAGGGGATGGCTGACTAACCTCTGCTGCCAGTGCGCCGAGGCGGGTGGGGTGGGGGGTTCGGGCGATCAACTGCCGCGGCAGCGGCGTGCCGTCCTCGGTCCTCCTGTTCCCCGATCTCTTCCGAGTCCCGAGTTCCCCTCATTTGACTGGCCACCGGACTCCGCCCTTTTATACGCGCCCTTCTTGTGGCTCTCCGGCGCCCCTCTCCTACTATCCGGGCAGAGCACGGCAGGTCATGCGAGGGCGCCGGAATCTGGGAGGGGTGGGGTGGATGGGCGGGTCAGGTGGTGCCAAGAGACACGATTGGAGGAGTCAACGCGGATGGATTGGACGGGACGTGTCGAGCTGTGGCGGGCAGGGACGGGGCACGTGTGGCCGCCTCGCGCCTCCAGGAGCTCCACGCCGCGCACAGCACAGGCACAGGCTGGCTTGACTTCTTTTCGTCGTCATGACGGTCAGGGTGCATCTCACCTGCCAAACATCTTCTATCCGGAGCAGGTTTCTCCTCCACTCCACCTGTCTTGGAGGCCAACACCCAACTCCAGCCAGCAATTGGAGTGCTCTTCTGCAGCCGGTTCGAATTCGAACTTGTCTGTTGGGTATGACGGATGCGTGGCATAGTAAAAATAGCACTTAATTCAACCCAAAGGCTTAATAATCTTCCTACGGTTGTTTCTTCCCGCATTCTCTTCTCATTTCAATAGTTGCCCAAAGCCGTTGAGTTGATTTTTTTTTCCAAACTATGCATAGTTTGGTTTATTAGATTTTCTTAACTCTGAAATATGATTGTCGGGTGTCAATATTAGAGACCCCGAGGACAAGGATTAATTATCTCTAACAGTGATTGAACGGGAAAACCTTTGACTCGCCTGGCCCAACGTTAGGGGCTCGGTAGGGGACAACTCGCGAAGTAGTTAATCCCAGCTCCGTCCGACCATCCGATAGGGTCGGGAACGCTCCATGAATAGCGACGGCCCGGACGCCTCGCCCGACCCTCCGACAGGGTCGGGAGCATACTGTGTGGCACGATTCCTCTCTACTTCACTCGACCCCCCGACGGGGTCGGGAGCACGTCACATACTCACGTGACCCTAACTGCTCCCGCATCGCCTGACTCGGGCGTGTGGGCCCAGGAGCAATTGGACCAAAGAAGACAAGGCTACAAACAGCCTTGACCGCGACATCCATGCCCTGACTGATAGTCGCGTCAAGGTCATCACCCAAGGAGGTGGCGGGCATGTCGCACACAGTGGCGGAGCTGGCGGATTTCTATGACTAGGGCCACTTAGATAAGCGTTAAGCCTAAACTAACCAAAAGTCCAAACCAGTCTGCATAGCGACAATCATAATAGCGATAGTTCATATAAGTTACATTGTAATTCAAAATTTAATTGTACAGCAAATTTGATAAAGAAATATCTAATTAGTGCCGATTTGGTCTATTCATGCTGCCTATCCTATCTTCATCATCAACAAAAAGACTCGAGCCTCAGTCTACATGTGTAAAGTGGACATACTAGAAGCTTGTGCTTGTGCAAAATACCGAACCAGCCATGAACGGAGCAAGCAGCCTCGCCGAAACCAGGCCGCCAGTGCCGGCGCCGCCAGCCGCTGCCCGCTAGGTACTGCACCTTGTTTGGGGAGTCGCTGTCTCGTAGAGAGGCGGAGCGACGAGCTAGGAGAAGTTGTGCCCCCCTCAGTGCTGTCACTAGCAACAGGCCAGAAGCTAATGGACACAAGCAATGCATCGAGTTGCTAAGGAAGAAGGCGAATGGGATGGGCTCATGTTGGTTGATTTGCTGGGCTGCTCTACGGAAATGTTTGCTAGGCCATGGAAAAATACAGGGGTACGAGAGGCTTTTTTGGCCACGCCTAGGGCCATGGCCCTAGTGGGATATCCGCCCCTGGTCGCACAGGGTCACGCGGGCACTGTGCCAACCACTCCGTGGCACCTCTCGTAAATATGCGCTCGTTAACCATTGGGGCGGTCCGGCGGCCAAACAGCTAACAGCCAAAGTCGTACCAAGCACTATTCTAAGCCCCTGTAGCGACAGCGTGCTACAGGAACATCGCACAGTCTACAGCCAACAATGGCCGATGTGGCTCTTCCAACTCCCCAATGTCAGCAGAAGGACCGGCGGGGCCCGCGTCAAGGAAAAGAAGGATCGGACGGCTTCCTTTTCCCATCGTCTCTCTAATCCGACCTCGTTCTCTTTGTACTATAAAAGGGGAGGGGCTTCCTGACTCCCGAGAAGGGGTTCGACTTTCATATGCAAACCTACACACACCAGAGACTTGAGAGACAGTCTCTCTCGCCCGTTTGTAACCCCTACTACAAACATTGTGAGCAACACGAGCAGATTGAACTGGACATATAGCATGTTGCCTGAACCAATATACATCCTTGTACCTGACTCGCAAATAATCCGAATCCCCACGTGCAAACCAAGAAATTTAATAGCCGGTGATCGAAACACGACACTGACCTTAGATTCAAGTCTTCGACTTAGCACTACATAATGTACCTTTTAGCGATATATATCAATTTCATGAAACTTGAAATATACCTTCTACACCTTTATAAAAGGCACAAAGTACTATTTTCAACTTTCAACTACAACAAAAGCCTGATTTTCAACCAATAACTACAAAATCGGGCTGCAAGGTGTGACAACCCAGGGCTTAATAGGATTGATAGAATACTCATACCAACAACTTGCAACTTCTTTTCTAGAACCTCATCTCGAAAGAACTCCAGGGTTAAACGTGCTTGACCCGAAGTAATCTAGGGATGAGTGATCGACTGGGAAGGGGTGGAGCCAGACATGGAAGTCACCGAGGTCATCTCCATCTCACCGATATCATCTCCATTGAATCTTGAGTTATAATAACTAATACACAGTATAATTGCCTAGAGTTTACTAAATTTTATTGTTGTCATCTGACAGCAACTACATGTAGCTCCGCCACAGCGGGAGGTCATTCCCGGTGCCCACGAGTGAGGACAAAGTGTGCAGAAAAGACGCGTGTTGGTCTGTGAGGGGATTTAGAGGTTCTAGAGAGCTGTCAGGTGTAAGCAGGCCCGGCCTCGGGGAGGCAGGACATTACAAAAGGTCACCCATTATCAAAACTGAAAAATTGATCTTTTTGAGTGTTTTCAAGTGTGGTTTGTATTTTCCGAAATATAAAAAGTTTAGATTTAATTAAAAATTTATAACTAATTCATTTTAAATAAAAATATCACATTAATAAAATGAATAAAAATATAATGTATCTATTTACACTTTATTTAATATTATTTAAATCTTATTTGCTCATGTTTTTTGCATTTATTGTATTTTATTACGAGTAATAAAACACTAGAAATAGTAAAAGAAATAACATCTCAACAACTCGAATATAAACAAATAACCCACATTTTAAGCAAAATTTTGGTACCCTTTTTATACTTTCATGATTTGAAACGAATCGACTATTAGCCGTACTTTTACGTCTTGAAACCACTCAAAGGTCAAATTTGCTGGTGAACTGCTTTTTTTATTCGATTTTGATAGTTATGGGTGTTGAAAATCAGACTTTTGTTATAATTAAAAGTCAAAAATTGATATTTTTTCCTTTACAAAACATGTACATAGGGTGACTTCCTCTATATGTGCGTTATGAACTTTTGTATACGCAGAACATAATGTTCTGATAAAAAATTAGATAGAAAGAGTCAAAAGTTGAATTCACCAAACCCTCTTGATGTTGATATATTTTGGCTTGGCTCTCATATTTGCGCCGCCTATGGTTTGGTTAATGAGCATTTAGTATGGTCTTAGCATACGAACCAACACATGGTATGATCTTGAGGGGAAGACGGCTGAATCGGATGGCAACTTAAGCCAGTTTCAATTAAGCCAGTTTCACAAAAAAAAAAAAAAAAAAAAAAAAAAAGAAAGAAAGAAAGAAAAGAAAAGAAGAAGAAGAACGAGAAGAACAAGAAGAAGAAGAACGAGATAGGCGCGCTAGCCGGCGGTGGCGGATTTCCGTCCCTCGGCTCGTCTCTCCGCGCGCGTGCTGAATGCCACCACACCCTTCTCTCTCGCCCGCGCGCCCTTTTCCCTTGCGGCGACGACTGGGCGAGCGCCGCCGCCCTTCGCCATCGATGAGCACCCACCAGGTATGCGTTTGCCCGACCCATCTCCGCTTCCTGCTGTGTGAAACTGAGCGCCACAAACCCTAATGCAAGCTGATTGTATTCGGATCTGACTCTGTTACAAGTATATACATGTCCTGTACTGGTTCCGACTATGGTTAGCAGTAGGAATGTAGGATTATGGTGCATCCTGTAATGGTGAGTCCAGGGCACTAGCTAATCCATGCCTCCACACAATTGTTATGGAAAAATAGGTTGATCAGTGGCATTATAAACTGCAGGGTCTCTTCGATACCCTTGCCCCTTCATGTAACCTATGCGATGACTGTATAAGCATTCATACCAAGATACAGCCATTCACAGATTTCTGTTGCAATGCTCAAGCTCAATCATTTACCCATCACCTGTGAGCATATTCTGTACCACTGAGGAAATCCAGTTGTAGTTTTAGTCTCCAAACTCCAAAGTCCAATCTACTGAGAACGCATTAGGGACGTCATAGTTGAATGAAAAAGGCATGTGAGACGGATAGGTAGCCATGGCAGCTAAAAATAGGTGCGTGCTTACAGTCCAACTTTTAAGGTTTGAAAAGATTGGGCTTCAGTTATATTGATGATTGATTACTTTATGTAGGTTTCTGATTCGCGATCTCCCATTTCGTTTAAGGGGATGGAATTCAAATCGAACACAGGACAGCAACTGGTGAACTGACTTGAAAGCACACATTAAGTAATTGGCATGCTTAATATATAAGATATTTTACATGGAGTCATCTAAGCCATATTCACATGCACTCCAAGTTTCCAAAGATGATTTTGAGCCTCAAGGTTGTGGATGATGGCCATAGATGATTACACATGTGAGTTTTGAATGCTTCATGTAAAACTGGAAATGGACACCGGCAGCCACAGATATGGCTTTATTTGAAGATTACACGGACACTTTAGATTGCAACATGTGACGATAAACCTTAGCTCGATCTGCTTTATCAAATACCGTAGCACCAGTTAGCCTGCACGATTGGGTGATGTTAAATTTTATCAAAGAATGAAAAGTATGTATCATATTAGTGCACTCATATGCTTGCCTCTGACCACAGTGAAGGTTTGGGCACTGCTTGCCTGACCTACCCAGCCCATTAATGTGTTACTAACTCATCTGTTTTATAGCGTTCATGTCTTGCATACTCATTCTTTGTGTGTGGAAAATGGAAAGGCATTCTGTGTGGGCATATCAAGTGCCTGCCAAACTACAATGTTACTGTTGTACCTGTAGCTTAGATAGATCTGGTGGATATTGCGGCATTTTATGATGGACAGTGTGCATTCATAAAATTGGTAATATTTTGACCTTCCTAGTTATTTTTTAATCTCCCTAGTGCGTTTTATAGCTAACAGATTCAAAAAAGTGAAAACTAATGCATCCATGTGTAACATGTGGCTGTGCGTGAGTAATTTATGCACCCTACTGCATAAATTTTTGACTTGATTGTTTTCTTTACCTGTGGCAGACCCATAATCATGCAGTGGGATGAAACGAAGAACTACCTGCAACAAACCACAGGTTAGTAGCTTGTCATCAAAGGAACAGATACATAACACAGAAATTTGCACTTTCAACACTAGTTCAAACTCTGAAATAGATATATATGAACTGTAGTAGGCATAGCATGTCGTGTTACCACCTTTTGGACTTGTAGTGAAGATTACCCTAATTATGCTCTGTAATCCTTACATTCTAAGGCTATCGAGAAAGTTCCTGTGCTTATTGTCCATATTAGCTGTGAGATGGTCAAGGAAGTCACTGAAGCTGCTCTCTTTGTACTTTGGGGGATTTTCTTCATCCACAAGCTCCTTGGCACAGGTGACTTTCTCATGTAGTGCAAATCCATGAATGCTAGCTATCGAAATCCTTGCTTCTTCAGGGTTCAAAAGGGCACGATGCACAACTGTTTTCATTCTGCCATTGCTCAGGACTTCCATATGATCTCCAATGTGGACATGCAGTGCATGTGGAAGTTGCTGGACTGTTTTCCAGATGTTGCTGCTGCGGTCAACAACTTCAAGCCCGCGACAACTTGTGAGCAAGATGGTAAGAAATCCATAATCAGAATGTGGTGCCAGCCCTATAGTTGTGTCACATTGTGATGCTTTAGGGTAGCAGTTCACTGACAATAGTTGGGACCCTTCCTGAAATTTCTCATCCAGGTATTCCTTGCCCAATCCTAGGCCTTCTAGCATTGCTTCCATCAGTTGCAATGCCACCCTTCTTACTTCAGCAGCATACTTTCCCATGTATTCCCTGGTTTCAGTAAGTGAAAATGGGTCATATTCTTACAAACATGTACAGCTCATTTTGTAGTTTCGGTTTGTAAAATGCTTTCTAAAGAGACTGTTTGTTACCTGTAGATTGGTGGTTTCTGTGGCCAATATTGAATCCAATCACTGAGTGGATGAGCATAATGCTTTAGGAATGCCCGGGACATGCTGATGCTATCTTTTGAACTGGTATCATATCTTACTGGTTGTCGGAGGTCCTCTGACGAAAACTCTTCCTTCGCCTCATTTGGTAGTTCGAAGAAATCTGAAGCTGCTTTAACAGCACAATCCATGACAGATTGACCGATCCCATGGTTTATAACCTGCAAAATGGAACAAATTAGAGAATTGGATAGGGAAGTAAGCTGTATTTGTTCCCTTATAATTCAGGATCTGGCAAGGTTTTATCGAAAGGCAATAGATCAAGTTTTTTTTTCTGAAAACAAAATTTGGCAAGCCACTAAAGGCTGGAATGTTCATAGCACTCTAGAAGCTGTCCACGACAGATTGGGCATCTTACAATCTGCCATTCAATGCACTAAAATGGCCTTCCCAGTGGGTTGGAATCCCTAATGGAAATTTTAGCCATTGTTATGAAAACTGAAGGGCAATATGGGAATTCAAGTTCTTCTCAACTTCTTGTTTATTTTCAGTTTCCACTTCCATGCAACTGAGGGATAACGTGGAGCTGGTCCTCCTTACTTCCATTGCCATTTCAGTAAAACTAGCTGATTCACAAAGACAATTACATGGTGTGGTCAAAGGTTTTTCATATGCTCCAAATTTCACACAGCTTAAAGCATCATACTATTTTTGGAGCCAAAAGTGCAAGTGCAGTTCATCGAACAAAGCAATAGAGACAGAATGCTTGTATCATAATCATCTGGGTGTACTAGATGATATCAGAACTGGCTGCTGGGTTCCAGAGGAGGCCTAACGTCAAAACTTCAGTATTGCTTAAACTAGCATATGTTAGTTTTTGCCTTGGACAAGTGACAAGTCAGCTTCCTCGGTACACTCTAGCAGAGTTCACAAGTTGGAATATTTAATCATAGGTCTCAGACAAAAGAAAAGGTCAAGGCAAAAAGAAGAAAAGGACAAAAAGCCCTGTTATGCAGTGTTCTAAAGGAACATACCTGGAAATACCCTAGACCATGGCATGCTTTGGCGATATCATTAACCACGCGAGATCGGGTTGCGGAATCAAGGCTGAGGTGGCCAAGGTTGATCACCGGCATCGGCAGCGGGTGCAGGTCCTCCGACGGGAGCTGCTCCTGAGGTACTGTTCTTGACAAGTCAGACATGTTGGCTGACAAACAACAGCACCAGACGCAACACAGACACAGAGAGGTCAATCTGCTATTCAGAATCAGAATATGGAATGGGGTACAGCCATCGTGAGTTCGTGACTCCATCTACTTATAGGATGCTGAAATCCCAGGTACGCAAAAAACCGCCTCTTGGCTTTGTAGTGTTTGCTACTAAGGGACGAGAGTATAGATAGAAGTGCATGTACACCTGATGGTCTTCACCTGGACTGGGATTTGCTCCAAAGGAGAGGTCAAGGCATATGCACATCGGTCCATGCACGCATACGTCAGTATTCTGGTCCATGGAGAAGGTCATGTGCTGGCGCTGCATGGACGTGCTTGTTGGGCTGTGAACCATGCAAGTAAAAAATTGTAAGCATCATAGGCTGGATAGTGCTCCAGGCATCTCACTCAGCCTCTCTTCAGTTCTCCATAGCGCGTTAACATCGCGGGCGGCGGGAGCATGCAACTGGTGTTTTCTTATGACCCAAGGTTATGTGGATAATATTATTTGTAGTCGAGTTTTGCTGATGCTGCTCCTGCCCAGGGGGTTCTCATGTGGGCATAACGCCTAAAAGGATCCGTCAGTTCCGTCAGTTATAAATGGTGCAGTGGGCAGCGTCCCAAAAAGGGGGCTTTTGGTGGGTTCTGCAGGCTGCGTGTGCGAGCATGGTGGATCATCTCCAGCCGCAGAAGCAGTCGGATGAACGGTTTTGTGGGGTGCTGACGCCTGTCCAGGTTCAGGGCGTTTGAGTTTGGTATGCTGACAATCTGATCAAAGAAATCATTTTTCTAGCTGCTAGCAACCAGTGATCATCATGGGCGGCTGCCGGCTCGTATGTTTGTCAAGGTACTGTTCGATGAACCTTCTCTTTCCATAGTGAAGTTTGTACTGTTCGATGAACCTTCTCTTTCCATAGTGAAGATAACTTGAGTTGTGGCGCCTATTGAAAAAAAAAACCCTCAAGTTGCGGTGCATGAATGCTGGTGTAATAATGTTGCTTACATTTCAGATATCCTAGCGTCTGCTTCTCTGTCGGCTTTGAAATGCCATGAAGAACTGACGAGTATTCTATCTTGTTACGGATGCTTATTTTAGAAGATGTCGACAAGGACTCGGAGAAGATTAGGAGCTTTTGAGTTTAATTAAGCTGGTCCGGCTGCGCAGTTGTCCTGCTGTGACCGTCTGATCGAGATATCAACGGCCGGGATCAGGTGTGGACTTTTCTTTGCTACTCTGTTTGGGACCCTGGATCCTCTTGCTGTGCGCTTGCGTATACGTATATCCAATTGTTTGATATGGACCTAGTTGCCAGTGCAAACACAGCACTACAACAGTAGTACTAGGATAGTGATATCAACAGGGAGAATTGGCTGACCTCCCCTCCCCCTCTCCGCTCCGCGGGCGGTGGTGGTGTGAGGTGATGCACATGCACCGCGCACACTGACACGACACGACCGACGCCCGAGTGCAAGCTGCAGTGGATGGGCGACAGCCGGTGTAGTATGCCAGAGTCAGCGGCAGCGCCCACGGGATCGGCGGTGTATGTCTGAACCACGAAACCGCTGCGGTGATCCTGACCCTGCTGAGGCCAAGTACGACACAGCTACTCCTACTTGGCAAGACACGCTTTGTTGATGGCTTACTCCGTTTTGTGGCCACGCTGGATCCTGCATGGGGGGCGCTTGTGTGGCCGAATTCCCTCGACTCGGCGCGCGCCAGGGCCAGGCAGCATGATGTACACCCGTTTGAAAGAAGCAAACAAGAGCATGTAAAAAAGGAACTGCTACGAGTATATAGGTACTGGATAGACAAGCGTTTATGTGGCGTACCACATCGATCTGTTTAGGAGTATATGCCTGGTAGGTACCGTTTAAGAGTCTATATGTACTGGATAGAAAAATGAGATATATGTCCAAATAATTTATCGCATGCTGTTGTTACATAGTGCCTCTTTAGGCGCGGTTTTAGCATAACTAGCATGTCCCGTCGTACAAGTTTTAACGTAGCTATAGCTGCCAGAGCCAGGCAAATTAGGCCTGTTTGGATGCAAAATATTTTTAGAGTTTTAGAAAAATACTATGGTTTTATGAAATACTTCAGTTTTGGAAAGTCGTGGGGTGTTTGGATGGTACACACTTTGTAGTTTTGAAAACCATGGTATTGCAAAAATTGTACAGTAGTTTTTTTTTGGAGTTTTTAAACTCCACTTCATATCTCTTTTTTCTAAACCGTGGTTTAGCACTTCTTTACTTTCAAAACTACAGTTTTGTTTAATCTTAGCGGTGTGTTTAATTAGTGAGCTGTGATACAGATTTTTACCCAATCCGGGAAGGGTAATAAAATTATTTCCTCCGAAAAAGAAAGACAGGCTACTGTATTCTGTTAAAAACGAAAAAAAACGCGAAATCAACAAGCGGACCCACAGAAACCAACCAGTGTCCCTACATCGTCAGAGGAACAAAGACGAAAAGCCGAGCCCACGCGAGCAGCAAAGGGAATTGGAAGGGGAAAAAAAATGGAGGCGTCCGCGGACGCGGGGGCGGCGGCCGCCGCCGCCGCCGCGCGAACGCTGCGGTGGGCGGGTCGCGCGGGGCACCTGGGCGGCTTCCCGCGCGCAGCGGTCTTCGCCGCCGTGGGCGCGTTCGCCAAGGCCTACGCCTCGCTGCTCAACACCACCACCGTCCACAACGCCGACGCGCTGCTCCGCCTCGTCTCGGCGCGGCCCCGCGGGACGCCGCTCCTCACCATCAGCAACCACATGTCCACGTACGTACGCCCTACCCTCCTCACCCGTCTCCCTTCCCATGTTCATGTATTACCCTTGATGCTTGTCGATTCAGGCTAGGTAGGTACAGTGGCTGAGATCAGATATGTGCTGTGTCGCTTCGTAAGCTTGATCTAAGTGAGTTTAGTCTGAAATTCTGATCCGTTGCTGATGATATTTTCGTCAGCATTGGTGCCACATATCAGTGGATTAGTGGAACGTCTGGAGCCGGTGTTGATTGGGGTTTCAGAATTCAGCCTACAGTGGATCTCGGAGTAGTGTTTTCCCCCTGCTGCACATGTTAATCTATTCAGCATCAGCATCCATGGATGTCATTGCGGCCCTGAGACACCCGCAGACTCCTGCATGTAGCAGCGCTGATGTTGTACATGCAAATCTTAGGTTAGATGCTGTCTAGGCATGGGGAACCTTGAAATTACATTTATCCTGCTGTGGCCTTTGATATATAAAAAAACTGCTTGCTACATTCCTTATTAGCACAGAACCACCATGACAGATACGGTACATTAGTTATCAGTAGCATATATATACAGAAACTACAATATCTTCCTTTTTGCCATGAAATGTGTATGAAAGGACAAAATAATCGTATTCACAGGTTGCAGCTATCATTTGTCGTATTGTACACGTGTTATGTACCAGTGCTCGTTATTATTGTCGCTTTGCTAATCGTGTACACTTTGCTGTTTATAATCTCCATCTGTTAGAATTTCAGTTGTGGAGCTTATTTTATACTTCCTTGTATCAGGGTTGATGACCCGCTTATGTGGGGATTCAAAGGTTTTCCAATTTCGGATGCAAAGCTTGGAAGGTGGGTGCTGACAGCAGAAGATATATGCTTCAGGAATGTAGTCATGTCTTACATGTTTCGACTTGGTGAGGCTTAATATTCTCATCATTTTTCATTCTTGTACTGGTTTTGCAAGTTTCAGTGTTACCCACTTGCTAAACTGTGAAGGATTGCAGTTTGGGTTGTATGTAGAAATTATCACCCATATAGAATGTCTACTTATGCTGGTTTTGTGGGTGAAAGTAGATTTATTTTTTTTACATAGTTGCAGGTTTTGTGGGTGAAGTGGGATTTTTAGACAGTGAACATTGTGACTTCTCAAGAAATAAGATGACGTAATATGCTCTAGCTCGGTTACTGAGGCAACACCTCATATGAATAATTTTACGGCGTATCCAGCGAAGTAAACAATACGGTAAACATCTAGTACAGTCTTGTCTAATCGAATGAACAGTTGTCTGTTCCTTAATTGTGAATCCAAATCGAATTTCAGTTCAACTGCTGGCAACTCTTTAAGAATTCTGTTTTTGTGTGAACTTAAACTTAATATTTCATGGCACTCAATTCACTATTACCAGGACTAGTGAGTATCGGAAGTTTTATGAAAAAATAGGAACACTTTCAAGCGTCACATAACCCTGACCCTTGCTTGACCTTTTGGGCACCTCATGTGCCACAATACATCAATGGCCATTTTGTTTTTGATCCCTCGCTTATAGTGTCTTGTATCAATGGAGACTATCTGATGCTTGCTAAGCTATGCGTTATGATACTAGATCAAGAAACCATGTATCATATCTGGCGCATATGTAGTCTCTTGTTCAACTGCTATTTAAATGTTCACTGCTTCATATTCTCCAGTTTGTCTTGTACTTCACTCCTGATGGGACAAATAATTTTATGCACAGGGAAATGTGTACCAATCACACGAGGGGGTGGAATCTATCAAGAACACATGAACGAAGCTCTTGATGTGCTTATCAATGGAGACTGGGTATGGACATTTTTACAATAACGTACTTATTTTCTGTCATTAACAGCCCCCCATGTCCCTACTTAATGGACTCTGGCCTTTATTTAATTCCAAATTTTGTCATGACATATTCAAACAGTTGCATTCATTCCCTGAAGGAAAAATAGCCCAAGATGATGAGCCAATTAGAAGATTGAAGTGGGGAACTGCCAGTCTTATTGTCCGAGCACCTGTAACTCCAATAGTTTTACCAATTGTTCACTCTGGTTTTGAAAAGGTAATGGAACCAAGATGTCATCCTTTTAGCATATTTTGCATCTCCTAGCTCTGTTTTATTGAGGACATCATAACATGCTGTATAGAACGTTCTCTCTGAAATATGAATATAAATCTTAGCATCTGCCATTACTTTAGGTCATGCCAGAGAACTTGTTCTTTGGACGGCGACCACCAGTGCCACTCTGGGGCAAGAAGATAGATATCATCATTGGAGATCCGATAGAGTTTGACATGGCAAGCCTGAAGCAAGAAGCATCAGCGGTACCCCATGACTCATCCTCTGAAAGGAAGGGGTGGCCGATCATTACACCAGATGGGTTAGACGAGGCCGCACAGAGATGGCTTTACCAGAAGATGTCAGATAAGATCCAGTCTGTGATGGAGAGACTGCGGAAGAAACTTCTGAACCTGAAGCAGCATTGATCTTTTTGTTCTTCATCTATAAGGCAATGGAAGGTTTCTGTTGTCTTTTTTTTTTTTTGGTGACTACCTTTGGTTAGGATTCATCAACAAGCATCAGGTATTTCTATTTATAGGCCAAAGGTCAAATGGCCGTCACACCTGCCAAAATTATGAATCAAAGTGATTGGAATAGAATTAGAGCTGAGATTGGTACATGGGTTCTCTTTTTTTTAAAGATTTCTTCATTGTTTGCGATCAACTGTTGAAGTGCCAATTTATTGCGGCATGAATAAAGCCTTCTACTGTTCGATTGCATAGACCCTCCTCTGTTTGCCAGTCTGTCGTGTGCCTACTGTTATCAAGGAGGCACCAGGGTCACGTCATCCCAGCTGCATGCACGGATGCACCTGGAACTCTGGAAGGCAAAGGGCAGCCGAAATGGGAATATTCCCGAAATGGAGCCAAGCCCTCCAGAGTCGTGTACTTTGGACTCCGTTGAGGCCCATAAGGAAATAGATTTGGGCCCCGACGGGGACAATGACAATTGTTAACCTCACATGCCAGAAATCTTATCCTTTCTCATCAAGAAGAAAAAAGAGGCGAGAAATGCACCATTATTTTTTTTAAAAAAAACTGGGAATAACGACAAGATAAGCAAATTTGGCAGAACAGGTACGGGACGGGAATGATTTTGTTCGCCTTGTTTGAGCTTGCAGGTCGGAGGATACCTCCATACCGGTGGAATCACATGATCCGGTACTGTGCTGCTCGCTCCCACAGTGTCCCCCTATTGAACGAAACAACAGAAAGCGAAGCGACCCAACACACAGCCACAAGCCATGGCGCGCGGAAGGGGCAGGGCAGGGGCGCAGGGGCAAACTGTTTCGCCTGCGCCTGGCTGGCAGCTCAGCAGCAATGCACGCCGGCGCCATACACAAATGACAGGTTTTGCTGTCGCCGAGCTGGGCTGACGACAGCGCGAGCGCGGCTGATCTGAGCCCATGCTATGCTATTCGTCCGTCCCGGTTGTGCAGAGCCACAAATCCCTCCAAAAAGACGTGGCGTCCACCAATGCCGTTGGCCTTGTCCCGCGATCGCGGCCTCTCCGACACGCTGCGTGAGATTCTGCCATGATTAGGTTGAGGAAGATAAAATAAAAGACTAGTAGTGGACTTTTATACTACTAGTAGCAGCAATGGAGGCGGCGGAGGAGAGCATCACATCCATCTTCTTCTCCGACGCCAACCGAAACGGACGTGTCACGTCTCGCTTAACGTCAGGTCTCAGAAGACACCGTGTCACAGCCTCACAGGGCCGCCGGTCACAGCCAAGCGAGAGTACCAACCAAACAACCCATCATCAGGCCACTCCTCACCGGCCTGCTGTCACAGCGAAGGGGGAGGGGAATGAATGCAGCGCACATACTGCAACAGTGCAACTGGTAGTCCATTCGTTCGAGCCAGTAGGACCTCCCCCAAATCCGTTAGGTGCAGTGTCAGCGCGATCGAGCTTAATCGCCTCCCGTGTCGGCTAGGCTGCCCAGGCTTAATTCAGAGCATGATCCGCTGGCTGGGTCCAAGTTGCAAATAAACGCTCAGGCTGGGCCGGCCGGAGAACACTCAGGTTGCGGTGGGAAAAGGGGGACGGGGCAATTCAGAACCTTTGCACGCGTCGCCCTCGCTCGGATAGACGGTCCGTCGCTGTTGGCCGCAGCGCGGGGGTCGGAGTCGCGCGCGCGCGGTCGCCATTGAACGCCCGGCACGGCACACGCGCGGCGGGGCAGGTCGTACGTTTTCGGCGGTTTTTTGTGGCGGTGCGGATGCACGGCCACGCGCTCTCCCAAATCCCTTCCATTTGGGGGCTTGAAGATGATCCTCCGATCCTTTTCGTTCCAACCCGTTTACTACTCCTATAGTGCTCTCCTATACTACACCAACCTACGTAACGTTTTTCACGCTAGTCAATTGCACCAAACTAGTGATGCGTAAAGTTTACCATGGCAATATTGGCAGGTTTGCGGTTGGCGCGTCCTAGCAAGCTAACTGTCTGAATGAGTCGTACATATTAGCAGCGAGCTACTAGCACAAGTTATTGGCGATACTTGAAGTGAACTCCTGAGCTTCCTTGACTTGCTATCCAATATGACATGCGAGCACACAAGCTGTGTACTTGCCGGTATATATATGACGCTGATTAGGAAGAACCTGTCCCGAAATGGCAATGTCACACACTTAATCATCATTGACACGTCCTTATTGTTTTTTAAGTTAACACGTCCCTATTGTTACCCGCCTGGCTTCGCTCCTCCATCGAGTGCAACGCATCGGTCTTCTCGCCTGGCTTTGGCCTTTTCACGTGGTGGCGTGGTGGTAGTAGTAGTACGCTAAAAAGTCCAAAAGCACAGGAACAAGCCAACAAAAATAAACAAAAGGGATATATGATCCGATCCGCACTCCGCAGGAGACTGAGAGCCCCTGCTGCCTGCTTCGTCGTTGCCGCGCTAGATCTCGTTTCAATCTCAAAAACCTCTAGGATACTCGTGTGCTTCCGACAAAAGCTAGAGTCCACGCACCATGACGCAGGCCACGCTTCCTTCTTAACTATCCCACGGGCCACGGGTACACGAGGCGATACAAACACATGCATTTGTCATCGGCAACTGCCTTAGGGACCAGAGATATATACTACTAGTAGCAATATAATTATTATCAGGATGCTTTTACTTACCGTTTGGTATATCAACTGCTATACGTACATACGCTAGATCGATGGCGATACAATTAGCTCCATGTACCGAAACAAAACGAAACAAAAAAAAAACTTGAACCATCCATCAAGAGGCTTTTGCATTGTTGACATGCTGCTTCTATTCTGTGGTTGCAGAAGAACCATTCATTCTGACACTGCAAGGAGAGGCCGCAGGGGACGGGGACCGGCCGTCTCTCTCGGCACAGTATAGCACAGAACAAAACTGAACCTTGGCACGCTCTGTTCCTTTGGAATCTGGAATGCCGCCCGGGCCCCGGGACGCCAACGGTTGGTGGCACCCTATGTACCTCCCGTGCCTGGACCAGGCTGACGAGTGATGATCATAGCGGCGCGGCTCCTTGCGAGTGAGCGAGCCCCCCGCGTCGCCCCCCGCGCGGGCGGCCGAGCGACCCCTCAAACCCTAGCCGCCGCCGCCCGAATCAAGCCGCTCCCAGCCGCGCCGCCGCCCAAGCGGGCTGCCGGAAGCTCGTGCCGGCCCGCAGTGAAGGCGGCGGCGGGGCACCTCCCCTTCTCCTCGGCGACGTGTGGCGGGCGCGGCCGCCCGGCGCCTCCCGGAGCTACCTCGCCGGCGCAGGTCCTCTCGGCGGCGGAGGAGAATGAGGCCCCCAGATCCGGCGACCCCCCGGCCGGATCTGGTGGCTGTGCGGCTGGGGCGCGCGTTTCTCGTGGGTGGAGGGGCGGCGACTGGTGCTGTGTGGTGGCGGCGGCGGTTGGTGGCTGATGCGGGCGGCGCCGGCGCCGGCGGCGGCCGGCGCATGGCGACGGTGCCGGCGGCGGCCGGTGCTGGGCGCAAGGATGGATGCTTGGCCAGCTGAGGCGGGCCGGGCAACTGGCCAGCTGAGGCAGGCTCGGTTGGGCTGCTCTTCGGCCTTGGCTGGCTTGACGGCCGGCCGTGGCTGGCTGCGAACGCGGTTGGAGCTAGCCGTGACCGGCCGGGGCCGGGGCCGGCGCACCGACAACAGGACCTGAGGCGTCTGTGCCTTCTCGACGAGGATGCTCGTCCGACGCCGCCTTGGTGGCGGGGTCGGGGACTGTCTGGTGCGTGCTGGGGCGTCGCGGTGATGCTTCGGGCTGTGCTGGGGTTCATTCGGTGGAGGCGATGCGGAGGCGAGAAGGAGCGGTGTACTGTTTTGGCCAAGAACGTGCGGGAGGCGTGGTGCAGGCTCAGGCGTAAGCTTTCACTGACACTTCGGTCAGTGACAATGGTGGCGGCGCCCTTGTGGCGTCGCTCTCCCTGTTGGGGGCACCATTGCGAGGCACAATGTTACCCTATGCATGGGGTCTCGTGGGTGAGAACCCAGTCCATCTCTGGACGTGCGACGGCGGCGCTATTGGCGTCGTGCCTTCCTTGGAGGCGCCGCATATGAGACCCGCCTTGGTTAGGCAGGGGTGGTCTTGGTGGCGTTGCAGGTGCGCAAAGGCAGTGGGTGTGCTTGGTCCGTGTTAGCAGGGAGGTGCAGAGGACCCATGGGTGCTGGGCTTTGAGTTGGCGTGCACGGTGTTGTGGTGACCCCGGTGACGGTTGAGCAGAGGTGTTGCTCTTCTAGCGGCTTCAGATATCTGATTCCTTGACAGAGGAGTGCGAGGCGGTGGGAGAGGCGAGGCCCCCACGCAGAGTGGTCAGGTTCAGTGTCCTTCATCGGCGCTGCGACGTGAGTGATCTGCTGATGCTTCACTGGGACGGGGGGATCGACGACTGTGTATCTGCTTGAGGGTGCTAGTCCCATGGTGGAGGAGCTCGAGGTGTCGCTCAGGCTTGCAGCGGGCCGTGCTTCGGCGTGGCACAGCGTTGGTGACGACGGCGCAACTCGCGGTGGCACTTTTCGGCTCCTCTTTCAGTTTGTGGCGGTGTAGTGTTATGTCGGGTGCGTTGTTTGCGTGCGTTGTTTGTGTAGTGGTGGTGTTCGTTTCGGCGCGTTATGTATCAATGCTTCTTCTTCTTATATGATGTGGCAGTGCTCCTGCCTTTATTTAAAAAAAAAAAGTGGCCACCTCGTAGTCGACTAGTCGTGGGCCTGTTTATTTTCTGGTACGTACTATGTATATACGCACAACAACGGAGCCTGGCGATGCACCGTATGTTCCTTGGCGTGCCGTTTCCATTTTCATTTCTTACTGCTACGTAGGAGGAGGAGGAGTACTAGCTACCCTTTAACTTGTACTGTACTGCTTCGAAAGAGACGCTCTGCTGGCTTTCACCATGGACAGTTGATCGTTCGGGTGCTCGATCGACAGCAAAACCGGTGAACGAGAGGCATATCTAGCATTGACATAGTAGAACCATCCGGTGCCAAGAGCACGAAAGGACACGGCATGATGCCGTAGAGTTAGTGCTAGAGGTTGTGGTGGATGCATGGTTGCAGTATTTAAAACACTACTGCTGCCTTGCATTAGCGGCCAAGGCGACGACGGTCTGCCAAAAGGCTCGTTCCCAGGGCCTCTGCGTCAGTCAATTAATCCACTGCCAAAATTACAACGAACCATTAGCGTGACACTAAACATAGGCGCGCGACCTTTTGTTTTGATTTTCCTTTTTTCTCGACGCGACAAAGCATGAGCCCTGAGCTGCTGTGTCATGCATGCATCTCCCGTTTCCAGCTTACCGCCGCGACAAATGGAATGGTACCAGAATTCTGGGAGAGCCCTGGGGCACCGGCATGCCATTTTTTTTTAGATAATGGCAATTTCTGGCCTCTACAGGGCACCGGCACGCAATGACACAAGCGAAATTAAACAATCTATATAATGAAATTACACGAACAGTAGTTGCTCCGGCTACTCTGTTTTGTTCAGCTTCGAGTTGCGAGATGTAAATTTTAGGCCGTCGGATTCTTCTCCTTCTTAATAGAACATGCAACTCTCTAGCCTGTTCATCTTTTTTTAAAAAAAATACACGAATATAAATCAGATGGGAAATACAGTGGATACAAGTAACTATCAGGAATAGGATGGATCGACAAAATTTCTTGACGACTTGCTGTAGGTCACCGACTGCTCATTTTCAGCTCAACTGTTCAACCCCGTCGGGTCATGGCAACCAGCCACAGAGCGGCAGGCTCGTCTCCGGGACGCGGCCTCTACGGCCGCCGCACCCGCAGCGCAACAGGCAACAAAACACCCCTGCCTGCCGTGCTGGCCCCACCGCACAGCCCAACGTACCCTACCCGCTTCTCATTCCATTTCCCACTTCAAAATTAAATTCAAAAAATTTCAGCGCACGCCCTCCTCGGCCCTCCCCAAAAAAATCATGAGAGCACGGGGCGGAGTAATTCCCTCCCTCGCTGCGGCAAAACAGCGAGACGCGGCGCGTGATTTTCTTTAATCCGGCTTCCCTCTCGCCATACCACCCCACCCCTCGTGAGCCCCTCTCCTCTCCTCCTTCGTCGCCTCCCTCCCCTCTCTCCAGTCCACACCTCGTCCTCCCCTCCCCATCCTCGCCTTTGGATCTCGTCCTGCCGGCCGCGGCCGGACGAGGCGCCGACCCGGTCCGACCCCCGCCGACCGCGCGCTTGTCTCGTCTGCTTACTTATACCGCTCGCATTGCCGGGATTCGCTTCCATTTGTCCACCCAATCGCCGCGCCGACTCCGGGGGTGCTGCAGCAGAGAAGCTCGGGCTCGGAGGCGGCGCTTCTGCTTGGTTGTTTGCTCCCGGGGTCGGTCGATCTGAGGCCGCGTTCGCGGGATTGATCTCGGGGCTTGCTTCCCGCCATGGCGATTGGAGCTCGGTGACCGGGTGGGCGGTGAGGAGGACTCGAGGCTTGGGGGAGGCTTGACGGGCGCTGGTTCTTCCCTGAGGAGGAGGGGGAGGAGAGGTACAGGGGGGAATCGATGGCGGCCGGCGGGGTGGGGCCCGCGCAGCACCAGGCGCCCAACGGCGGTGGCTCGGGCAGCGTCAGCAACGGCGGTGCCACCACGCCGCTGCACAGCTCGGCGGCCTCCACCGCGAACGGCGCTGCCGCCGACGGCTACGACAGCGACGGCTACAGCTTTGCGCCGCCGTGAGTACCGCCTTCCTTCGCCGTCTCGTGCTGCTGCTTCGGCTCGGGCGCTAGCGAGTTTGATTTCGTGTCGTTGCCTTGCCTATGTGTGATTTCAGTTACTTATATTACTGGTTCGTTTGTCTGAGGTTTTGAATTTTGTATTGCGGATGATGATTACCAAAAGAGTTCCCTACCTAGTGGAAAGTAACGGAGGAAAAGTGGGGTTGATGACTTGTGGCTGAGATTTATTTAACTGTTATTTCTCGTTAATGTCGCAATAATTGGGCTATCTGGTGTGCTCGTAATCCATGGCCTACCATCCTACTTGTTTAATGCGTTAGGTACCAGTTTTGTGCTTGTTTTGAAGCCAAGGCACTAGTACATTGCTTTCTTCTGTGTTACACTTGCAAATGCTGGCTTTTTTTGTTTCCTGACATAGAATTTGATCCATATCTGGGCCTACTGTTTTGCAGTACGCCGTCAACTTTGTCAATGTCCATACCTCCTGAGCTTGCTGGAGCAATTCCATTAATTGATAGATTCCAGGTGCGTTACTACTTCATTCCAACATTAATGTGTTAAATCTTTGTAAAATAGAATATCCCCAGTTGTCACTCTAGAAACAGAAGCAAGATTGCGGAAACTACCCATAAGTATGTCACAATTCAAATAAAGTGAAATAAATGGAAGCTCACTCAGTCATATGCATTCTCTCTATAGTAATCTGAATTTTGTTCTGTACAAATTAAGAGGTGAATCAAAAGTAAGGACAGTTACCTCAACATTCAAGTTTAAGTTTTACATTCTCTTCTACATGAACAAAGTAGTAAAAATGTAGGTTTCAACTCTAAACCATATATATTCTCACCATTCAATTGGCCAATACCAACGGCTATTCTTATCACTGGCATTAGACACAAGGAAATTCAATTAGGCAATGCCAATAGTTAGCCTGATCATCTTGGAGGCCCATCAAAGTGCCTGTTATTACAGGGTTTAATAAAAACACTGTTGTTGGATTTTATGGAGTAAGAAATGCTCTGATTTCCACTCTGATAACAGTGCTGAAAAATGTCAGGTGGAGGGCTTTCTCAAAGCAATGCAAAAACAAATTCATTCGGCTGGAAAACGTGGGTTTTTCTCTAAAAAGTCTGTTGGGCCACAAGCTCGCGAGAAATTCACTTTGGAAGATATGTTGTGCTTCCAAAAGGTGATGCTGTCAAATCTCATTCCATCTGTGAAGTTATACTGTCGCACCTGGTTCAACATATTTGCCTAATTTTAAAATTGTATGTAAAGTGTGAGGTCATCATCAAATGGCAACACATCATTGTTTCATACTAATTTAGTGTTTCTTTGATGTATCTTCTGCAGGATCCTATTCCAACTTCATTATTAAAGATAAGCAGTGACCTTGTAAGCCGCTCAATTAAGTTGTTCCAGGTCATACTAAAGTACATGGGCATCGATTCACCAGCAATAATAAGTTTGGAGGAGAGAATAGAACTTGTTGCGAAACTCTATAAGCATACGTTAAAGCGTTCTGAACTTCGAGATGAACTCTTTGCACAGATTTCAAAACAAACACGTAACAATCCTGATAGGTAAGTTTGGTCTTCTCATAGCTGACAAGCATCTAGGGATATCACACTTATCGTACAAATCATATTATTCTATTGTACCTACAGGGGCTGGTCAATAAGAGCTTGGGAGCTCATGTATCTCTGTGCATCATCCATGCCACCAAGCAAAGATATCGGGGCATACTTGTCTGAGTATGTTCACTATATTGCCCATGGAGCCACAACTGATTCTGATGTTCGAGTTCTAGCACTGAACACACTAAATGCATTAAAACGATCAGTCAAGGCAGGTCCTAGGGTTACAATTCCTGCACGGGAGGAAATAGAAGCTCTTTTAACAAGCCGGAAGCTTACAACAATTGTATTTTTCTTGGACGAAACTTTTGAGGAAATCACTTATGACATGGCAACAACTGTTGCTGATGCTGTTGAGGTAACTGCACTTTTCCTGAGCTGTTTCGTTTTAGAGTTGATGTATGCCATACTGTAAAAAGTATTTTAAAAGAATGTTCTGTAGTTCAGTGATTCTATATATAAGTGGCTTATGTGACTTGCTTCCAAATAATGTGATTAGGATGCATTTAGCTAAAGCATGAAAGCATATTAGGTTGGAAAAATACACAAAAGGCTCATTTCATCAGCTGATTGATGCTAGAATAGCAAGCACAATCTATTGCTAAGAGTGAGGATTGTATCACCTGACCCCCATTTACAATCAGGCTATATATAGGTAGGGTAAGTGCTAAGTAGGCTTTTGGCTGTTTTCTTCATTCAAGGTACTCACAGTGAACCTTAAGTAGGCATCTTCTTGGCTTTAACTCAAACTTCAAAACATGTTGTAACCTGGTGCTTGATGCCACATGGATGATGTATTGTGGTTATTCTTATTTGCTAATTTTTTTTGATGCATTCAATTCTAAACCCAATGGTTTTTTTTTTGTCTGGCTGAAATAATAGTTTTACTTCTAATTTTCTAGGTCTATTTTTTTTTGGTTGGCCAGTGGTACAGCCACATTACACAATAGTTCAGTGTTCTGTGATGGTATTTTTTTAGAGTTCCAGGACAAAGCTTGCACTGGCCCATATGCATTGCAACAGGACCATAAAAGTGTTCAGCATAACAAAAGTTCCAGACACCAACACCGGTGATGATGGCTTGGTGTTGAGAACTTGATATACCAGTGCACAACAGACCCAATGCATACAGATCAACCTCAGACCTGTACTAGTTCTTCCATACACAAACACCATCCATAAAAAACTGAAACAGAACAACACCAATTTCTCTGCTCCAGCTCGCTGGGTGAACCCCTCCATGAATCATTTGTGTGATGATATCCTATCTGTTATGTCTTCTGAGTTTTTCATAGTTAAAATGTCATTTAAAATTGTATATTTATATGTTCTAAGGAAACAGAAAATGATTTAATGACAGGAACTTGCTGGCATTATCAAACTTTCAGTGTATTCTAGTTTCAGCCTATTTGAATGTCGAAAGGTTGTTAACGGATCAAAGTCTTCAGAAGTTGGCAATGGTATATCTTTTCACTACCAAGTCATATGGAAATTTTCTTTTGTGTCTTATAATTTAGTGCATGTGGTTCAGATATCATGGATTAGAAGGAAATGTGGGATTTAGCAGAAGTTTTTCATGTGAGGCATGATTTCTTTATCTTTGTGTGCAGAGGAATACATTGGCTTAGATGATAACAAATATATCGGTGACTTACTATCTGAATTCAAGTCAGCCAAGGATCGCAACAAAGGAGAGATTCTGCATTGCAAACTTGTATTCAAAAAACGCCTCTTCCGTGAATCAGATGAGGCTGTGACTGATCCAATGTTCGTTCAGCTATCATATGTCCAGGTACTGGTTTAGTGGTTTGATAGTTTTCTAAATTCTAATAGCTAATTGAAGACTAACCGTTCGTATATGTTATTGTTATGCAAATAATCTTGTTTCCAGAATAGCTCTAACATGTAGCATTGTTCTGCAGTTGCAACATGATTACATTTTGGGAAACTATCCAGTTGGCAGGGATGATGCCGCACAACTCTCTGCTCTGCAGATATTGGTTGAGATTGGATTCGTTGACAATCCTGAGTCCTGTGTGTAAGTATTTCTAAAGATCCTACCGACCTCTCATTTCACTTTTTGATGTGGTGCTTCTGGTGGTAACAAGAATAAATTGTCTTCTATTCATTTTCTTGTTCTTGCCAGTGAATGGATATCACTTTTAGAAAGATTTCTTCCTAGACAAGTTGCGATTACTAGAGCAAAGCGAGACTGGGAGCTTGACATCATTTCACGCTATCAGTTAATGGTATTTATCTAGCCGCTGGACTTTACATTTGTTAGCCTATCAATATTTTTGAAATTTGTGCTCACACTGGTAAAGCCTCCTGATAACTCTAGCTTACCCTGGTGCTGCTTCGTTCCAGGAACACTTGTCAAAGGACGATGCCCGTCAACAATTTCTCAGAATCTTAAGGACTCTTCCATATGGGAACTCAGTTTTCTTCAGTGTTCGGAAGATTGATGATCCAATAGGACTGCTACCTGGAAAAATCATTTTGGGAATCAACAAAAGAGGGGTCTGATCCTAACAATGTCATGAAAACTGCATATTCTTTCTGCTCAGCAAAACTGACCTTGAATTTCTGCATGATTGCAGGTTCATTTTTTTCGCCCGGTTCCCAAAGAATATCTACATTCTGCAGAGCTAAGAGACATCATGCAATTTGGTAGCAGCAATACAGCTGTTTTCTTCAAAATGCGAGTTGCTGGTGTTCTTCATATCTTTCAGTTTGAAACGAAGCAGGTATGCTAAAGCTTCCAGGCAATAGTACATATAAACTACGGTTCAGTTTGGTTCCTTTGCTGGGGCTTGTCCAGCCTGGCTGGGCAAGGAGTGTTGCGCTTGGTTTTTCTTGCTGCCTGTGATGGCAAGCTTTTTGCTTGCTTGCTGCAGAGAGCCAATTCCGCTCTCCTCCCCTGGCAAGGTTAATCTTGCTGGGCAAGGCTAGGCTAGCAAAGTTAGCAAGGAAACCAAACTGGCCTTACATGCAATCCTGTTATATCATCTATAGCTGTCAACATAACCCTGTTTCTTTTTAGGGTGAGGAAATATGTGTAGCACTTCAAACACATATAAATGACGTCATGCTCCGCAGATATTCAAAAGCACGCTCTGCTACTAGTGTGACTTCTCAAAATGATGTTAACCCATCATGTAAGACACCAAATACCGAAATGTTTGAGAAACGAGTCCAAGAGTTGACAAAAACAGTTGAGGAATCTCAGAAGAAAGCAGATCGTGTAAGTGACTTTTGGCCACAAATAATACTGGCATATCATGGTATTTGCTGTTCATAATTTGTGAGAAAAATGTATATACTGGGTGAATGTTGCTTGATCTACTAGTACGTTCGTTGCTACCTGCCAGTATAACTGTTTCAACTGTTTCTTTGCAACTGGATTGCATATTGCTAAAGTTATTTGAATATCGCCCCTTGAACATATGCCTTTCTGTAATGATCAAAAATCACAGGTCACACTTGGTGTTTTTGCTCAGAATCACAAAATGGCAGCTAACAGTTAAAAGACAGAATTCATGCATACTGAAGGATGTATTGATACACTTTGTTATTCCATTTTCTTAATAAATTTCTAGAAGATACAGGTTGTATTAGATAATATATTGGTGAAGATGGCTAAATTTCATGATTCATGAACATCTTGTTGCAGTATCAAATACCTTTTAGGTGTCTGTATAGTGCCCAAATGTATCTGCAATTTCCACTTTACACTGTAGTCATTCTAGTGCTGCAATGGTCTAAGCTTCTAATAAAGGTAACAAAAAAAAAACAGTTTTTGTAGGTGATATCTTTTGGACCTATTTGTTGTCTTACACATAAAAGTGGGCATTTAGATACATCTATAGATCAGTATTTACCTTCTTACATTGCTGACAGAACTAATTATTGTTATATTATGTTTAGTTGCGAGAAGACCTACAATTAAAGACAAAACAAGAAACGGAGATGCAAGACGAGTTGGAAGGGCTGAGAGATACCTTGCAATCTGAACGACAAAGTCTTAAAGAAGTAAAAAGTGAGCTGGATAAGCTAAAATCTCTATGTGATGAGAAAGAAAATGCTTTGCAGGTATGGTGACAGATTGTTGGTTTAGTTAAATTCGTTTCAATCTTCTGACTTTCAATTTATTAGGCTGCCCTGATGGAAAAAAGTAGACTTGAGACCAGATTAACAAGTGGCCAAGGCCGTGAGAGAGATACTTTGACAACTGTGGGCAGCGTCAACAGTGACATTGAGGTATCTGTGACTTGTTCATAACTTCTTTGGCTAAACTTCTTTCTGCAAAGTTGTTACAAACTTGTGATGTATTTAACTTGTTGTGTCTAAAAAGATGGTTACCAAGCTCAAGGAGGAGTTAAAATCATGCCAGAAAGAGCTTGATGCGTCGAAAGAAGTCTCAAAGAAGCTAATGTCAGAAAAAAATCTTCTTGACCAGAAGGTTCAAAGGATTGAAAGAATGAAAACTGAAGAGGTCATTTCCTTGTTTAGTGATGCTATTTATCCCTTTCCTGCTCTGATTTCACAGAGAAAACTTTATTTGTTTAATGTATCTGAAATATGGTCAATAAAACTATGCAGAAAAGCACAATGGAAAAGGTTTATGCGGATGAATGCCGTAAACTGAAATCTCAGATTGCTGAATTGGAGCAGAAATTGGAAGTTGCAACACGATCCTTAAATATGGCAGAATCAAATCTTGCCTTAAGAAATTCTGAGGTGGATAGCTTGCAAAATAATCTGAAAGAACTTGATGAGTTAAGAGAGTTCAAAGCGGTATGAGATGTACAATAGCTGCATTCATTTTTTCTATTTTATTTTCAGAAAATTATATACTCTTCCATTTTGCACCATTTCAGGATGTTGACAGAAAGAACCAACAAACTGCTGAGATTCTTAAGAGGCAAGGAGCACAGTTGGTGGAGCTTGAAAATCTTTATAAGCAAGAACAGGTTCTGCGAAAGCGTTATTATAATACAATTGAAGGTAAACCATAATTAAATGTTTATATTTAGTTATAGCATTTTGTGATAAACTGACCATGACTGACATGTATTGCAACTCTTGATAGATATGAAAGGCAAAATAAGAGTTTTTTGTCGCTTGCGCCCTCTAAGTGACAAGGAACTTTCTTTAGAGGAGAAAAATATAGTTTGCAGTCCTGATGAATTCACAATTGCACATCCATGGAAGGATGAGAAGTCGAAGCAACATATATACGATCGTGTTTTTGATGCAAGCACTACTCAAGAAGAAGTCTTTGAGGACACTAAGGTGAAATATTTTAAATGACTGTGTTCATACTATCAGTAACATAAACTTTATTACTTTGAGTCTCATTTGTTCTATTGAATTTATGTGCTGCAGTATCTTGTACAATCAGCCGTTGATGGATATAATGTTTGTATATTTGCTTATGGCCAAACTGGTTCTGGAAAGACTTTTACAATTTATGGTTCAGATAACAATCCTGGTCTTACTCCAAGGGCTACATCTGAGCTTTTTAGGGTGATAAAGCGCGATGGTAATAAATATTCATTTTCTTTGAAGGTAAGAGGAATATTTGTTTGTCATGTGTATCTTGATTAGTATCGGTTGTGTGACTTGTTCATTTTTGGTCGAATCTTTGCTTATTGATTTGTAGTGTTGACCAATACATTCTTGCTTTTTACATGGTTTAGGAAAAAAGTGATTTTAATGACACTAATGCACATGGTTGAACATGTTCTTTATAAATCCAGAATATGCTTCCTATATTATTGTTTAATCGTGTTTCATACAATGTGCAGGCGTATATGGTGGAGCTATATCAAGACAATCTCGTGGACCTATTGTTGCCCAAAAATGCAAAGCAGCAAAAGTTGGAGATAAAAAAAGATTCTAAGGTTGTAAGATTTACTGTTCTTACATTGGAATGCATCATGATTATTACTACCCTACTTTATTTGCATATTTGATTTTCAATTTGCTCATCTTTTTGTGCCTTTCAGGAACTTTTGTTCAGATATTAGTGCTCCCTAGTTTTCAGATATTAATGCTTCCTACTTTGTTTAATTTTGTAGTTGCAGCGACATGCAGTTGAATTGTTCTTGTTCTGGACACTAGATATGTTAACTTAATTCTTAACTCACACAGTTTGTTTCCACACCTCTCCATAATATTTGCGTTCAAATTCTGAAATAGCTATAATCTGATAGTAGCAATTGTAACACCTTAATCTGTGCAGTTTTCCTTTGGGAATTCAAACGCGTTTTTTCTCCATGTGCAACCCTAGCTATTTTTATAGAGCTAATTATTCCATACTTCTCTGATTTAGGGTGTTGTAACTGTTGAAAATGCAACAGTTGTGAGCATTTCAAGTATCGAAGAACTGAGGGCTATAATTTCAAGAGGTTCTGAGAGAAGGCACACTGCCGGAACAAATATGAATGATGAGAGCTCAAGGTCCCATTTAATTCTTTCAATCATTATTGAAAGTACAAATCTCCAAACTCAATCATATGCAAGAGGCAAGGTATGGCAGGATGAAGCTAGGAACTTAGCTCCAATTTGGTCAAATAATAAAATAAAAAGATCGAATCTCCTGCGCATCATTGAACGTTTCCCTGCTGTAGAAAATAGTCACCTGTGTCTTGATGGAGGCCCTTGGCAAACATTATTTGAAAATCAAACTTAGAGCTAATCATATTTCAACTGCCCCATTAGATAAAAAATATGTACTTTCTTTAGTATCTTTCCCTGTCATTCTAGCTATTCATGTGGTTTCTGGTTTGCATTATTTATTTGTTATACTATGCATATGTAGTCTGTGGTACATGTTTTTTTAAAGAGATTCAGTTTTCTTTGATGTGTGATTTAATACGAAGTATAGAGCAACATAGTATGCTAGTGTGATGTTCTTGCTCTTGTTTCACTTAGTTGATATGCTTAGTTCAAAAACACAAGCTGCAGAGAATATCTTGTATGTACAAAAAGAAAAGACCAACAAGTTGCCTGTACCCTCTTTGGAAAGTTTGGATTTCTCATATTACTGCTGGAACTAAACAGTTTCCTGTATAACTATTGCATTGTAAAAAGTCCTTGGGCTGCCATATTAATTCCAGAATTTGTTTCATATTAAAGTGAAGCTGACAGTGTTCCTCTGTTTGAGCAGCTAAGTTTTGTGGACCTTGCTGGTTCTGAGAGGGTGAAAAAATCTGGTTCAGCAGGAAAACAACTGAAAGAAGCACAAAGTATCAACAAATCTCTTTCTGCATTGGCTGATGTTATTAGTGCTTTATCTTCTGATGGACAACATATACCTTACCGGAACCATAAGTTAACAATGCTTATGAGTGATTCTCTTGGAGGCAATGCGAAGACCTTGATGTTTGTGAATGTTTCACCAGCAGAGTCTAACTTGGAGGAGACTTACAATTCACTCATGTATGTACTTCTAGTGCTCGCTTACTCTTCATTGAGTCTATGTTTCACTACTGTTTTGGCTTGTTTGTCGCTGTCGCGATCAATGTAGTTTTGCTCACTTACTCTTTCCTCATTGAGTCTATGTTTCACTGCTGTTTCGGCTTGTTTGTCGCTGTCGCGGTCAATGTAGTTTTGATATATTATCTTTTCCAATGAGTAGATCATTTCAGTTGTTCCTATCAAACGGGTCTGACGGTTAATTTTGTTTCCACTGATGGGATCTTCTATTCTTGAAAGTTTGTTTCAGTATAGGTCATTCCTTTAGTAGGTGCATTCTTTGTGCAGCTATTCACATGCCTTTTGAAACCCTTGTAGGTATGCTTCACGAGTTCGTTGCATTGTTAATGACACGAGCAAGCATGTTGCCCCAAAAGAAATTATGAGGCTGAAGAAGCTGGTTGCCTACTGGAAGGAGCAAGCAGGCAAGCGGAGTGATGGGGATGAACTGGAAGAAATACAGGAAGAGAGGCCCTTGAAAGAGAAAGCAGACAATCGCCTGACCGGCTGATTGCGAGGTACCGAACGCTTCTGGTTGCATTCTTCCATGCTGATAGGAACTTTGCGACAGCGACGAGTTCTGCGATCTGCGATCGTGCTCTAACCAGAATGTTCTGATATCATCTGACGGTGTTGTACACTAACTGTATAGTAGTTACATATTATATTATGGCAGCGATGCCGGTTTGTACAGAGGAATGTAGAACACACTGATAGAAGGGGGAAAGTTGTTAGGGCTAACGTTTTTTAGAGGCTTGATGCGCCCTAACAGCTGGATCACACGTGTTAGCCGCGTAGCAAAATATTTGAAGCATCATGTGAGCGTTCTCTGACCAAATTCTTGCTTATATTCTGTTAGACTGCCAGACGGGGCAGCCTTGGATGCCATTTGTCGTCCAATGATGAAATTGACGCAAATTGTATCCCGGCCTTGGTGGTCATTGATCCTGTGCAACCCTGTCTTGAGGCCTTTGCACGAGCATACATTTTGGACCTCGGTGGATCTCCGTTGCCCCGAAAGATTTATCGCATCAGGGCCGAAAGGTGTTATTAGTACAGCCAAGAGCCAACTTGAAGTTGACCTTAAGATTCACAAGAAATTGAGTTGCTAATACAAGCAACTGCAGAAGATAAGAATCCTCAACCGCATGAAAGCTCGCAATCACCAGCTTCCGTTAGTTGGTAGACAGTCACCGCAATAACAACGAATTCACCTTTTGTTTTTGCTTTAAGAACAGAGCAAAAACCGGACGAGGCATCCGAGAGTCTTTCTCCTCGGCTGAGCCCTATGCTCCTTTTCTTTTTCTTCTTTGGAACGTCCACTTTGTAAACGGCTTTCGATTGTTATTAATATATTTAATCAGTAGGGGATGCTTGCCCCTCCTGTTCTTTAAAAAAAAACATGCTATTGTTGACTTTGCACGATAGTTATCTAGGAATACGTATACCATTGTACGCTAAATGATTATTCTGTCTGAGTGCGACCGCTCACTCCCCCTACCTCGTCCTCTTCTTAAACTCCTCGCTTCTCTTCTTCCTTCTTCAAACACAAGCATCAGCATACAGCCATACAGATACAGGGGAGGAAGACATTGCTGAAAAAGGCTGAAGCCATATGGCTGCTGATCGGTTCTCTTCGGTGGCTCTCGTGCTCCTACTCACCTGCTGCGTCGCGGTGCCCGCCGCGGCAGCCGGTGATGCGCTGGCCCACATCCACTTCTACTTCCACGAGGTCCAAGCCACCGTTGTCGTCGTTGCCAGCCTGCACAAGTACTCAGCGTAACGCCTGTAGGCATGCAAATATCTTACCATGCCAGCTGAGATCTAATAAGTTAATTAATCACGCACGCAGGAACGCGTCGACGTTCGGGGACGTGGGCGTGTTCGACAACGCGCTGCGCGAGGGCCCGGACCTTAGAAGCCATGTTCCCGGAACGATGCGTTCCCGGAACGAGGATCGACACTTATGGATGATTTTTACACTAAATTGTTCCTGGAACGTTCCCGTTCCCGTTCCGGAACGACGTTCCCGGAACGAGGAACGTGGGCACGTTCCCGTTCTCCGGCTACTAAGGCCCGGACCCGGCGTCGCGGCTGATCGGCAGGGCGCAGGGGGTCGGGGTGCACGCGTCGCTGGACGAGTCCAGCGGGCTCACGGCCATCAACTTCGTCCTCTCCGACTACGGCGAGTACAGCGGCAGCACACTGGCTACGATAGGGCGCTTGTCCCTGTCGGGCCCGTCGGAGCGCAGCATCGTCGGCGGCACGGGCAAGCTCCGGTTCGCGCGCGGGTACATGACCAGCAGGGTGGTCAGCTACACCAACACCTCCGCCGTCGTCGTCTTCGACTTGTACTTCACCCTCGCCCTCTGATCACCATCCATTATTACCCGATCGATCGGACGGAAAATGGGCACGACTTTAATTCCAGATTTATTTATGTTTCTCTTGAATAATTCTGGGACTTGTTCGAATCCTTAGTTAATGGCATTATGTTATATACACGAGGTTGATGAGTGAGATCGATCGCTCCATCTATTTATTTATGGGCTGACGGTCTGTCTTGAATTTTAACCGTCCTGTACACGTGGCACGAACTCCAGAGACTAGTACGTACTCCGTAAAACAAAATCTGAACATGAGCATGTACAGTCGCCATGGCAGACGCGCGGAGGTTGCGCCGTTTAGCTTCTGCTCGCCACCAGCGCAGGCGCCGTGCGAACGCCAATGTCGCAGGCGTAGCATCTCCCGACAGACAAGCGCTTCTCAGGTCGCGCCGCCGCCGGCAGGCCGCAGCTGCTGCTCGTCTGAGCCGGCAGATCGCCACGGCCTCCGGCGCCCGAGCTTGACGAAATGACGAGGAAAGAGCCCACGCGTCCCCTGTCCGCACGATCTGGGGCCCATCCGATGGATCTCAGTACCCAAGGGGTGGACGGTATCTCAAACAACGACCACCCTTTGGCGTCGGAAGAAACGCCCCCTCCGTCGCTGGACGCAGCGCCGCCACGTTCCGGCCGTGCCTCTCCTCCTCATGGAGACCAGTCAGCCGCTTCTGCTTGCGGATCACGAGGCTCGCCAGCTGCTCGCTCAGCTGGTCAGGTCAGCTGGGGCGCGAACGATCAGGCTGCAGATTCGGCGCCGACGTTCGTGGCCCGCCTTGAAGCTCGACGAGGCGCAATCCAGCGCAGTTTCTTGATTTGCTGAAGCCAAGCCTTGTCGAGCTCTGCCGCAGTGCCGGTTCTGGCTTCTGCCGCAGCGCACTACGGTTCACGCAATCCGTCTTCCGAGAGTTCCGGCCATGACGACGACGAGCAGTCGAGCAGACGCCTGCCTCCGCCGGCGTTTGATCTGCCCAACATGGCAGTGTCGCCTCTTCACGTCCTGGATCGCAGGCCGCGGTGGCGTTGCCAACCGCCAGTGACAGGATCGCATCCTGGGTGCGTGGCACCGGGCCGCGCCGTGCCGGAGGCCAGAGAGCAGGCGCCGCATTTGCGCGAACACGTATCAGGCACGCTGGCGCCGCGCGGATGACGCGCTCATTGCAGGCGAGGCGATCGGCGCTCTGCTGCTTGTCCTGAGCCGGCGGACAGCCCACGGCCTCCGGCTAGCGCCTGGCGAGTACGACGATGCGCTTCATCTGGACCCAGGGGGTGGACGGACGGTATCCGAAACACCGTCCGCCCCCTGCTGCCTGTCTCGCCGCGAAACACGGCCGCCTCCGCGCCACGCCGTGGCTCACCGGAGCGCCGGGTGTGTCGAGCACTCTCTGCTTCCCCAAGCTTGCATCGAGTTGGGGGTGCTCGGCGTTCACGCCTTGTCTGCTTCATGGGAGAGCGCCGCCGCCCGCCGGCATACTGGCCCTTCCTTCCTGCAATTCAATCGATAGGCCTGAAGGATCCCGATGGCTTGGCTTCCAACCGAGCAGTATATCGTGGAGAGGCTGCTCTGCATTGTGCTTCAGTGTTCATCCATGTACGTGTCAAATGAAATGTGGCCTGAGATTCCATTATGCAGGAAGATGGCTGCTGCAGTCTTTGGTTCAGTATCGCCGGGTAAAGACAGACTACAGACTACTCCTACTATCCAACGTACAAGGCTGAGAGATGTACGTTTGGTTTTCGCTGAAACTCTGGTTGTTTGGGTTTCATCTTGTTCTGAAGATTCAGCAATGTATCCATGATGGGGCTGCGATCATGGACAAGGCTCATATTATTCTTCGGTGGTTGACTAGATATTTGGTTTAGGCTGAAACTTTGGTTGTTTAGGACTTGCAAAGCTGAAATGGTTTCAGCTTCAGATGGTTGGAAAGCTACCAAACTCGAAGCCCAAGGTACATATCGTGCAAACAAATTCAGACATATTGAAAATGTACCCAGCCCATCGGTTCAATTCAGTCCAAATCTGAACACTCTCAATATGGCAGTCTAATCTGAGCTACATGATGACAGATGCTATCCAGATTCCAGGGAAGAGAGTGTCCGAGTGTGGTGGTCAAGCATCCATTTCACCCAAGTACTGATGATCTAGTACAGGTGACACATTTGACTTCAGCTACCGAGTACAATTCCCTATACGCATAAATCTTCAGATGGAATCAAGCTTAGGGACAGGATAAAAATCAGAGCCAGCACCTAACTGTATCATCTACTAACACGACACATCAGTATGGACTGATCTGAACTTCATCGACAAGGAGTGATGATGTAATAAACTGTGACATGTGATGTGCGAACGTGTATTATGCTTATAGTTATAGCCATCTCCATTAATTGTTCTTACAGGCATCAGTGAAAACGGCCTGAATTTTCCCTGAAAAAAATGAGAAGAAAATCTCTAGGCACTGGTTCACTGCACCTGTCAATAGAAAACAGCAACAGTTTTCTTCGGAACTAGTACATGAGCACTGCGCTTTGTTGATCTGCAGTGATCCCGTAGCTTAGCACTACCAAACTGCGCTAGGGAAATTCAGCACGCCGCAGTGTGCTCATTCGTCACCTTGTCTCGCTCCACCAGTCGATGCCATCGCGATTGACGAGGCGAAGAATTTCAGAGCTTCAGGATGTCAGTCTATACCTGAACAGCTGCAATGAGCCAAACCAATGACAGCCACAGCAGCTTCTCTATCCGGCGGCGCTCCGGTGAGCAGTTGCTGGTATCTCGCCACGAACGCACCCCATGTCGCGCCGCAGTTGGCGCTGTCTGGCACCCAGCGGCCCGCCATGGCCTCCGGCGGCCGAGTTCGATTAGGACGAGCGGCTCCTCCGATCTGGGCCGCCGCCGGTATATGGAACGAGGACTCTCCCTCGAGGGTCAGGAAAGGCTCGGTATTTTAAGTTCGCCGCAGCGCCTCACGGGCCGCCACCCCTCTCCGCTTAACGCTCTGGCTCGGAGGATGGGAGGAAGCGCCGCCGCGTTCCGATTGGTTCGTTCGTTGTCACGCTTTCGGCGCCGGGGTGAGCCTCGCCGGAGGGCTCGAGAAGGCGCGGCGCTTGCGCACATACACGTTCACGCTCGCCGCGCGCCTGACGCCATTTGCGGGTTGGGTGATCGACGCTCTGCCCGCGGATCGGCATGGCCTACGGGCGGCCGCGCACGCAGCCTGACGAGGAAGACGACGTGGGCGATGCGCTTGATCTGGTCCGCGAAGGCCCGATCGGACGGTTAGTAGGTACCTGGGGTGGACGGTACCGTCCACCCCCGGACGGTGTTTGAGATACGTCCGCTCCCGCTGTCGCAGGAATCGCCGCCGCCGCCGCTTCACGGTAACGCTCGCCGGAGACGCCGCTGCGTGTTGAGCTCCTCATGGGAGCCTTGCATCCGCCAGCGCGCACCGGGTACGGGTTCTCGGTGTTCGCGCCATTTCTGCTTCTTGGTTCTTGCCGAGGCTCACGAGGAGCACCGACGGCTCCAGCGCGCACCGGCTGTTCCCTTCTCCCATCTCCTATGCAGGAGGCAAGCCTTTGCATCAAGCAAGGCTTGGATCGAAGCACCTGGCGACTAGCGGACATGGCAGACACACGCGTTGCGCTTACGCGTGGCAAGGCTCGGTCGGCACAGTTCTTGCGGTTTGTACTCTGCAGCTCAAATTGCCAGTGACAAATTTGGTGTGTTGGTCGCAAGCGTAAGAGTGTTTAGATGGATCCATGGAAACACGGAGACTGTATCACGATCTCTAGTTCTGAATCATCAGAACGTCTTGAGGTTGATGAGTCATGAGTGTGATCGATCGCTCCATCTAATCTAGTGTCTACTATTTATGAGCTCATGATGGTCTGTCTTGAATTTTAACCGTCCCGTACTGCCGTACATGTGACACGAACTCCAGAGGCTACTACGTACTCCTACAGTCCTCTTATGTTCACCTGACACACCCCACTGACATCATAAATTCGTAATCGTATCACGCGAGCGAGAGCGATGCGGGAGCCGCATCTCCGCCATGACCTCCCGTGCGCGCCGCTGCAGCCGGCCGAAGAGCTCGTCCGCCATCGCCTTGCCGACGTGCGCGCCGACGAAGGAGCGCACGTTGTTCGCCACCGTGCGGCCGACGGCGCTGGCGTCGCCGGGGCGGTCGACCACCGGAGCGCTCCCCGTCACCATCTCCAGCCGGTTGATCCTGAACGCGCCGCCCACCGCCTCCCGGACCTCGTCAAGCGTCGGCGCGTACAGTGGCACGTTGAAGCTGTCCATCTTCTCCTTCTCGATCAGCCCCTGCAACATCGCCATTATTGAGACTTGTTCAGAACGTTCCGTGTGCTCTGTGCTGGCAAGCTTGAGTTTTATTTTTTCCCTCAAACCGCGAGCAACAATATTTCGGTTGATTCTAACTGATTCAATAGTATTTTGTGAGCAAGAAAAATTGACTGATTTTGGTTGAAACGCAAAGCGAACGGCCGTTACACGCTTGAGTTCTATCATTCTATGCATGCTCACCTCGCGGACGAGGTCGGCCCACGCGTCCTCGAACATGGTGCCGTAGAGGAGCCTGACGGGGCCCTGGTCGGTGGGATCAGCGCCGGCCGGCTGGCCGAGGAAGAGCAGGAACACGGCGCCGCCGGGCTTCAGCTCTGCGGCGTGGCAGCGCAGGAAGCGCGCCAGGCCAGTCGGACCGGAACTGCCGCCCGTACGTCCGCGCCCGTCGCCGCCGGCGCGCCGTGCACGAACACTTTGCCCCTGTTGTACGCCGGGGACCCCCTGTCCATCACTTCTCTCGGGACCTGGGAGAGCCAGTGGACAGAGAATGTGGAGGTGAACGCGTCGATGGACCTCGCCGGGAACAGGCGGCCGTGGAACGACCCCGGCACGCCGCCGGCGACCGCCGTCTCCGGCGGCCGTGGGAGAGTCATGATCCGGGAGCAGGTGGAAGAGGATGTTGAAGTCGTTGCTCGGGAGGTCGGAGAAGTAGAAGAAGAACTCGGGAGGCGCGTGGCCGCGGGAGGTGTACAGGCCGGTCATGTGCTGCACGATGGCGTCGGCCACGAAGAGCGTGTTCTGCCCGCAGGAGCAGCCCAGGTCCGCCGCCGTCAGGAGCTTCTCCGGCCGGCGAGGGAGCCGGATTGTGTCCAGCGTCTCCTTGAGGATGTCGACCACCATCTCGAGATTCCGAGACTGCATTTCGAAGTACTGTAAAGGACGACGATCTATCTCTCAAAGGAAATTTACTAGCTAGTACGTGTTGATGTTACCTGAACTTGGCTGAATGGCTGTTGTTGATGAGCTGGTCTCCCCCTGCCCACCCTCCATGCAGAATACATTCTTCACGGCCTCCGGTTGAGCAACATGCACAGCTTCGTCGGCTCTTTTCGCCGCGGCCACCATTCCCACCACAAGAGAAGAAGCTCGCGACGCTACCAAAGTGTGGGCAGAGCGAGTACAAGTGTGTATCAGGCGATCCGATCCTAGGACTGCATTGCCTTGCAATATATAGGGGTGGCGGCTAGTTGACTCTGAACATTTTACCTACTGTGTGAGTCGGCCGGCATCATCACGGCTATTATTTGTACGGCCCCAACAATTAAAAGAACTGAAATCCAGGCTGGCCCGTGACATCACAGTAATATAGTTTTGTTTTTGTTGCTAGTGTGACATTGCAATAATACAACGACGACCAGAGGAGAGAGAAAAACACACTTTTGTTAATTGGAAGAGTAGGGTAGTATGGTAGCTGAGTTTGGATTTTTGCGGCTGGATGACACTGGAATATTGTGATGCATCAACTGATTAACACGTGTCGAAAACGTGAAGACAGCAAAATTCAACCGTGTCCAGGGTCTTTAGTCATTGGCCTTCCTGATTGAAATGTTTATGTTTCCGGCGGGGGTGACGGGAGACTATACTACTCCTTCGATTCTATTTTAATAGGGTTATTTCATCTAGCACAATAATTAAGAAAAATAACATTACTTATTATCTAATTCATATGCAAATAAGGTTCTTTTTATTACTCATTCAATGTTCACATATGGGCACAGTCTTGACAAATTCATACCGATTTACTTGAGTTTTAAATATGGTTATTAAGTAAATTTGCATACGATGATACGTTTGATCATATTTTTAACATAGAAGTTAATATAGAAGAAGAGATAATCCACATGCGTTTGCGAGAAAGAATCCTCATGCCGTGTTGCACCACGAAGTAGCTGGAGAGGAGGACCCATGAATGGATGTGGAGAACACCCTTTCTCCATCTGTGTATGTATGATCTGGTCCGGCGTTGGCGTGGGGCATGGGGCTAATATAACCCATTAGCACAAATTAGTCCATGTTTAGATAATTATCACACTTGGTTTTAATTTTTAGTGCCTTATTTTTTGTCAGTCTAAACAGGGTCTAATATGATGCACAGATATGAGCAAAACTTCGTTATTTTTCAAAAAGAAAATAATTGCGATACCCGCGTGAGGCTAAGCATATTGTAGCGTAAAAGTTAGCTCTAGAAATTAAGATAAGAGACAAGAAATCCAATGCACACCAATAATAAAGTCCTAAGTTAGGTAATACACTTGGTTTAGTGAGGATACATAACACACTTGTGCAACCGACTTATGTAATTATCATGCAATAAGTAACTTAAAGGTGCGAGAGAAGATAAAAAAGATCTGACCTCCTATGTTACCACTACAATAAACTCGCCATCTTGAAAGGAAACATTTGCTATTATAGATTCATAAAAAAACAGCTCATCACACCTTCTAGAATGTTGAATCCCATTAGAGATTCAAAGTTGTCTCCTCATTTGCTGAATCCCATTAGAGCTATATGGCTGCAGGCCACGCGATATTGCCCCAACAATTTACGTCTTGTCCAAGCATAAGAAGAAATCAGTGGCGGAGGCACTGACAAACAACTCATGGGTGCACAACTTTAACCTTTTGGGCAGCATCACACCAACATAGGTCGGCGAGTATATACAACTCTGAAGATTGGTCACCGGCATTCAACTACAACCACAAATACAAGATACAATAACTTGGAATTTCACGATGAATGGCGTCTACTCGGCAGCATCTGCCTATAAGGCGCAATTCATTGGCTCAATTTCCAAACCGTAAATTGGCAAACTGTGGCGAACCTAGGCTCCGTTCAAATGCAAATTCTTCGCATGACTCATTGTGCAGAACAAAGTTTGGACCGCGGACCGGCTGGCCAAGCGCGGGTGGCCACATACAACATTGTGTCAACTTTGTCAGGGTTTTGCGGAATCAGCACATCACCTCCTTGCGGAATGCAGATTCATTAGACATATCTGGAGCGGTATAGCCACTTGGCTTGCCCTGCCGGATCTCCAGCCAGGGTCCTGGCCACATACGGAATCCGTAGAAGGGTGGTGGGTGGCCATAAAATCCATCCGCACAATACCCAAGAAGGCCCTCCTAACTCTAACAATGCTCTTAATATGGAAAATATGGCTAGAGAGGAACACGCGAGTTTTCAACCGCAGGGAGAGTTCTGCCACTAACCTGCTTGCAAAGATCAAATCGGAGACTTCAACCTGGGCCACAGCTGGGGCCAAGGGGTTAGCGATTCTTTTAGCGCGAGAGTAGTTGTTCCTTTGTCTTTTAGGCTGGCCGGTGTTTTGTAAAAACCCTTCTCTATCAATGAAATTAGCACACTTGTGCTGGTTCGTCCAAAAAAAAGTTCTCCCCTCCAACATTCCACATTCTTGCAACAATAATTTATAGATTTTTAATAGCTCATCCTTTTGTCTTAGTAGTCTTTCCGCGCCTTTTTTTGTCATCTTCCCCATTTTTCTACTTAGAAAAAGGTGAGCCACCGGTTCATATATAAGATATTATCATTACCGTCTAGATAATTGATAGCCTACCCATATTGCAACGCCCCAATTGCAAAAGTGTTCCATTGACTGAAAAGTAGCCGGTTGAGCCTTCCAAACCTTTTTATATCTGTCCATTATTTTGGAAGGGGAGCCACAAAATGACAAGATGAGATGCCCGGGCAATCTTATTTTGTCCTCCTCGACATAAATATCAAATTATGAAAAATAAATCCTAAATAATGAAGAAAAAGTATATGCATTGTATTTGTAACATATATACTGTATACAACTCGTGAAGACAAGGTAGCTGATCGATAGATTTGTACTATGATTGATGACTTCATATCAGGTTCGTTGCATGCATGGTCAGGCGAGCGAGAGCGAGCACACGACATGGGGGAACCGCATCTCTTCCATGAGCTCCTGGGCGCGTTCCTCCGCTCGACGCCGCAACCTGCCGAAGAGCTGATCACCCAACGCCTTCCCGATGTGCGCCTCGACGAGGGCTCCCAGGAGCGACCGCTCGTTGTTTGCCACCGTTCGTCCGACGGCGCCGGCATCATCGGGGCGATCGACGGCCGGAGGGCTCCCCAGCACCAGCTCCAGCCGGTTGATCCGGAACGAGCCGTCCGCGTCGACGACCTCCCTGAACTCCTCCAGGCTCGGCGCGAACACCGGGACGTTGAAGCTATCCATATTCTCGCCGTCCATGAGCCCCTGAACATCAACCGTGGGCACGGTCATCAGCACGTGTGCAATCAGTGTTTTTATGTGTTCGTTCGTGTGTACAGTATCTTGTGTCAGCCACCTCTCCGACGAGGTCGCCCCATGAATCTTGGAACATGGCCCCGAACAGGAACCTGACAGTGCCCTGATCCGTGGGCGGGGTGGAGGACGGCCGGCCGAGGCAGACGAGGAACATGGCGCCGCCGCGCTTGAGCTCGGCGGCGCGGCAGCGCAGGAAGCGAGACAGGTCGGACTGGAACT
Organism: Urochloa ruziziensis; assembly: GCA_015476505.1. Taxonomy (NCBI): domain Eukaryota; kingdom Viridiplantae; phylum Streptophyta; class Magnoliopsida; order Poales; family Poaceae; genus Urochloa; species Urochloa ruziziensis. The sequence continues at coordinate 49,948,880 of CM027125.1, forward strand.
GCCGCTTGTACGCCGCGCCCGTCGCCTCCGACGCGCCGTGCACGAACACCTTCCCCTTGTTGTATGCAATGGATCTCTCGTCTGCCACTTCCGTTGGAACCTGAGCGCATACGTACGTATAGCGAGCTCGGCTGAGTAATTATTGTGCTTGCTAGTGGTGAGCTTATTTTTCTAATTAATGAAAAAAAAATGGAATTGGTGATCTAGCTACCTGAGAGAGCCAATGCAGCGAGAAGGTGGAGGTGAACACGTTGACGGAGCTTTCCGGGAACAGGCGGTTGTAGAATGACCCAGGCACACCAGCGGCAAAGTACCGCGGCCGGCTGCCATTTCGGGTGGTTGCTGCTGCCGCCGCGGAGTCCAGCAGGAGGTGGAAGAGGGTGTTGAAGTCGTTGCTCGGGAGATCATTGAAGAAGAAGCAGAACTCAGGCGGAGGATGGGAGCCAGCAGCATACAAGTCGGCCATGTGCTGCACGATGAGATCGGCGACGAGGAGCGTGTTCTGCCCGCAGGAGCACCCCAAGTCGGCCGCCGTCAGGCGCTTCTTCGGCCGGCCATGGCCAGCATGCTGCAGCTCGTCCAGCGTCTCCTTCAGCACGTGAACCATTTTCTGGAAGGTCCGCAACTGCACTAGGTAAGCCGTTAGTAAACATGTATAAAGCTCGCTAGTATATATTTATCAGAAATTTTGTAATGCTTGAAAATAATGAGAGCCGTCTGTTTCGAGAAATCGGAAGGTCACTAGAAGTACCTAAACATCGGTAACTAGAAGTAATTAAATTCATAGAACTAAGTATAAAAAATAATGGGACTAACCATCTATTTCATTTAATTTTTTAATTAAAACAGCAGGCGAAATTAACTTATGGCACGGTGCGTGTTACCTGAGCCTGGCTATTGTTGACGTAACTTGCGTCCCCCTGGCCGCCCTCCATGCACAAGACATTCTTGGTGGCCGGTTGCTGAACAGCAGCGTTAGCCAACTCTGTTGCCGCGCCCGCGACCACCATTTTCGTTCACCGTACCGCTTCGACGCCTGACTCCTTTCGGTCACTAGCAGGCTCTGGGCTGGTGTGTTGGGAATGCGTCGCATCACAATCACAATAGGGTTTGCGTATATATGCATGGAACGGGCAACTTGATTAGTTGCAGTTGTTCCAATAATTATTGTACAGCCATATGCATATATACTAGACCGCGTTAACAAGTGAGCACGCAACCATGCGCAAAATGCATGCAACAAGGGATCTATTAATAATTTTAAGCTTTAATAATTGAGGGAGTTCCAATAATAGACGGTACCGACATCCAAAACGCGATTATAGTGAAGCTGTTAGTCTCGAGATCTGTTAGCTTATTAAGTTTATTAGACGACGATCTGTGAGGTGGTCAGGCCGTCAGGTCCCAAGTTTATTAGCAGCGCCGTACGGAAAGGTTCCAGGTTCACATTTCCTTACCGTGTTCATGAGGTCAGATGCATGACCTCAAGACATGCGTACCAAGTTGTCTGCTACTGTTCTATACTTCTGTCCAAACTAATGCTACTGGTGGTGAACACGCCGAAAACATGTACGTGATAGCATTCTAGGATCATTAGCAGTAGATTAATTACGGGTATAACTTGATAATAAGGATTAAAACATGAGCATGCATGTGGGAAAACTAGATCTAGAAGAACTACATCTAAAAGGGGAGAGTAGGAGCACAGACCGTTCGTGGTGGTGACGGGGTCGACGGCGGCCATGGCGGCGGTGGCGGTCGCTGGGGCGGCCGCGGGTTGAGGAGGCGCTGGTGGCGCGGTCGGCCTTCGGTTGAGGTCGGGGCGGTGGCACCGTGTGCGCCGCACCCACCCGGACGTCGACGGCGGTCGTGGTGGAGCTTCCCGACGCTCCAGTGCTCCCTCGATCGGTAGGGTTGTGGGTGGTGGTGCTGGCGGCGCGGCCAACCTCGTGATGAGCGCCCTAGCCCCCACCCAGTCTTTATAGCACTGTGCGACGGGAGCCCACCAACCAATGCTAGGTTGGGCTCCCCTGATCAGGGTGCAAGACCGAGCCCACCACGGCCTTTGGGCCGTGGTGGTGGAGATCGACCTAACAGTACGGAGTAACTTTTTTTCACATCTCAGACAAATTTTAGCTAGGGCGTAGTATTTTGTTTTTGCGGCTGACAGCTTCATGTCACGGCTTCAAAACGCGTCTTGGCCCTTTTCATACTTCTAGAGCAAGTACATTACTACGGCCCTGTTTAATTCCTACAGTGTTTGCAAAAAGTTTTCACCTAGAAAAATGTGTCAATTCATTTCTTCTCTCTAAGCACGCGACCCAATGCAAAAAAATATCATCATTTTTCACTCTCTCTCCTCAAATTAAACACCCCCTACACATAAAAAATTTTGTGACGTAGAGAAGATGGACCCTGTTTTTGTAACAGTTTCCTAGAGCAATGTGAATTGTTCCCGCACAGTCTAACTCTATTTCCATATATCTCCTTTATATCTTTATTATGGCCGCGAAGACTCTAATAATACATGATTACTCATAATTGTATATGCTTTTGTTGCATGAGAGGCGACGGCTCTATCTTCGTTTCTGCCCCAAGATGATTGAGTTCAAGGTGAGGCTCACTCATCAAGTTCTTAGGATCGCACATGGCCCTTCTCAGGGAGTTGTGCCTTTCTAAAAAATGCATATGTATATTCTCATTTTAGCGATATCAAATTTGGATAATCATAAGCGAATTGGCTTGTAGTCTAATGGTAGGACGGTCCAGTGGGACACTACCCACCAGGGTTCAAATCCTGGTGCTCGCACCTTTTCCTGGTATTTTCTAGGATTTACCGGCGTTATGCGTTAAGTGATAAGCGGCGTTCCTGTCGACAACGAGGCGCTAATGGTGACTTCAAGAATCTCCAGATCTGCCGGGTGCTTAGTCCTTCGAAGGTGCTCAAAGGGGTAGGGTTTGCGTACGTGTGTTCATAGGGGTGAGTGTGCGTGCGTGTTGTGAGCGTTTGCGTTGGACTGTGTAATTCTCAAAGAAAAAATTGGATAATCATAAAGCGTTCTTCATAGAGCGCTTATTCATTCTCTCACTCTCTCCCCCTCTAGATGGAGAGGGATGCAGTAATTCTAGGTAGAATCAAATAAACTATAGAAGGTAAAAATAAATTAAAGGGAGGAATGATGGATGGACGCAGCATTGCATGACCACGACCACATGGATCTGAAGAAGCACCACCAAGTGTCCAATTAGAATTGGAGCTTGGAGGTGTACCAAAGGGCAAAATTGCTTGGTTTCTGTCTTAGAAACTAAATGAAATCACATGGATATGTATATTCTCATTTTAGCGATATCAAATATGGATAACCATAGAAGCCTTCTTCATAGAGCGCTTATTCATTCTCTCACTCTCAACCCCTCTGCAAGATGGAGAGGGGGATGCAGTAATTCTAGGTAAAATCAAATAAACTGTAGAAGGTAAAAATTAAGGGAGGAATCATAGATGGATGGACGTGGCATTGCATGCGGCGACTGCATGGATCTGAAGAAGTGCCACCAATTAGTCAAACTAGAACTGGAGCTTGGAGGTGTAGAGCGTGTTAGCCTTCCATCCTTCGGGAATGGCGTCATCCTGGACGAGCGTGGTGCCTCCCTCGCTGGTGAGGCGGACGGCAATAGGGCCCTTGATCGGCTTGTCGCTGTCAATCCTCCAGATGGCGCCCCATGAGTGCTTGAGGGGTATGAACTCTTTGGCGCCACTCTCCTTGATTTCGACACCCACGATGTCACCATCACCGGCAGCGTATTTGATGAGCAGCGCGAAGTAGTTGGGGTTGCAGCCCTTCTCGACGTGGAAGGCGATCTTGGTGTCGGCCGGGTACTTGCACTTGACGCGGCGAAACTGCATGTCGATGATGCCCGCCTTGCGCAGCTTCTCCTCCTCCCCCTTCTTGGCCATGGCGCCGAAGGCCGTTCCGGCCAGGTCGAAGTGGTAGGCGGCAATGGGCTCGTAGTTCTGGTCGGTGATGTGCACTATCACGGGCTCGCCGGAGCACTCGGCAGGCTTGTCACACTTGATCTCGTAGCAGGAGCCGCAACCCAGGCCGTCCTTGAAGATGGGCGGGTTGCCACAAGCTCCCATGCTGTTGAAGGGAGCCTTGTTCACATCCTTGTACCCGCAGGCACCACCGTTGTCATCAGGCCCCGCACCTGTTGGCTTGCCGTACCATGTTGCCTTGGCGTCCAGCCACTTGCCGTCGCAATCCGCCGAGATGTTCTTGCCCGGGGGGACCTTGGGAGGGCCACACTGGGCGCCACCCACAAGCGCCGCCAGCACCACCGCCACAGCCACAATCTGCATTGTCGAGGCTGCCATTTGCTTGCTGAATTATTGGTTGGGAGGCTTGTGATGGATGGATGAATAGCGATGGGGGTATTTATGCTCAGTACCGGCGACCAACGCATGGTGCTCCGGCCATGTCTGTTGCTTAGTGCTTGCATATGTAGCTGTGGCTGGACGCAATCCGAGGTTACCCTATTTTTGGTCTAACCATTTTGTGTTGTGAGAGCTACACGCGGTGGTGTTAGAGGGCTGATACCCGCGAACGAGATCCTCTGCAGTTGGTCCCTCTGTTGTTGAGTCGCTGACATGTGGGTCCAAACTTCGTGGGGTCCGCACGTCAGCGACTCAATGGTAGAGGGCCAACTGCAGAGTAACTCTTTCCGATACCCGGACGTTACCTACGGAAGCAATGACCACCCCTCACACCCATCCAGACTGAATTGTTTGCATGCTTGTGGAGTTATTAAAACGTTTAATATTATTCGTCGGGTATTAACATTAGAGATACCCGAGAGTACATATTAAGAGTGCGAAACCCTACACGCCCGGCCACTTATTAGGAACGTGACCTTCGGAGCGGCTCTGACACTAGCAGAGCACGGGGATAGACACTGCATGACCCTCGGACACGACTTCCGCTTCGCCCGACCCCTGTCGCATGGGTTCGGATGCCGCCCGACTCTCAGGAAAAACTTCCGCCTCATGCCCTCATCCGACCGTGACCGCGTCGGGTCAGACGCTTCGCTCGACCCTCGATCCGAAAGTAAAACTGCTGACATGCAGACAAGGACAGGCACGCCCGGACATGACCAACATTTAATGACGGACGTGCGTACAACGTGCACTGCCCACAATACCACACATACTGGTACTGTGCTACCAACTCTAATGGCACCACCCATAAATATGTCGGGCGGGTCATCACACCACTGAGACAGGAGGTCAAAGGTGGACATGATCCCCCGTCGTGGCCACAACAGGGACTGTAGCGCCACACGCCCTCGCCCCCGATCGACGGGTTCCACAACAAGGGGAGAAGATCGACACGGGCCTAGAGCTCTTCTCTCTCTTTCTCTTATTCTATCTCTCTCATAACCGGTGCCAACCCCTTCGACTATAAAAGGGGAGGCCAGTCTTTCATAGGGGGGATCGACTCATTCACATCCCACACACACGCGTGCGCTCGCGCGCGCGCACACACACATGAGATTTGGAAACTCTCTCACCCGTTTGTAACCCCTACTATGAACTCTTGCAGAGTAACACGAGCAACTCGACACTAGATGTAGGGACATTCAGCCCGAACCAGTATATTTCCTTTTGTCTCATTTGCAAACCATCTACGAATTCACTAGACGATGATCCAAAACACTGACATTATCCAAAAGAAAAAAAAACATAAAGCATGTAAATTCTATTTGCACCATTAGATTTCTTTGGACATGATATTTAAAACAAGACCACACTTTAAGATATTTAAATATCATTCTGTAATATCACATCACTTTAAAATATATCATGGAACCATGAATATTACTGAACGATGCAAAATACATTATGAAACATATCATAAAAACAATGGTTAAAATTGTTCCAACGCTTCTAATTAAATAATGTTGAGTTTTAAAAAGAATCAAATTGTATTCATCCGTAAACTTGTTTTGTCATATTTATTATGAACAACATCATGGTCCAAACAATTTTAAAAACATATAATGATTTGGAAGAAAAAATGAATTGAATTCAAGATTTTGATTCCCACCCATTTTGACTAATCAGCGAGCCTCCAGACCATGATAAATGAGCTAAAATCTTTTAGTGGCTGAATTTCCTAAGGCCAGTCTCAGTGAGAGTTTCATAAACATTAAATAGGCTACCATGTCAGCATTTTTGATGATGTGGCAGTGTATTAATGAAGAGAGATGTGAAATGAGTTTCATCTTCATGAAACTCTCTCTACACGGTACTCTAGACATCTTGCGTCTTGCATGTTATCTTGGTAACAACACGAGATGAAACTTTACATTGAGGGAGGGTGTTTCATCATAGTTTCAAACTTCTCTTAGATGATGTGTCACTCTAGATAAGTGTGTCAATGAAACCCCCACTGAGACTGGCCTAACATACGCATACCGCATACGCCACCGGGGAATCACACATTTCTCTCTGTGTGAACTACACAGCCGAGGCACGTAATGTAAATGAGCTAGCATCGTATTAGTTGTGCCGATGCATGCAATCATCATGCACTGAGCCTGAGCGGCGTCTCGGCGTTTGCAACGACAATCATCAGGGAAGTAACAACAGCGGAGCAAGATCGGAGATGCGTGCCACGGCGACGACCGTCAATGATGCACGAGCGCGCGGACTGTATTGTTTTGTTTCAGAGCCGGCCGAAGGTGGCAGCAATTGGTTTCAGTCTAGGTTTGAAACTCCCATGGCCGTTGTGCACCTTCGCCATACCTTGCCTTAATTTCTGTCGATCTCGGCAGCCCTGAGCTCACCGGCCTCCATCAACCTGCTACTTGATGAGTATTTCCTTATTTTCCCCGGCCTAATTTTTAAGAAATTATATGAGCAAATGAAAACTAAGCTAAACTGGCCAACTACCACTATCAATGTGTGAAATCACTACCGGATTCGCCGCCTTTGCCGTGTGCCTGAAGCACACGGCAAAGGTCGATTTGCACACGGCAAAGTTCTTTGCCGTGTGCGGCTCACGGCAAAGGGCACACGGCAAAGAAGAATATCCTGCATGTATGGGAGCCTCCACAAGCCGCATTTCTGAGTCCACATGTGTTCCGTCCCATATCCTTCAAAACCATCTCCATTTTCTTTAAGGATGAGAGCGTCTAACTGAGCACGCACCTCGGCACCAGTCATCATTTGCGGTGGAGGGTCTTCAACTACAACACCTTTCGTAAAGTTCTTAATGTCTCGTCTGAATGAATGATCTAGAGGGAGAAATTGACGATGTTGGTCGAAAGAAGAATATTTACCACCAGCTTTCAACCAAAAGAACCGAACAGCTGCCTTGCATACTGGGCATGGATACTTCCCGTGAACACACCAGCCGCAGAACAACCCATACGCCGGCATGTCATGCAGGGAGTACTGGTACCAAACATGCATTTTGAAGTTTGTTTTGGTAGCACGATCGTATGTCAATACCCCATCATGCCAAGCAGACTCCAATTCATCAATCAGAGGTTCCATGTACACGCACATGTTATCTCCCGGATGTTCAGGAATTATCAATGATAAGAATATGTTCTGTCGTTGAAACAGGACGCCGGGAGGGAGATTGAGAGGGATAACGAACATGGGCCAACATGTGTATGGCGCACTGGACATTCCATAAGGATTGAACCCGTCTGTAGCCAGAGCCACACGAACATTACGAGCCTCTGAGGCTTTTGCATGATGAATCGTATCAAAGTGCGTCCACGATTCAGCATCCGATGGATGTACCAGCTTATCAGGATTGTATCGACGCCCATTTTTGTGCCATGTCATTTGTTTGGCGGATTCTTCGGTCATGTAAAGCCGTTGGATCCTCGGTATGCAGGGGAGATACCATAAGATTTTAACGGCGATTGTGGTTTGCCTCGTCTGACCATCACCTGAGTCTATCTCCAAGAACCTAGAGGCTTCACACTTTGGACAGTACTTTGCTTTTGCATACTGTTTCCTAAATAAGATGCATCCATTCGGACAAGCATGTATCTGCTCATATGGCATCTTAAGTGCCCGAAGGAGTTTCTGTGCCTCATACATGTTCTTCGGCAGAATGTGACCACCCGGAAGCAGGCTGCCAAAAACTGTCAACATGACATCAAATGCATCTCTACCCAGACTAAACTGCGACTTTATGGCCATTAGGCGTGCAATGGCATCGAGCTGAGAAACATTGGTATGCTCGTGCAGGGGTTGTTGTGCCGCAGCCAACATATCATAATATGCCTTTGCAGTTGGCTCTGGCTCCTCCTCCAAGCGTTGTTCATCGACTTGTGCTGCGTGAAAGTCTTCTAACATGTCTGCTATCCCGGCGTCATCATCAAGTTCCTCGATGCGTTGTCTCACGACCTCGTCTCTCGTGCGCGAGTCTGCAACATTGTATTTCTACTTGGTACGGTCTCGAGTAAACACATGCTTGCAGAGATGATTTCTAATGTCCCCCTTTGTGTGTGCACGTGTGTTCCCACATTTGCTGCACGGACACCAAGTGATAGACGCTCCTCTAACGTTTGCAAATGCTGAATCCAAAAAAGACTCGGTCCTCTGAATCCAATCCAAGGTCATTTCACCCCCACGGGACCAGCCAGTGTACATCCACTCACGATCACCCATCCTCTATTATACGAATTATTGATATAATAAGCAATTGCATGAGTAATATAAAACAAATAGCATCTACACGATTATTATATTGCCTAGCTAAATGGTGAAGATAGGTCCTAATCCCACCCGAGGATGCGCAGCCGAGGGTAGTTTCCATGCTCTACGCCGATCCGAGACCGAATTTCGGCAGCATCTCCCCGCTGTTCTCCAAATACACGTCCCGAGAGGGAGAGTGTGTATCCGGAGAACAACGGGGAGATGCTACCGAAATTCAGTCTCGGATCGGAGTAGAGCATGGAAACTACCCCCGGTTGCGCATCCTCCGGCTGTCCAAATAACGTGGACAATTCGAAACAGATACGGTCATAGATATGCAAAGTTCTGCATATTTCCGACCGTATCTCTTTCGAACGGGAGACGCCTAGGTTACGTTAACCACTAACATGCATGTCAAGGACAGAAAGATATTTATGTCTCACCTGAGAACGGGGGTGAGTCGGGGACGGTGACGCGCCAGGAACGGGGTGAGTCGGGGACGGTGACGCGCCGGGAACGGGGGCGAGTCGGGGACGGTGACGCGCCGGGAACGGGGGCGAGTCGGGGACGGTGCCGACTCGGGGACGGTGCCACACCTAGAACCTTCAACAACCTGAAAAAAAAGAAAAAAAAGTCAAATTTTAAAAATTTCGACAGCACCTCCCCTGCACGGGGAGTTTTCAAAACCTGCAACAAAAGCAACGGCACGATGGCCGACAACCACATAGACAACGGCACGATGGCCGGCAACCACAAACGCATATATCTTTTAATTCAACTTAACTAAACAAGTAAAAAAACATATGTCCAATCACATACAAATTAATCTAATATAAGTACACCAATTCATCTCAATTCACTTTAAACTGAACAAAATGTAATTGTCTAAAATAACTAAAGTACTAATCTCATACTAATTTAAAATAAATTAGTGGCTAAACTATTTTGTCTAAACTAACTAAATATTTTGTCTAAACTAACTAAATTATTTTGTCTAAACTAACTAAACTAACTAAACTAAATAAATAAAGAAAAACAAAAAAAAATACCTCACGGCCGGCCACCGGAGATGGAGGTGGCCGGCGAGGGAGGGGCCGGCGGGGCTGCCGGCCGAGGGAGGCGCCGGCGCGGCCGGCCGGCGAGGGAGGGGCTGCGGCCTGCCGGCGGCGGCGCCCGCAGGCACGCCGCGCAAGGGGACGGCCGGCCGGCGCGCGCGGGGAGGGAGGCGGCGGCCGGCGCGCGTGGGGAGGGAGGCGGCGGCTGGCGCGCGCGGGGAAGAGGCGGCGGCCGGCGCGCGCGGAGGGAGGCGGCGGCGGCCGGCGCGCGGGGAGGAACCGGCGGCGCGCGCGGGGAGGGAGGCGGCGGCCGGCGGCGCGCGCGGGGAGGGACGGCGGCGGGGCGTGGCGGCGCGCGCGAGGAGGGAGGGCGGCGTGGCGTGGCCGCGGCGCGCTGTGACGGCGGCGGCGGCGTCGGACGTCAAGGGAGGCGGCGGCGGTGCTGGTTACGTGCGGGTGTGTGTGTGCGGGGCGGGATTCGAACTGGCTAAGTCTTAAGACCTTTGCCGTGTGCCCAGATCTGGGGCACACGGCAAAGGCCACCTCTTTGCCGTGTGCCCAGATCTGGGGCACACGACAAAGGCCCTTTGCCGTGTGCCCTCTGGTTTGACACACGGCAAAGTTCAAAATTTTTTTAAAAATTTTTGCGCAGTTCAAACTTTGATAATATTTGTTACCTTGCCTAAGGTCCTAAACGACTCATGTTAAAGGTTTTCACACCAAAAAAATAGTATTTCATGCGTTTGAAATTCAAATTCGATTTAGATCATGTAAATCGTTTGAATTCAGTTTGATCAATTATTTCATCTTTGCGTAACTTTGTCACGTTTTGAACATGGCTTGCTTTACTCAATTAACAACATGGTTGATGAATATATGATAAGAAGCACGTTACTCCATGTATATATGTACATATGAGTTCATATTATTCAATTCAAAAAAATTATAAAATTATGAAATGTGTACAAAAATTTACGAAAATTTGGTCTCGCTACGTCTATGTTGCCTTTTATCTATGGAAAAACTTTTGAAGTCAAAACCTAATTCGACTTCAGTTACGCCTCTCAATATGAACTACTCATTCTCAACTCTTAGAAACTTCTCCAGAGATTCTTCGATTTGTAAGTAGCGTACGTGACAACTTGTGCGAAACGTGTTCAACTTTTTACCACATCATATACACATGAAATCATGATGGTAGGACAAATCTGATGTTTTTTGGACTTGGATTTTTTTTCTAGAATTTAAAAACGATTCGGCCCAACGTGCATAATCATGTTTCTTGAACCACACGCTCGAATTTTCATTACAGTTCATGGATACGGCCTCAGAATGGACTCAATAACGTGTATGGTCCCTTTGAATCCATTATATTCCATTATTCGACACTCTTGCAGCTCAAAAGTTATTTTCAACGATAAATCGAAGAAAAGAAATAAAATAACTAAATATAGCAAATAATTTGTGAAATGCATCAAATCTTAACATGGAACACCAAGAAAGTTACATTGACACCACAAAATTTTTGGGTGACAAAAGATTAAAAAAATTAAATTTTGACGTGGGCCAGGGCCCGGGGCGCACGGCAAAGGGCTTACGTGGCCGTGTGCCAGCCCTTTGCCGTGAGCCACACGGCTAGCGCACGGCAAAGGGTGACGGCCGCCACACGCCGTCACCTTTGCCTTGGGCCGAGTAATCAGGCTCACAGCAAAGGTTCCAACTTTGCCGTGTGTGGGCCTTTGCCATGGGCCCAGGATCTGGGCCCACGGCAAAGGGGCCCCTTAGCCGTGAGATAATTCTTTGCCGTGTGCCAGGCCTCAGGGCACACGGCAAAGACACACGATGCCGTGTGCACCGGCTTTGCCGTGAGCCTGCTTTCTGGCACACGGCAAAGGGCCGGCTTTGCCGTGTGCCCGTGGTCATGCTCACGGCAAAGACTCCGGCACACGGCAAAGGAGTGGTTTCCGGTAGTGAATCAATCAAACATATGTCAATGGTAAAGTGCAAGCAGACGGCGAAGTTGCAAGGAAGCAAAGTGAACAAGCTAAGGCCACTAAAAGATGAGATCGATGACTAAATGAGGCGGCTTTGTTGTGAGCATATAATGCTCACTTGATATTGTGCATGAGCTCCCAAGTTGCACGGTATAATGCCTCATTGAGAATTTTTGCAATGTGTCCGATCCCATCAAACTTCAATGATACGGAAGAATTTAAGGGAATTCAAAAGGCTATGGGGAAGAGCAATGTGTTGATGCATGCAACGCCATGCAGATTTCTAGCAACAGCCGAGCATATATAAGATTTGACTGATTCTCAAGCCTCGTGTGGACTGGTGGCCGTTTAATTTGGTCACACCGCGTGTAGCTCTCACAACACAAAACGGTTAGACCAAAAATAGGGTAATCTTGGATTGCGGCCAGCCACAGGTGCATATGCAATGCAAGCACTAAGCAACAGACATGGGCGCAGCACCATGCGTTGGTCGCCGGTGCTGAGCATAAATACCCCCATCGCTACTCATTCATCCATCACAAGCCTCCCAACTAATAATTCAGCAAGCAAATGGCAGCCTCGACAATGCAGATTGTGGCTGTGGCGGTGGTGCTAGCGGCGCTGGTGGGTGGCGCCCAGTGTGGCCCTCCCAAGGTCCCCCCGGGCAAGAACATCTCGGCGGATTGCGACGGCAAGTGGCTGGACGCCAAGGCAACATGGTACGGCAAGCCGACAGGTGCGGGGCCTGATGACAACGGCGGCGCCTGCGGGTACAAGGATGTGAACAAGGCTCCCTTCAACAGCATGGGAGCTTGCGGCAACCCGCCCATCTTCAAGGACGGCCTGGGTTGCGGCTCCTGCTACGAGATCAAGTGCGACAAGCCTGCCGAGTGCTCCGGCGAGCCCGTGATAGTGCACATCACCGACCAGAACTACGAGCCCATCGCCGCCTACCACTTCGACCTGGCCGGCACGGCCTTCGGCGCCATGGCCAAGAAGGGGGAGGAGGAGAAGCTTCGCAAGGCGGGCATCATCGACATGCAGTTTCGCCGCGTCAAGTGCAAGTACCCCGGCCGACACCAAGATCGCCTTCCACGTCGAGAAGGGCTGCAACCCCAACTACTTCGCGCTGCTCATCAAATACGCCTGCCGGCGATGGTGACATCGTGGCGGTCGAAATCAAGGAGAAGTGGCGCCAAAGAGTTCATACCCCTCAAGCACTCATGGGGCGCCATCTGGAGGATTCGACAGTGACGAGCCGATCAAGGGCCCTATCGCCGTCCGCCTCACTAGCGAGGGAGGCACCACGCTCGTCCAGGATGACGCCATCCCCGAAGGATGGAAGGCTAACACCCTCTACACCTCCAAGCTCCAGTTCTAGTTCGACTAATTGGTGGCGCTTCTTCAGATCCATGCAGTCGCCGCATGCAACGCCACATCCATCCATCTATGATTCCTCCCTTAATTGTTACCTACTACCATTGATTTGATTTTATCTAGTACTATATCTCTCTCTCCAATCTCCATCAAGAGGAGACAGAGAATGAATAAGCGTATGAGATATTCATCAGGCACTTAATAAAAAATGCGGCAGCACAAGGCCAAAGATTTTGTTTTATCTAGTAGATTTGTTTTCCATGATCCGGACTTAAATTCGTATTCAAAATAAATATGGATATAAAAGTCGACGGGTCACGTGAATAGGCCTGCTTTTCGTGTAAAAATTTAAAGTAAATCCTTGCGTGTATAGCGGGCGAAAGTGAGCACACGACATAGTGGAGCCGCATCCCTTCCATCAGCTTATAGTTAGATTGGTTGGGTGGGTTCTTATTTGATTATGCAGTTGATCAACACAACTATAATTGAGTTGGCAGAGCTGTGAAGCTATAGAGTTCTAGCATAAAACTCAGACACCTTCGAGAGGTCAAAGATATGCACTCTAGTAGAAAAATACCACACCGCTGATCCTTCTGATTAAGATAGAGCCCAATTGTAGAACTACAACAAAGTTAGTATAATTATATGTGCATGCCATCTTTCTTGTATATATATGTACTAGCAAAAGGGCACGTGCTACAGGCACGTGTTTTAAAAAATTTACTAAATTAGAGATGTAGTCAATATAAACGCTTTAGATTAATTTAGAGCGTTCGATCATCATAAAATCCAGCGGTGTAGGCTCAAAAGTGTAAGAGTTTTATATAGAGACTAGCAGAAGGGCACGTGCCGCAGGCACGTGTTTTAGGAAAAAATACTAATCTAGATGTGTAATCTACATGGACTCTTTAGATTAATCTAGAGTGCTCGATCATCATAAAATCCGACGATGTAGGCTTAAAGGTGAGATGTAGTCAATATGGACTCTTTAGATTAATTTAGAGCATTGGATCATCATAAAATCCGACGGTGTGGGATATAGATGACGACGGATGAAACAAAAGATGACGGACGAAACGAAAATTTCATCATCCTTTATAGTATAGATGTAATTAACATGGACTCTTTAGATTAATCTAGAGCGTTCAATCATCATAAAATCCGATGGTGTAGGAAGTGTAAGAGTAAGATTTGTATGACTGTCAAATCTTTCGCTCTTTATAATATGCTAGTAGGGAGGCACGTGCCACAGGCACGTGTTCAAAAAATATAAATATAGTACTCTCTAATTTTTTGAATCTATAGTAAAATGTGTTGAAAAACTTATTATCAAAGAAAATCTAGTGAAATGATTTACTTACCAAAAAGTGTAACTTATACCACAATTATTTGTATTCATGTCTGGGAACGATCTAGTAAAAAAAACACATATATTCATCTATCAAAATGTTAGATATCCATGACAATGGAGCGATTCATAAGGCTGTATAATGAGGCATTATACATTTCTAAAATATTTTAAATCCAAATGATCTACAAAGGATTTCTAAAATATTTACATCATCCAAATTAAATAGACTGCTTCTTCCCATGCCGCATTCCATATACTTGAAATTAGATGAAGTACACACCTTCTCCCTCCATGGTACTGCATAAAGAAAGGGGACAAATAGAACGTCCCTTGTCTAATTGCATAAGGGTAATCCAAAAGCATTCAGTCAGAAGAGTAGAACAATTTTTTTTGTAATATGATAATGGAACAAAAACAAACATATATATCATTGTTTCCAACTCAATAGTGCAGACCAAACATTGAGATATTTACCTCTTATCCCGCATGTCACGGATTGCAGATGATGGCAACCCAAAAAAATTAAACCCATCAGCTGAACACATCCATCAGCAATGTGTAACTTTAAGGAGAATGCAAATGACTCACTAGATATGCACGGAAGGTATACTGGCACAATTTGTAGCAGAAATTGTCACACATGTGAAAAGGCAATATGAGTGAGAGCTGCTACTGATTTTGATTTTATGGGACAGTTACAACCAAAAGCCAATTGGAGTTTGAGCTGATACTGAATACCTATGTGTAAATTTGCTTGTATGTGAAACCAAGAAGCCTAATTATAATATGCTGACACAATAATACTTAAAATAGTGACATTTATTCTTAAAAACAACTATTTTCTAACTTCGGTAGTGGCATTTATTCACCTTTTATAATATAGATAAATTGGATTAGTAGTTCAAACAAATTTTTGTTTTGATGCTCATCTTTTATCCAAAACGTAGTAAGCTTTTGGCCTCCTAGTGCATCTGAAGCAAAAAGAACTCCTATAAACGGAACAATTATAGTTATTCAAGTGTTAATTACTAAACCTGTTGTTATCTACTAAATTTGGAAAAAGAACCTAGATTCATATGCATCCTGAATAACTGAATAAGAGTACAAATGTTGGTGCTTTTCACCTCTGCATTCATCAATAACTGGATCATATTTCTACAATCAGAGCTTTTGTTTTTCTAACAGTCTTCTCCATCTTTAGACCCTGTACATGTTAATGCAATGAAATAAGTTTAATGGATGCTACCACTCTTTGCTGCATAGAAATAAGATGAACACTACTAAAGGAACAAGTAGACAACCCAAATAACAGAAGAGATACTTCAAGAATTGATGTATTAAAGCATGCAAACAACAAATCTATCCTACGAAATAAATCACCTATGGAGCTAACTTTCAGCCTTTGGCACCTGAGAAACATCTAACAATCACAGCAGCGGCCAAATTACCTGCATTGCAAAAACTTTCTGAATATGCTAGCACAGTTCCCAGGATTTATAACCGCAAAAAAAAAAAAAAGTTCCCAGGATTTAATGGAAGCAGACGAATCTTCAGAAAACATATAAAACATGGACATGCTTGCAGTTGCAGAAGTACGTTAGTAGAAACATATAAATATTCCATTTGAGAGGACAACAGAGATGCTTTTTGACTCATACACTGCTGCATTTTCAGCCCAACAGCCTTGTCCAGCTTTATAGCATTGTTTTCAGTATAGATTAAAAAATATATGAATATTTGCATAATAGAATATATGGCTTTTCAAAGTGAAAAAGAAAAGATTTAGTAATGCAACTGACCTCTCAACTAATTTGGAATACAGAGCAATCATCTGGATTCCATCCCTCATGGTAATTAATTTCTCAGAAGGGTCAGCACCATATTGATCATATATCTGCCATGGCAGTTGCATACAACACAACCCTAGGAAACATTTAGTTATGATGATCTGGAAACATTAGAATGGAGACCAGACTAAATTAAGAAATTATGATGGAAATAACCAAAACCATGTGCTATGGCTCGAATCCATAGTCAATCTTATTTTCGATAGGACCGGTTGACTAATTGAATCCAATTTTTCCCATTATTTGTGGGGATATTATGGATGAGGCTTTGGTTGATAGTAGTGAGCTCATAAATATGACTCGTACTACATCATCTCATAGTAATAATACCCAGAGCTGTAAAACAAAAAGGTGTCATTAATGAAAGGGGTCTTTTGGAATAGTGATGGGTTTAAGGACCCGAAGAAACATCGTTTTATTTCAGACCTTACAAAAGAACAGAATATGAGTTTTATAGCCATCTCGGAAACGGTTAGGCGTAATTTTACTGATCCCTTCCTTAAGAATCTATGTGGTGCCAAGAATTATATCTCGCATGTCAAAGAGCCTAGAGGTCGCTCAGGCGGAATTCTCTTAGGCATTGACCTAGATGTTTTTCATATAGGCGCCATAGATGAAGGAGACTTCTACGTTAAATTTCACTTGTGTAACAAAGTGGATGATTTTAAATGGGCCTTAGTGGCTGTCTATGGGCCGGCACAGCCAGAGTTAAAGAAACAATTTCTAGTAGAATTAGTTAACATGTGTAGTAGTGAAACTTTACCAACACTGATTGGTGGTGATTTTAATATTCTTCGAAACCCAGAAGATAAGAACAAGGACAATTTTGACCATCGTCGGCCGTTTCTGTTTAACACTATAATTGATGGCTTAAATCTTAGAGAAATTGAAATGTCGGGCAGACAATACACATGGGCAAATTCTATGCCGAACCCCACTTATGAGAAATTAGACATAATTTTATCTACTACGGAGTGGGAGCAAAAGTTTCCTTTAACAACGGTTGTGGCTTTAACTAGAGATATTTCTGACCATACACCTCTCTTACTTAATTCTGGTGAAGCATCTTCATGTAGTAGTCCAACTGCTTTCAAATTTGAGCTAGGGTGGTTATTACGGGATGGGTTTGCTGATATGGTAAGAGACATATGGCAGAATGAGAGTGTTGGGTCGACCCCGATGGAACGTTGGCAGGCTACAATAAGACGCCTTCGTCAACACCTAAGGGGATGGGCCAAACATACAAGTGGTGCTAACAAAAAAGAGAAAAAGGAAATCCTTGATAAACTAGATGTGTTGGACAAGAAAGCAGAAACATCCTTGCTAACACCTCAGGAAATTGATCTAAAACATTATTTCCGCAATAGGATAGCAGAGATGTTGAGAGAGGAAGAAGTTAAATGGTACCAGAGATCAAAGGTTAAGAACCTTTTAGAGGGTGACTCAAACACAAAGTATTTTAAGCTGGTTGCCAATGGCAAGTTTAGGAAAACCAGGATTTTTCAACTAAAGGATGGGGATAAAATAATAACTGGTGATACTGAATTAAAAAAGTATATTACCAGGTACTATAGGAATCTCTTTGCCCCACCAGAACATAGCACAGCAACTCTGGATGCCAATAGAAGAGAAGACATTCCCCAGGTCTCAGACGAGGAAAATGTTCTTTTAATAAAAGAATTTAGTGAGGAAGAGGTGAGAGTTGCAATATATGGAACACAATAAGTCATCTGGACCTGATGGTTTCCCAGCTGAATTCTATCAGGCATTCTGGAATGCTATCAAAGGTGATCTAATGAATTTATTTGCAGCTTTCCATGATGGTTCTCTACCTCTATACAGTCTAAATTTTGGAACAATAATCCTCCTTCCAAATGTAGAGAGGCTATTACAATAAAGCAATATAGACCTATTTGTTTGCTTAACATGAGCTTCAAAATTTTTACTAAGGTGGCCACTAATAGAGTAACTTGTGTTGCTAAGAAGATAATTAGCCCTACACAAACTGCTTTTATACCGGGCCAGAATATAATGGAGGGGGCGATTATACTTCACGAGACAATTCATGAGCTTCATAGGAAAAAGAAAAGCGGAGTTATCATTAAGATTGACTTTGAAAAAGCGTATGACAAAGTCAAATGGTCATCTGTGCAGCAAACCTTACAAATGAAAGGATTTTCTGACAAGTGGTGTTCTTGGATAAATACTTTCATGCAAGGGGGACATGTGGGTCTAAAGATTAATGACCAAGTGGGTCAAAACTTTCAGACCTCCAAAGGCCTTTGACAAGGCGATCCGCTATCTCCTCTCCTTTTTAATATTGTAGCAGACACGCTGGCAATTTTAATAAATAGAGCTAGAGATGACGGGCAGGTTGAGGGATTGGTGCCACACATTGTTGATGGGGGGTTATCTGTCCTTCAATATGCGGATGACACTATTATTTTGAAGGACCGATTAGGCGACCAGAGAGGGGGGGAGTGAATGGGAGCCGATAAAAATTTCTCTCACGAATCCGGCTACTCCCAACTCAACTCCAAAGCCTACCAACCGATCTTGCCAAGATCACGTAGCTACTGTGAGGCTACTGACCCTAGGAACAAGATCAACGCAGCGGAACACGAATCGACCAAATCAAACAAGAATCGATCGAAAACCACACGAATCAGCAACTCTTAGCCAGGGGCGGTTGCACCTCTCTCCAGGGGCGGTTGCACCACCCTTGCCTGGCCCTTCAGCCAGGGGCGGTCACACCGGTATCCGAGGACGGTCGCACCGGTCTTGCCTAGACAGCACGAGAAAAAGGTCAACTCAAGAACGGATCTCCCAAACGACTTGGAGTTTTGAGACGAAACTTTGGGTAGATGATATACACCTCAAGGAGAGGCTATGCCCCAAAAATCTCGGCCTCTAACTCCCTAGAACTCCGGGAATTTCAAATCTAGCGAAGAACACACCCTCCACGAGTTCATCCCGAAAACTTCAAATCTAAACCGATTCCCGGCGTTTGGGGGCAAGAGATCACCAGGAAAAGAGGCACAAGGCACTCATGCGTGATTCCCCCAAAGAAATCCGAGAGAAAACGGGCTAGAAAGTGAAGAACGAAAATCCCCCAAAAGTGGCTCCGAAAATACCTCCGAAAATGGGAAAGAGAAAAAGAGCTCGGGAATTCAAATCATGGCACAAAGATAAGGAGATTAAGCTCAATCAAACAACCATGAACTCACCTATACAAAATATGAATGATTCAAAATAGTTCTAGGTGGACAGGATGAAAGGAAGGCGAAAACTAAACAAGCCAAATGAAAAATACAGAAGAGATCACAGCCACCACCCCTAGGGGGTCTATTATATAGTCCAAATGGTGGTGCTCGAAAGACTAAACTACCCCTAAATGATACATACCCCTCAGGGGCGAATATGACATTTTTCCGTGAAGATTTTTCCGGCTGGGACACCTTCCACCGCAAGCTAGCTTCCCTCCGACGCAAGCCTTGCGATCACGCCGCGTGTCCTCCGGATCGAAGCTCCTCGACGCTCACGGGCGACCTGCCCAGGTGGGACCGGTCACACTGCCCTTGGGGGGCGGTTGGACCGCCCCTGGCTGGCAGGCCGGACCGTCGCTACGTCGAATCGTCGGCCTTGGTTTTGTGGCCCAAACCAAGGGAAACCGTCCACCGATGATTTTGTGGTCAAATCACCAAACCCCGCGCGCAAACTTCGGTTGTTAGCCGCTACCTTGCGCCGGCTTCTCGTCCGTATACGAGCTTCAGTTGTGAGCCGGTACCTCGCACCGGAACCACGTCCCCTTGCTCGTTCTTGCCAGCATGTGAACCGCACTTGATCCATCTGGCCACCGGGTCCCTCGAACCAAGCCTACTTGTCTCTCCGCTCCTCGGAGGCCGCCATGGCTAAGACCTTTCGCGCCTGTTCTTCACCTGCACCAATGCAATCACGCCGCATTCTACACCTGCAATACTTGAGCCAAGGGAAACGTCAATCCACACAACATTGTCAATCACTCATCATACCAGGAAGCGACCATCCACCGGTCCTCGGACACACCGGGTCCTCATATTTTCACGGATCACGATTTGGAAAAAGCAACTAATATGAAATTATTATTGTCTGCTTTTGAACAATTATCGGATCTAAAGATTAATTTCCATAAGAGCGAGGTTTTTTGTTTTTGGGAGGCGAAAGTAGATGAACAGCTCTATTCTCAATTATTTGGGTGGTTCTTACCCTTTTAGGTACCTAGGCATCCCAATGCATTATCGTAAGCTAAGTAATAGAGATTGGAGGGAAATTGAGGAAAAAATTGAAAAGAAACTTATTAGTTGGAAAGGAAAGCTTATGTGGGGGGGGGGGGGGGGGGGTCGTCTGGTCTTAATTAATTCAGTGCTAACTAGCCTAGTTATGTTCTTGCTATCTTTTTTTAGGTACCCAAAGGGGTTCTTGAAAAACTAAATTATTATCGATCTATATTTTACTGGCAAGGGGATGATCATAAGAAAAAATATAGGCTAATAAAGTGAGGTATAATTTGCCAACCAAAAGACAGGGGGTCTAGGCGTGTTGGATATAGAAGCCCAGAACAAGTGTCTTCTTAGTAAATGGTTGTATAAACTTTTTAACGAAGAAGGTTTATGGCAACAATTACTTAGGAAGAAGTACTTGAGAAACCAGACCTTAACTCATGTAGATCGGAAACCAACTGATTCACATTTCTGGTCAGGCCTAATGAAGGTAAAAGACACCATTTTAAGCCTAGGCTCCCTAAATCTTAATAACGGCGAACAGATCAGGTTCTGGGAGGATTTATGGCTGGGTACACAACCATTAAAGCTGCAGTACCCGAGTTTGTATAATATTGTGCGCCAAAAAAATGCTACAATTGCTTCTGTCTTTGATAGGATTCCGCTGAATATTTCATTTAGGCGGCATCTTTCAGGCAGAACTCTTGCTCTCTGGCATAATCTAGTGGCTCGTATTATGCATGTCCATCTAAATAATACAAATGATAGTTTCAGATGGAACGGTGGGCAGTCTAGTATTTTCTCAGTACAATCGATGTATAAGATGTTAATAAATAATTCTATTACAGTACCCCAGCATAAAACCTTATGGAAGTTGAAAATGCCCCTTAAGATTAAGATTTTCATGTGGTACTTGCTTAAAGGTGTCGTACTCACGAAAGATAATTTAGCTAGACGCAATTGGCATGGTAGTATTAAATGTTGTTTTTGTGACTCAAATGAAACAATACAACATCTCTTCTTTGATTGCCATTATGCCAAGTTCTTATGGAGGGTGGTACACTGCACTTTAGGTTTAAGCTCACCACGTAATGTCAGACACATGTTTGGTACATGGCTTACAGGGGTAGATAATAAACTCAGGGAGAAAATCTTAGTTGGTGCTTCAGCGTTTAGTTGGGCTATCTGGCTAAGTAGAAATGATATGGTTTTTGACAAGTCGCCTATGCAAACTTTTATACAAGTACTTTTCAGGGGGGCATATTGGCTTCAGTTCTGGAGCCAAATGCAACGGCGTGATGAGGACAAGGACGTAATAAAAAATGTATGCCGACGCCTTGAAGAGGTGGTCATGCAGATTTACGCACATCATGGATGGAGGTTTAGTAATAGAATTGGCTTTACTTAAACTTCACTACAGACTTTCTTTGTGTGCGTCTCTTGTCCTTCGTTGTGAGTTTTTAGTATGAGCAGACAGATGTGCTGCGAACTTTGTAATAATGTGTTGTAGCCTTCTCCAGAAGGTCAAAGCCGGATTCTTTTCCATTACCTAAAAAAACTGATTTGGTCTAAAAAAAGCAGCAATAGTCAATATCCCAAACGCTGAGAACTACTCCATCCGACCCTTAAAGAGTGTCGTCGTTAGCATGCGTACCACAAGTTTGACTCGATTTGTAAAAATACGTACAATATTTTTATCTTCAAATAAATTTGTTAAAAACTAGACTAAAAGATGTTTTATCTTCAAATAAATTTGTTAAAAACTAGACTAAAAGATGTTTCCATTTAATATAAAATTAATCAAGGTCATTTCTCGAGAAGCAAGAAAAACACTCTTTTAGGGACTGAGGGAGCAGTAGTATAGCTACTATAATACAATTTCAATAGCAGGTAGTGCGACGATGGTAGATGGAGATAAAAATTGACTTCTAATGAATTTCATAGGGTTTGGGCTACACGCAGCACAGGAGGACCAAAACTATATTCACTGTAGATGGATGGTTTCTTCAAAATAAATTATAATCAAAGTCCCATTGCCCTCATTTCTCAAGTAGTGTTGTTCAATCATTATATATCTAAAAATGATTTCTCAAGTTTAATTTGCTTCATCAACTATGCAAAGACCGTCATTAAGGCCGTGTTTAGTTCCGCGGTGAAAAGATTTTAGAAGGGAATCTTTTCACATTTGAAGTATTAAACATAGACTAATTAAAAAACTAATTGCAGATTACGTTTGGAATTCGCGAGACGAACCTGATGAACCTAATTAATCTGTCATTAGCACATGTTGCTGTAGCATTACTGTAGCAATTTAGTGTCTAATCACGTCCTAATTAGACTCATTGGATTCGTCTCGCAAATTCCAGTCCATCTATATAATGCGATTTGTTTTTTACCTACATTTAGTACGCCATACATGTGTCTAAACATTCATTTTGGATTTTGGAACTAAACAGGCCTAAGTACTTCATCTCAGGCCGAAATGCTCGTGCATCGAGTCCAGGCTGGTGTCCGTCGAGATAATGGGAATATTTGTCAGTTAACAATATGCCCCAATAATTCATTATTCCTGCCTTTCAATTCAATCCCGACAAATGTTCTCCCAAAAAAGTTTAGCCCCTGTTTAGTTCGCGAAAACATTTCGTGAAAAGAGACGAATCTAACGATGGTAATTAGTGGGTAATTAATCCATAATTAGCGGATGATTACTGTAGCACTACTGTTGCAAATCATGGATTCAGTAGACTCGTTAGATTCGTCTCACGATTTACAATCTATCCATATAACTTTTCACATTTTTCGTTTACATTTAATACTTTATGTATCAAAGATTCTCCTTTGATGTGATGGTTTTGCCCTTTGTTCCAAACAGGATCGTCACAAGCGTGGAAGAATTGGCCTAAGGTCATGATAGCGCTCCACAAGGTCAAGTGATAAGCCATTGTTAGGCTACATGCAGCACCGGAGGAGAGCCGCAGCTGGCGGCCAAGATGCCGGCACTTGGATCCGAGCAAGATGCCTCCTCGTCACCTCAAGATCTCCCCACCATGGCGACATGGTTGTGCTCTTGCCTAAAAGGGTCATCATAGAGCTCCACAAGATCAAGTGATGATGAGCCATGCATTAGGCTACACGCAGCACAGGAGGACAGCCGCAGCAGCTGGCGGCCAATGTTGGATCCGAGCGAGATGCCTCCTCGACACCTCAAGCTCTCCCCACCATGGCGTCATGGTTGTGCCCTTGATCTTGTGCCTAAGGTTAACATGAGCAGCAAATATATTCAAATTCCAAGACATATCCAGCAATAATAAATAAACGACGGCCGAACATAATGCATTTATATAAGCATACACAGGTCCATTCAACAAGCAGTAGTCTTCTAAAATGAAACGGTTGGTACATCAATAATTTTGGACACACCATGAAAAAGGCTGCTAACAAATTACTACGACCACTTCATCAATTTCTTCATTGATCGGTCAGATTTTCCTAACAAACCTAAAGCGCTAGCTAACTGTATTTACAGAATTTTTTGATGCGTCAATTCATTTCTAGCATCGATCGGCAAGATTTAAAAACTTCATGCATGAATCATGATGTGATACCAGTAATAAACTGCATGCACATGCAAAGGATTCATGGTATGGAAGTTATTAAATTCACGCGTACCTTGCGCGCTTCCTCGAGGTGGGTTCATCATCCTCCTCTCGCGCAGCAAGAACGTCGCCGTCGCCAATCTCCTCCTCCTCCTCCTCTCCGTTGTGGAGAGCGCCGGCCGCCGCCTTGACGAAGCAGTTGAAGTCGTCGTCGTCGAACAGATCGGCGAAGAAGTCGTCGGCGCAGACGAGGTCCTCCTCCGCCCGGTCGCCGCCGGGGCCGGCGGCGTCGCCGTCCTCCATGAGGAACTGCTCGAGCTCGGCCACGAACGCCGACACATCGTCCTCGTCTCCCGCCAGGGGCCCGTCCGTCACCACGGAGTCCGGCGACCCCTCCCTGCTGCTGCTTATCCCCTCGCCGCCGCTGCTGCACAGATCCCCGATCCACCCGCCAGTGTCCGCGCCGCCGCCGACGCGCTTGGCATCTGCGTTGGCAAGAAAGGCGGAGTAAGCGTCGCAGAACTCATCGGCGGCGAGGTCATCCAAGTCGAAGTAGTCGAAGTCGAAGTCTACGTCGAAGTCGTCGATGTTGAAGTCGTCGAGGTCGACGGAGTCGGCGGGCATCACGGCGGCGACGGCGTCCGTGGCTGCCATCTCGATCACGCGCGCGAGGAAGTTGCTGCTGCTTCCGGTCGTAGGAGGAGGAGCGCGTGGACGTGTCGCGTTTCCTCCTCTTGGAGCTGCGCCGCCGCTGGGTTTGTGTGGTGGGTTGGTGGAGGATCGGAGAGGAGGGCGGTTTTATTGTGGCCGCGGAGAGGAGAGGAAAGGAGGTCGGTTCGGGCGCGGTTCCTTATCCGGCACGGTTTTTGAAGTCGTGGTGGGGAAGGAAGGAAGCTTCTGGGCTGGCGCCCGTTATGGCGAGTCCGTTCGCGTTCAGATCGGGGGTGGTGGTTTCCTTCCAGAGGCGGCGTATGGTTGGTCATCGATCTCCATGTCGGTTACGGGAGCCGACGCGTTCTCCGCTCCTCGTTTTCGTGGCTCAGGATGGATTTTTTTTTTTTTTGTGTGTGTTTTTGGGTGTGCCGCGACGATCGTGATGCCGTGGCGTTTTCTTTTGCATTTTCCAAACGTGGCGTGACGTGTAAAGCTGTGGTTTAAGCAAGCCGCGTAGCTTACGGGACCGGATCGCCGGATTCTAAATTGGCGGCCACGCCCTCCGCCAATTTATCTGCATTGGGCCTTCTGTTGGGTGTTTTCCCTTCGTGTGGGCCTACCTGTGGGTTGAAGAAGGCTCGGCCTGCCGAGCAAATATGGGCCAAAGCAGATCCTTGATGTTTCTAGTGGGCCTCATAGTAGTTCAGCCCACACTAATATGATTCCCCCCCTAAGCGAAATGAAACAGAAAAGGTGAGAGAGGCTGCCAGGCTGGCATGACAAAAACAGAATTCCATACTTTAAAAGAAAACCCAGAATCCCATACTTTAAAAAATTTCAAAAAAAGAAGGGTTTGGTTGGAGGAGCAAGAAGCGCCGCCGACTCCTCTCTCAAACACGAGGTTTGGGCCGTTCCAGGAATCCCAACCGCCCTCCGTACCTCGGATCAGCGCATCATCATCGCTCACGGTCACGCACAACTCACACAGCCAAACACACACGGGCGGCACGGCAGATTCTTTCTTGGTCGCCTCCGCCTCCTCAATCAACCACGGGCACTATGTGGTGGGCGCGTCGAGAGCTCTAGAGCTGTGCTGCTCTGCTCTGCTCACACCACCCACACGCCCGGAAAAGAGGTCGCGTCGCGTGGCACCCCCAACGGCCGGCCGGCCGGCTCGCATCACCACCACCACTATGCCAGCCAGGCCAGGCCAAGCCAAGCCCCCAAGGGAGCGACCTCGACCCCACTTGCATTGCAGCAGGCACACGCTAGGCGGGAAAAAGTCACCGGATCCCCGGACCACGACTCCAAGTCTCCAACCGCGTGACTCCAGCTCTCCGGGCAGGCACCTAGTCGGCTGCCCCATCTCTGTTGCCCTGCCAATTGCAGCGCATGTACTAACAGCCGGCGGAAATCATCTGCATATTTTCTTTGACCAACTGCTTACCGCCGCCTTTGCCAATTAAAGAGATGATCTTTTAGTGCACAAAAGAATACTTAGCGCGATGGTAAACACGAGCAAGTCTAGCTTGCTGCATGCTGCGGTAGCCAACTGCTGCCGCGAGGCTGACGCCTCACAATTTGCCGTGCTCACAACCCAAATGGCATGGCATGACGGACTGTGAATGAACCTGCAGAACAAGATCCTCTGTTGCTGTACGGCAACAGTGCTCCGAAACATACCGCAATTAATTCACAAGCTAACGCACGTTCATGCACCCCTTTCCAAATCAAAGCATGAAAACCAAGCACGGAAACTGGAATAAGCTACCGAAACAGCCCGTGCCGTGCCTGCTTCGGGGAAGGAAGCAGAGGCCTGCCGACCGGATACCATCATACTACCACCATCGATCTTAATTTTGTCCAGCTCATCGATAACTTAATTAGTCGATCGACATGAACCCTAGTTTACTCCGTCTAGTTAATTCCCAGTTGCACACGGCCGGGAGAGGCCCTGTCACGTCGACAGCAACACGATTTTAATAATGACAAAAAAAGAAAAAGAAAAGGAGTCGCGATCTATCACTGCCGGTCGATAACTCACGCAGGTCGACAAGAAATTTATCTAGCTCAATCCTATCCGATGAAAGCTTAATCCGTGCTCTGCTACGAGAAGTACGTTTTCTTCTCTCTTGACTAGCACTAGTAGTGGTGATTATTGTCGAAATTCGACTGCGGATCCGGTAACTACGTACCCTGCTGCTGGGTTGGACAAAACAAGAGAGACGTCACGCAATGTCAGTATCACTCAAGTCGCCGCACGCGGCGACGTCAGACCCTTTTTGCGTGTGTATCCGGGGAGACACGTATGAAAGCGCGCTGCTTCAACTTCGTTTTCGTTTTTCCTCCTGTCCCGTTCCATAGCAAAATAAACACACGGATCCGTAGGTTCGAATTCTCATAGACCTAGTTGACACGTACGTCAAATTGGAGGTTTTAACTTTGTAACCATACAATTAAGTCGACCGATGCATGCATACATACTCTGGTACTCGGATTCATGGACTAATATATGATGATACATACCAATCAAGCTGAGGTCAGCCCATATCACGATCATCTATATATGGTGGTTGAAGTCATGCTTTCAAGGTACTAAGAGCATCTCCAGCACATTGAGAAAACCAATCCCATTTCCCTATATTCTACCATAAAAGAGGATTGAGTGCTCCAACAGATTGAGAAAACTATCCCCTTTCCCTATAATTTTTTCTCAATCCCCTTTATCCCCTATCCTATCCCCTTTCTTTTCTCAACCAACCTCAAGTTTTCTCAATCTCCTTTCTCTCTACATCCCTTCTCTCTCCTCTGCTTCTCTCCCTCGCATGCCTTCCACTGGCCGCCGCCCACATCGGGCCTCGCCGCCTTGTTCGTCTCCGGGGGACGCCGCCCGTCTCCTATTCGTGCGCCGCCAAGGGCCGCCGCCCGCGCGTGGGCCAATCTAGCCGGATTCCTGAGCCGCCGCCGTTCGTCTCAAGCATGCCGG
Source organism: Urochloa ruziziensis (assembly GCA_015476505.1). NCBI lineage: Eukaryota > Viridiplantae > Streptophyta > Magnoliopsida > Poales > Poaceae > Urochloa > Urochloa ruziziensis. Next base: position 49,976,715 of record CM027125.1, read on the forward strand.
CAATGGAAGGCCTCCGCCGCGTCCTACAACTGCTGGAGCGCCGCCACAGTCGCACGCCTCCCTGCCATTCCACCGGTCTGTCTCGCCCGCTGTTCCCTGCAATCCGCGCTGCCTGTCCCGGCCCCCGACGTCGGCCGTGAGCCTGTGCTTGCTCGCCGCGCGGCTGACCCAGCCCAGCCGGCGGCCCCGCCAAGCCCTGCTTGCCACCTGCGTGTTGCAGAGCCGCCGCGTCCGTGCCCCACGCCCGCCGCCAGCAACCGTCTGGACCCGCTGCAGCGCCTGGCCGTCCGACCTCGCCGCACTGGGCGCCGAACCTCACCGGCCCTCGTCGTGCACCGCCCCACTCAAGCGTCGTGGCCCACGGCTCCAGGGGTGAACGCGAGCTGCATCACCGCCGCCACACATGGAGAGAAAGAAGATGGAGAGAAGGAAGATGTATTTGCTCAATGACACATGGGACCCATATGGCAGGGGAGATGGAAAGGCAAAGGGGATAGTCAATCTGCTGCGGTGCCTCTCCCCAATAACATCAAATTGTGAAAGGGGATTCCCCTATACCAAAAATATAAGGAAAGGGGATTCTCAATCTGCTGAAGATGCTCTAATCTCCTTGAAACCATGGTTCCTGAATTTGGATTGTGGAGCTTTAATTGCATTGCAGCCGATTGCCTACTAGCTGGAATTTGGTGGAGCAAACCTATCTTTTTGAGTTACAGGAATGGCTAAAAGGGATGATGATTCACAGAGAATAGCGAGAGGCGGCGCCCCCGGGCCGACTAGATAATTGACACCTAAGAGCAACTCCAGCCCATCTCTCAAATGAGTCTCTATACCTACTAGCAAAAGGGCACATGCCACAGGCACGTGTTTTAAAAAAATTACTAAATTAGAGATAGTCAACATGAACTATTTATATTAATCTAGAGCGTTCAATCATCATAAAATCTCCGAGTAGTAATTGGTTAGGATTCTACTCGAAACCAACCTTGTAACCCTGCCCGCCGTGAATATAAGGGACACATGGATTCTCTCCAGACAGAGTCGTACCAGGCGTGAAGAACAAGAGTAGAGTACTGCAAGGACTCTTCTCGATATGGAAATTAGTCATATGACTTGTAAACTACTCGGATTGCCTTGAAAAGCACTCTCCGAGTAGTAATTGGTTAGGATTATACTCGAAACCAACCTTGTAACCTCGGATTGCCTTGAAAAGCACTCTCCGAGTAGTAATTGGTTAGGATTCTACTCGAAACCAACCTTGTAACCTCGGATTGCCTTGAAAAGCACTCTCCGAGTAGTAATTGGTTAGGATTCTACTCGAAACCAACCTTGTAACCCTGCCCGCCGTGAATATAAGGGACACATGGATTCTCTCCAGACAGAGTCGTACTTGAAAAGCACTCTCCGAGTAGTAATTGGTTAGGATTCTACTCGAAACCAACTCCAGCCCATCTCTCAAATGAGTCTCTGTACCTATTTTAGTCTCTCAAGTGAGAAAAAACAACTCCAGCCGGGCCCTTAAACGGGCTACCATTTTGCGGAGGCCTCCAAATTTTGATCCAGGACCACTAAGAATGGAGGCCCTCTATTTCCACCCACTCGTGGGCCCCACCACCTTTTTTTCATCTCCCCTCCTCTCTCTCTCTCCACCGCGCGGGGGAGAGCAGGGGCGCGGTGGCCAGCACTGTGGGCTCGGCGGCGCGGCGGCCGGCGCGGGGGAGAGCAGGGGCGCAGCGGCGCGGCACGGGGCTCGGCGGCGCGGGGGAGAGCATGGGCGCGGAGGCCAGGGAGAGCAGGGGCACGGCGGCGCCAGGGCTCGGCTGGCGCGGCGGCCGGCGCGGGCTCGGCGCGGCCGGCCCGGGGGAGGGGCGCGATCTGCGGCGCGGGGCTGGTGGGTGCGCCGAGGCCGGCGAGGCGGCGCGGGGGGCGGCGAGGCGGGGGACGCCGGCGACGCCTGGCTCTCAGCGGCAGCCTGCCGGAGCCGCTCCTCGAGTTCGCGGTGCGGTGGCGTGCGGCGCTCAGCTTGGCGCAGGCGCGGCCGCCGGCCGGCGCTGGAGCGGCCTGCGCGGCGCGAGGGAGGCGGGCGCGGCCTGCGCTGCGGCGCGGGGAGGCGGGCACGGCCGGCGCGGCGGCGCGGGGAGAGCAGGCGTGCGGGAGGGAGAAAGAGAGGGAGGGAGAAGCCGTGGGACCCACTCGTCCGATGGATTTTGGGGGCCATAATTTGGTCAGTCAGGTTTGAGTGAGAAGAGAATTTGAAGTCTCTAAATTTTAGATGCCCATCTAAAAAATCAAAATAGGAGCTCAAATATAAAGTTGGGCTGGAGTTGCTCTAAACAAGTTGACTCCTCCTAAACCTCAATCAGTTCCGATCCTGGCTTGATTATGTTGTTCAACCGCACACATTCATGCTCACACACGCCCCCAACTTTCCAACGCCATGAAACGTCCAGGAAGGCCAGCTCTCCGGAAATAAACACTGCATGATAGATATGAGGATGGGCACGCGAAGATTTATACGTGATGACAAGTACGGCCTTAAAGTTAATCGCCCTTAATAAAAAGCAAGTGTACATGCATGCGTTGCATTCCCCAACTTTCCAATTTGAGAGGTCCTTGTCACTTCGTTTAAGGCAGGTTTGTTCAGTAGTCGTTTCTATACTACTGATGATATTTTTTTATGTCAAATTGATGCCTATGTGAAACCAACGGACACTGACAAGAAGGATTGCGTGTTCCTTTTTCTTTTACTAAAGGAAGAAACTAAACCTCTTGGTCAACAAATTAAATATCTTCTGTTACTGATACGCACTTGATAAGACTGTGATCACTTACGTCATGATGTCTTGGTTGTCTTTTGAACAACCATGCAAATCAAAGATTCATTTTGAATTATTGCAGTCATTGGGCTAGAAGTTACCAAATTGCAGTTCGCACTTGCTGCCGGCCGCCGATGGCCTATACACAGCTTAAAACAAATCTAAACGCTTTGCCCTAAAAAAACTAAACGCTTTGTTATAAAACATAAACTGCACACTGTTATAATTTATCCAATGGCATAAATGTGTTAAATCAAACCAACTGGAGTGCACATAAGAATTAATGTAACAAATAATGCTAGTATGATTTTTAAAAAAAGAAACGCACCAAACCAACTGAAGGTTGAACACTACAAATTTATACAAATCTCACAATCACACTTAGAATTATTGCTTTTCAATTGCATGCATCAGCGTGCACCTGGTTACGCATACGTACTCCACGTAGCAAGTTGAGTTTGCTCCCTACAAGGTTCCAAATATAGTAAAAGAAATACTATTTTAAATTATTTTAAAAATGAAAAATCAATTGTAAAACCGTTTCGACTTTCTAAAAATAAAGAAAGTCCCAATATTATAAACAATGCCATAACTAGATGGTTTAATCAATTGCATAAATACGAATTGGAAATCTCGCCTGAATATCTAATATGGGCTGCAATCATTAAATTTGTGTACAATATCATTGCATGAGCATAAGCATTAATTTTGGGGTTTTGGCACAACCCATTCGATTGCCAATCAGAGGTAGCCGTATCCAAGATCCAGTGGCTCGAAACCAGTGGGATGTATATAAACCTCGTCCCCTGCTCATGTGTGAAACAGTTTCGACTTTGTGAAATTGAAGAAAATCTCAATATTATAAACAATGCCATAACTTGATGGTTTAATCAATTACACGGATACAAAATCAAAATCTTGCATGAATATCTAATATGGGACACAATCGTTAAATTTGCGTACAATACCATGGAAACCATGGAAAATAAATGTTATTATAAAAAACCATGGAAATTCATGTGTAAAACCGTTTCGACTTTCTAAAGATTAAAGAAAATCTTAATATTATAAGCAATGCCATAAATTGATGGTTTAATCAATTAGATGGATCCGAATTCGAATCTCGCCTGAATATCTAATATGGGATGCAGTCATTAAATTTGTGTACAATATCATTGCATGAGCATAGACATTAATTCTGGCACAACCCGATCTCGATCGTTCCATTGCTGATCAGACGGTTGCACTGGATGCATCGCATCGCAGCAGAGGTAGCCGCACCCAAGATCCAACGGCTCGAAATCACCGGGGCGCCTATATAAACCTCCTCCAAGCCCCCAGCTTCCTCTCCACTGGTAACCTCCATCCCCTTCCTCAGCGTCTCTCTCGGCAGTCGAGTCTCAGGAGCCCACCACTCCTTTGGCGACGCGATGAAGCACGCCGCGAAGCTCCCGTCCCGCGGCTCGGCGTCGTCTTCGGCCGCCACTTCCCCGCACAGGCTCTCCCACACCATCGCGAAGGCGCCGCCGCGGAAGATCAGGATCATCCACGTCCTGGCGCCGGAGATCATCAAGACGGAGGCCCGGCACTTCCGCGAGCTCGTCCAGCGGCTCACCGGGAAGCCCTCCCCGAACGGCTCCGGCTCCGGCTCCTGCTCCGCGGCGTCCACCGAGGACGCGTCTGCGTCTTCGTCCCCGCCGCCTCAGGACTCGTGCGACTCGGCGCGCGACGGCGCCGCGGCGGCGATCGAGTTGAAGGTGAAGGAGGAGGCCGAGACGTCGTCGGGTGACCAAGGGGGAGGCTTCCTGCGCGCGCTCGAGTTGGACGGCAGCAACGACATGTTCTTCCAGGGGCTGGAGGATTTCCTCCTCAGCTCCTCCTGCGACATGGACGGTCTCAATTTCTGATCAGGTGCATGCGCTGGGCCGGGGAGCTGGGCATTTTTGTTTCCAAACCTCTTGATCCGTCACTCCGTTCCCGCATTACAGAAGAATTTGTAGTTGTGAGATGAAGATCTCTAGTTTGCTCAGTTTGCAAAGATAAATCAGCATCTATCAGACGTGGATTTCCTCTGTTCGTTTGTGTCTATCTGTTTCCTAGCTGTTTTTTAATTAATCGAATTATGAGTAGAATGGAATGCCATTTGGTTCGTTTCTTTCAATTTGTTTATCCATGTTTGTTTCCAACATTGTTCCACTACTACTTAGGAGATGTAGAGGAGGGTGGTGATTGGAGACGCTGGCTCTGATCTGATTCTCAACCCAGTGCAACTGGAAAGGGAATTCTCTGCACTTTTGCAGTGTCAGTCTGCCTGGAGTCAGCTGTCTGACGCAGGAGGACTAAACTTGCACTGCACGTTCGCAGGAAAAACCGTAATGCCCACAAAAATCTGGAAGTACAAGTTGGCGTCTTGCACTTCAACATTGTTTCAAATTGATCATTCGCCATTGATCAAGCACGATGAGTTTTCCTTTGATTCTTTTACACAAGATGGCCTCTGTTTGAGGCGTTGTCCAACCTCTGATGTTTCAACTTTCAACAGAGTGGTTGCTGCCGTCCCCACTGTTGCAGACTTGCAGCACAGCTGCCCTGCTGATGAGAGCACAGCAGGTCAGCAGCCTTTATATCAGTACACTATAGTTGGACACGAAACAAACTGGCATTTTGCTGTCCACACTATTCAGCACTAGTATTATCCAGCTCGTAGCTGGCTAAAGTTTAGCCCTAGATGATCCAGGGTCTTAGAATCTTTCAGCGCAAATATAACACGACAGCTGATTTTCTGAAACCTGGACAGGAAACCATCCTGTAAACTTGAATTCAACACATTACTACATAAACTAGTGATGGCATTTAAAGTTGATTGCACTTATAATAGCTGAAAGGAACGTGAGTAAGAATATTCAAGTGTTTGTCAAGGTGCACTAGAGCTTGTATGTGCAAGACTGGGAACATGACCAAAACCGAAGAAGAAGAAAACATAAACAAGATCTATGCGTGGAGTTCAGTTAGTTCTGAGGCATTAGCTTTCATATTCTGATATCATTGCATCTGCTGTGCCATCAACTGGATTTGGTTGTGGTCCCTGGAGTCTGGTTAAGACATCAGGTGCTCCAGCAGCATCTCTGATAATCTGAAAACGTTGACAGCACAACCATGAGAAATTTTATTTTTATTTTCCCATACTTCAGAAATACTTATAAGGTAAACATCATGAGATTTAAAACCATCCATTTGTGTATCCATCTAGTATGGCCATATGGGTAAACAAACAATCATAAATCAAAGGTTTTGTGGCAAAAGTAGTGCCCAACACTTTGGTGGATAATGATGGTGATGGAGGCAGTTTGCATCAGAAGGATTAGAGAAAACGGTCGACATTTAAGCTAAAAGGCAGATGATTACTAGCATCTTATCCACGGCTGAAAAAGAAAACCCTGAAATCTTGTTCAAACTATTTCTCCTCTGTTAGCTGTTGTGGATAGAATTCTCATAAGACATCTTGTGTACATAGTTAAGAGAATTGTGGGCATGTGTTTCAACTGTGCACAATGACAACAAACGATCCTTTGCGGCATTCTGACTCAGTTACTTGACCATCAGAGCTTCAACTCAATGTTCTTAGTAACTGAAGTTCTGTAAGAGAGGAACCGACAGTTTAATAACTGCATGATAGCCTATATGTTGTCTCTATTTCATTTAAAAAGGTACATTAACCAACACTGTCTTGAATGTGATTGTGCATAAATAACAGTAAATATCAGTATATACGACTTTGCTATCACTGCAAGCATCAAAGAAACGTACCAGTATTTCTTCATCCAAGTAAGAGATCATGAATAAGCGTTGGAACGTTCCGCCTGTAATTGAAAAAAGGTGTGTAATGTAACTACATAATTCAGGGAATGCACATGCCATGATAGCATTTAAACTAACAATGCTGATCCACTATACAATCTCCAATCTGACATGCCATGTCAATCACCAATCTGACATGCCATGTCAATCAAAGTGTGAACTAAATGACTGTTAAGTGCCATCTAAACATTCCAACAAACTAGAAGGGACCAGCTGTGTCATAAACAAGTTTCCAAGAAATGGCTAGCAGACAGCCAGTTCCACAAAAAGCCAATCAAACTGGACAGGTCTGATTTTTCTAACAATTTCAATTCAGAAGGCTCACCTAAATCACTCTTTGAAATTCAAAATACACCAACAAGTTCCAAATCACAATTAGTTTATATTCCATACTTGCCTTTTCAAAGAAAATAACATCCAAATTTTTGAAAATTCATATAGGTTTTCTCCTATGACCTTAGAACCAACTGGCTCTGCCTCCAATTTTTTGGGGCTAGTTCTAGTTTCCTAAACCCTGACCATAAGCCATGGGAACATTCCTCAACTGTCACTGTTTAAAGCAGAGAGTTTTCCCAACTCGAATAAAAAGGAATAGTAAAACATATTCCTCAACAATTTAACATTTTGGTAAAAATTTCCTTGACAACAAGAATGCCTGTAACAAAATTGGCAGTTGTTTTATCTAAGTAGGTCCTCAGAAACTGGAAGTGTGTGTACAGTGTGCCTAATATATATATATAATTCCAACAATGGTATTATTCTAAACCAGCATATTGATAAATATAATAAAGCAATGTGTACTTACTAAGTGGCAATTTAAGCCCCTCTGTAACAGCATCCCTTATAGGGTTAGGAAGCTGCTGTAAAGCTCCTGCAGTTTGCCCAAGCAAGCCCTTTAATTGTTCAGGTAACGTTTCTTCGTTAATTTTGGGAATCTCTATAAGGCCCTCGATGTATTCCTCTTTCATCCTGATGGGGCCCTCGACGGACAATTGGGTCGTCAGTAGGAATTTGCTTTGTATCTGGAAACAGGGGAAAAAACAGTGTTAAATTGTGAGAACGTAGGTGCAATGAAAAAAGTGATCCTAATCATACAGAAATAATCAGCTCACAGATAATGCAGATATTAACAGCCTGCTAATAAATTACTTCAGTATAATTATGGAGTACTGTCAGATTATGGAAGCTTTTCCATGCAATCTATTAGTGACAGATTTAGAGACAGAATGGCATATTGGAAAAAAAGATCAACCCTGCATCTTGTAAGAGATACTGACTAGCCAGGCACATACTGTAAACGGAATAGGGCGAAGAATAATCTTAAGAAAATGAAAACAAGGATCCCATAAATTGTGCAAAAGTAGAGCCCTCCTACATCTTCTGGCATTACCGTATTTAAGAACTTGAGGTTTGATGAGAGCTTGGAGTATCCATCCTTGATCAACACATCAAGTCCCATAAAGTGTGCAACAGTTGTAGGTGACCTCCTTACAAAATAGAAAAAATGCTTGCTATGAGAGAAGTGTCAAATGAAGTTATGACTTGCACCAAGCACGCAGCGACAGGGACATACTCAAACAAAAGCCGGGCCGCAAATGCTCCAGGACTGCTATCACCAAACCATTCAAAGTTCCATCGACCTTCCAGGAAGGGTGATCTGCAAAGCGAACAGACATTATGTAATCAGGGCCAACGTACTATGCTTGCAGAGTGCTTATATTCATTTTGTGCTGCTGCGAATAGTTATTATTTCAAATAAGCTGCAGTTGTAATACATCTCCTTTAGCTGTAACTTACGTTGTGGGGCGTGGTGTGGGGTTCAGCCGTTCAAGTCCAACGATTCGTTCATTGACATCGATCCTCTGCATCTCCGTGGTCTTACCGCTAACCAAGGCCTCGAATCCCCCAGCATCTTTAAACTGAAATTGGTAGTTTCCACACACCCTAGTTGAGAAATACCTTACAAGTTCAGCGTCAGCTAAGAGCATCGTTGACTCAACTGTCAATCTGTCATTTCACATATCAACACACAAATAGGAGAAAGCTATCCTTTTCTAATTGTCGATGAGTGTGTAACAAATTTTGCACTGAAACTTAGATGAAAATTGCAGGTTTTGAAAGCGACACTGGCTCCTCCAATTAGGAAGCGCAGTAGAACACGATTACAAGGACCAGTATGCCCTGAATGCGCAACTACTGACCAATCATTTCGATAAGAAGAGGAGAAGGGAGAGGGAGGCCACCATCATGCGAAGGTCCGGACAGGAAGTACTACTACTAGGGGAGAGACTGAGAAGAGGCGGGGCGAGAAAGGGAGAGCTCACGGCTAGTAAGAGGGACTCCTTGGCGGAGAGGCGCTCCATCTCCCGGGCGTAGCTCGCGGCAGGGCCCCCCTGGAAGGTCTGCGCCATGGCCCTGCAGCGCCCCGCGGAGTAGCGGGGGCGGCGGGGCGAGAGGCGCACCCGGCCATCGCGGTGGCCGTGGAAGGAGGGGAGGAACGCAGCTGAGGCCGGGGTCAGCGCCACGGCGGCCGCCATGCCTGACGAGCTGCGCTGTAGATTTCTCTCTCGTGCTACAGACTACCGCTGCAGTGGTGGTGGTGGACTGGTGACGAGTTGCGCAGTGCAGCCCTCCAGGCAGCCACGCAGGTGCTGCCGAGGCGACGTGGAAATCAGGAAAATTCAGGATAGCCCAGTCGCCCAGAAGGGGATCAAAATCAAATTCGTCTGATATTTTTATGTCGGGCTGCATCTACATATTGACCTTTTCGAATACTTTCGAGTTTTGACAATTTTACACAAATAACAGGTTTGCCGGATACAGCGTCAATCACGAACGAACTATGAACAGAGCTCGCACGACTTCCACACGTTAGTTCGGCTGCTAACTTGAACAATAAATAAAATGCTCAAAATATACACGGGCATGCCAGATAAAACGGCTTCTCAAACAAATCTCAAAAGGCTGAAATCTATCGCTTAATAATCCATTGAAATAGCAATACAACAGTCTAAGTGCCTAACGCTGTAAAGAGAATAGCCACAGTAGCAAAATGGACGGCCGCCCAAGATGCATGTACATCTCAATGCCTAGAGCACCTCAACTCTTAAGCAGCACCTCTCCGCTGCTCATTCTCGCCATGGGCGAAGTGGCACCGATCGCCAAAAGTGCAGGTACCCTTGACGAAGTTCTCGCATAGCTTCGTCTTGTAGTTGCTCCTGCCCCCCGGGGCGCCCCCTCGGCCTCCTGCTGGCGCAGGGTTTTTTTGGGGCATGCTGGCACTGATGGCGGCGATGAGGTCGCCCACCATGTTGCTGGCTTGCTTGATCTGGTCAAAGTTGCCTTCCAGCTCAATGTTCTTCAGGTTCGGATCCGACTCGTGGTCACGAATCGAGAGCTTGACACCAGTAACTCGGCATATCTGCTTTGTGTTGACCCCGCCCTTACCAATAATGCCGCCGGCAAGCGAGGCGTCAACACTGATCTTGGCAGTAGCTGAGGCGCCAAAGTTCCCTGCTGGAGGGCCCATGGCAACTGGTGGAGGCGGTTCAGGTCGGCCCCCATACCGAACACCCATTGGAGGGCCTTCATGAGACATGTAGGCTGGCTTGCCAAGTTCTCTCTCACCATGGGCAAAATGGCACTTGTCACCGAATTTGCAGCCTTCAACTGTGTTGTACTTGGTACACATCCGTGTCTTGCCCGTCGAAGCTGGATGACAGTTAGCTGCAGCATGATCCACAGGAGCTCTTGATGGTGCAGATACAGCAGGGCTGCCTAGGTTGAGCATTTTTGCAACTGCCGGGTATCCACCAGGGACAAAGTGCAGAAAATGGCATCCCTCACCAAAAGGGCACCCAATAGTACTGCAACGTTCAAAACAAAACAGATTATCTACAAAGCTGCATTTAACAAATTTAAGTATGCAGAACTTGACTGAGAATCATAACCAAACTATTCAATTGACATAACCTAACACCTAAGCCATATAAAGGGATGTTCAAGAACCAATAAAGATCAACAAGAAAAAACATACTCATATAACAAGTACAAATTGAATGTGCTCGCGTGAATATTTCCATTACTAAATTGAAATTACCACTGTTCATCCTAAGACTAGAGGGAAAATTCACCATGGAGCAAAAGTGATTTGCAGCGCTTACGCATATCATGTTCATAACCACATAAAACAGCTAGTTCGGTGCAAAAGACTATGTATCACAATTTACAATATTCTCATATACCTTCTGCATCAAAATAAAACTTACACAGAATTTGATTTGTAACTGTAAAAAAGGGTGAAAAATACAAGTTACCATTCTGATGTTATTTCAAGTAGGTTAAAGATTATAACCTGAAAAACTTGGTGCAAGGCTTCGATTTGCTTGATTGACCAGTTTGAAATGACTCCGTTTCTGTTGCATAGAATTAATTACATTTTCTCATGTGTTAGAAGTTTGCATTAGTGATCTTCTAATCAAGTAAACATATGTAGAATTTTTCTAACGGATAGCAAAATTTTATAAGATAAATATGATATTCCATGGTATTATAAAACTTTATAAGATAAAGATGATATTCCATGGTATTTCGTATTTGAGAAGAGATATTCCATGGTATTTATCCACTTATCCTGCAGAAAATAGCAGTTACACTGAATATGATTCAAACACAATGGGCTTCCCAAATTCTATACTGGTAGATATATTTGTCTGCACTTTTCTTCTTGTTGGTTGAATTGGTGATCTGTCACAAAATCACATTGCCATTTGATCCATATTCAAGAGTCAACAGGTGCCATGATTTCTAAATATGCTTCCACTGATTTTTTTTCTTTTCTAACATATGATTCTTCATTTTGGGGAAGATCATCTAGATCAAATTTCCACCATGACAATAAACAAGTTATTCTGTTCCAACTTTCAGCTTTCAAAATATATCTAATGTACCACTTTACTATGGGGATAACATGCTCTCTGTGAGACACAGAGTCCTTACTAGATCTATGGACCTATAAGCAACAGTTGTTCCATGATCACAAAGAAAGATGAGGGATATGCCTTATCTACCAGACTACCCGTAATCCCAAACCCCAATATTATTAGTGCCTTTTCAGGGTGTGGCCAAAGCTGAACCTGCTTATTCCTTATCAATGCTCAACGGCTTATCTTGAGGCACCTGCCCCTTTGTTCCAATATCTCTTTTGGACCATCATCACTAATACATTACTCAAACACAAAGCTAACCTTAAGCCTACTAGTCCAGTTTAGGCACTTGGCATATTCATATAGAGCCAAAGTTAGAACAATCATAACCTTAATGTCAGAGGGAGAAAATGTTGGTTTGCAAAATCAAACAAGGGGGCTAATGAGCTAGTAGAAATCCACCAATCTACACCCGAAACAAAGCAATTTCGAACTAAAACGAAACCACTATCGCCACCGGCATCCGCCAGCACCATGATGCGCATCTCATTATGCGCTCGTCACAAAACGGTCACCGCAAGTACACCCTACCATCACTCTCGCGGAACGAACCCATGAAACCTACCCTGAGAGCACAGCTGCCCGCAGATCCAGACGCGTATCTCGCACACGGCATAAGCAACCAACATATAGCAGCAGAAAAGCTGAGGCGCGCGAGAGGCGGAACAGATGGAAAGTTGGGAGCACGATGCCTCACCTTTCGAGCGCTTCCCGCCGGCGGTGACCCCGTTGGCCGTCTCCAGGCGGGATCTCTTCCGGGCCGCGGCGGCTCCCTCCATGGCCAGGCGTCGCGTCTGGGAGAGGCGCGCCGGAACCCTAGCTCCCCGATTCGTCGCGACGGAGAGGAGAAAGAGAGATTGCGAGCTCGTGCGGGTGGGTTAAGACGTGGAGGAGACAGAGGTTGGTGTCTGGTTTCATATTGGAGGGTGGGCTTTGGGCCTCGAGTCGGATTGGTGGTTGATTGGGAGTTAGGGTCCTAGCCCAACTGGTGTCTGGTTTCCATCAGATGGGCCCTGTGGTTGCTGGGCTTTCAGCCCTCGCCCGATTCGAGTTCAGTTCTTCACAACGAAGTTTCCAACGGTAAACAGGTCTATTTCGCTTTGAATCTGGAATTATTTCCGAGATTATTTCGTTTCCTTTAATTTCCATTTACACTTGTTTGAATCACGGTAACTTTAGAAGACACAGTATCACAGAGCAATCTTCTACGCACACTTGCCCTCAAAACAAAAAATCTTCTACGCACACAGGGGTGGAATAGAGACAAAATTTCGCTTTCTATGTATGGCTTTATTCATCCTATATCGCTGGTTTTTTGTTTCCTTCCTATCTTCAGCATACACCACACGCAGAACGTACGCCCCACATGTTATCCTTCTCGAAGGAAAACGAACCAATCACTAAACGCAAACAGCTGCGCCATATGTGAATTATATTTGCTGTTCTTCAACCTCGCTCGACATGACTCGGCTCTAACTAGACTTGCACTACTACTACTAAGCATCACCTCCGTGCTTCAGAATTTATTCAGATCGGAAACCAATTTTTAACAATTTGAATCCATGGATTCAGATGCTCCTGGCTATCATCTCCTGACACCTCCGGTCGTACGACTCCTGCTTCTCCAGCAAGAATCTGGCACGGCACCTCGCGATGAACTTCTCCGCTAGCCTGTCGATCTCATTCCCGCCGCCGCCGCCGGCGATGTCTTCCTCTTCCTCCTCATCTTCTTCGATGACCAGTACACCATCTTCCGGCATCTCCTCCTCGAGCCACCGCAGGTACCCACAGTACTCGGCCGCCGCCGCGCCGTCCTCGCCGCCGCCGGCCACCATCCCGGCGGCTGCTGCCGGAACCACCGCGTTCCAGGCCGACTCGAGGGACGGGTACACGTGGTAACTCGCGTCGAGCGCTGCCGCCCGAGATGGGGACAGGCCGCCGGACCAGGCGAGAGGCGGCGGCTTCGTGATGACGCCGCCGCTGGCGGCGACCTGCTTGCTCCTCTTCCTCGACGACGACGACCTCGAGCGGTAACTGATGGCGGCGTGCTTCTTCTTCTTCTTCCTCCGCGTCGTCTTGCCGAGGGCGTCGAGGAGCAAGGACTTGAACCTGGCGAGGGCGCGGAGGACGCGGCCGACGCGCGGATAGACGTGGGATTGGAGGATGGCGCTCATCTTGGGCGAGACGGAGCTCGGGAGCAGGGCTTCCATTTGTTGGAACTGAAGGATCGACGGAACTGTGGAGGCGAGGGATTGGAGGTGAAGGAATGATCGACGGAACTGGTGTGCGGCTACATGGGCTTTATAACGATTCGTGTACGGCACGTGCGAGAGCAATGCCAGCTGTGATCTTCGTCTAGTAAGGAAGTTAATCTGCAGGGCGTCAAATGCCATCCCATCGTATCTCCCCGGTCGGGCCTCCCTTGATTCAGGGGCAATTAGCTGAATGCAGCTAGACAATCATGCATCAGGATTCACAGATTTTGGAATAAAACATTTTACTTTAAAATTTTTAATAACTTGAACTTGATGAGCTCAAGCAATGTTCAGTGCCGTTTGCCAATGTCAAATGCACGTTGTAGAACAATAAAACCGTGGTGTATTTTACGGCTTTGCTATGGATAAATGGAATGTTTAACGCTGATTCAGATAAGCCTGGAAGATTTTTAGTGTTTTGATCTGAACTCTAAATAACAGCGACGCAGTCCTGAAGATTTTTGGGACAGAAATCAAGGCGCAGAATGTGAAAGAAGACAGTATCTTTCTTCTGAAGCTCCCCCCTCAATCAGGCGTTACAGTTTAGCAGATTGCAATCATCACAGGGAAAACAGACTACTCTGCCTCTGCAAGATGACAAGAGGTCAAGAACTGAAATATAGGCATGCAGCCCAAGAAGCAGCAGCAGTCAGCAGAGGTTGAGGAGTATTACTGACCAAGTGACAGCTGCAGAATCAGGGAAAAGAAAAAACTCCCCTCGGTGTTCGATAAGGTTCTGCCATATTATCATGCAGCAGTGTTCAGTCAGTGCATACAGTCTTAGGATTATGTTCAGGAGTCAACCTTACATTCTCTTCTATCTAACATGAAAATTTGCCGCTAGCACATTACTGTTATTTGAGAAAAAGGAATGATTGTGCAAATGTCTTCATGTTTTTTAGAAAGAGATATCTCAGCTTTTATACAAAGCAATAGTTTGGTACAACCAGACTCTGACATTCACGAAACAAGGCTAAAACAAACATCCAAAGAGCCACACATCAGACAAAGCATCCTGATACAGACCAGCCTCAAAGAGGGACTAGATATAGACTACGAGCCTTATTGGTTGGGTGCTAAAATGTTGGCATGACAAAGTTTTGGCAAGGCAAAAGAGTTCATCCCTTCCATGATCTTCTCGATTATTCCATCCAGTCTCTCCTGATCAGGCTCCTTGAGTAACGGTCGCCATTTCTGCAGGAAATATCAAGGAGTTATCTTTTCTCAATCACCATTTTGTTTCGGGTCGTCCACAGCGCTCATGCTATTCCTGCAAATACGAATAATGCAAAACGAGGAGAAGAATTAAATTTTCGTGGGATCCTGCCGCTGTCCCTCATAGTTGGTTAGAAGAAACTGGAAAGCCATTCCAATCAAAAATACCTCTAAGACAGCACCATGCGTATCTAGTCTAGCAATAGAACACCCAAAGAAAATATGGTCAATATAGATTCTACATTGAGGTTTTCTTCGGTGCTCCATACTACCTTATACTGGTGTTCAAAAAGGACCAGTATAAAAGGATCTGACGGTCCAAATTAGTTGTATACTACTAGACCTTCACCTGTAGTATAAGGTAGTATAGGTCGAGTAGTATAGTAGTATAGGGGTATTATGGGAAAAATTATTTTTAACATGTGATATAATGTGGTATAGATCGAGTAATGTAGTGGTATAGGGGTATTATGAGAAAAATTATTTTTATTTTTATACTCATTTGGTCCGATATATTTATTTCTTTTTACACATATGTTCATTTAGGTTAGGAGCTCCAATAAAAAAATTATATTACAGTCTAATTACAAAATTGTCCATCCCTCCATACTCCATACTACCATAGGGTAGTATGGAGCACCGAAGAAGACCTCTCTACATTTCTACATAAACAGCAAAGATGACTGCCTTTCCATCCTCTCTCCTTCTTAAGTAACATAGCAGCTGGAAGCTTATTGTGTAGGATCTTCCAGTTAAAGATTTTGACCTGAAGGGGCAATTTACATTTCCAAAGGTTAGAATTCTCTCTACATTCCCAAATGTCTGCTGGAACTGAAAACCCCATCCTACGTGGATAAGAGCTCATACGCAGCTTGATAACAGGGTGTGCAGAACAGCTGGACCCTGTCTAGATGAAGCAAACAGGAAGTATCAAGTTGTCATCCTCGCTGTGATCTATCCTGTTTGAGGAGCAGCAGCAAGAACCGGATCATGAACCAACAAAGAGTTTCTCTTCCACGCAATGTTGCGTGGCTTCTGAACACTGTCCGTTTTCAATCCGCTTAGTTTGCATTACTCCCAAATGCGCTCTCTCTCTCTCTCTCTCTCTCTCTCTCTGTGTTCACACTTTACAGGACAGTAAGGCTCCAGCCTAGCTCGCCCTCGTCTCGTCTTCTTCTTCCTCCCACTTTTGCTGCGGCCAGTCGTTGAGTGACGCCACAGTGCTTTCACATTATTGGCCATGCATGACCCGGATAACAACCGGGAGAGGGATCGACTGTGCCCGTGACGCCATGGATGCATGCACTTGGGGTGCTCATGCGCCTCGTGTGCGCGCCCCGGCGAATCCAGTTGTTGGGATACTCGGGCAAGGAAGGGCTCCGATCTCGCAATGCAAGGAGGGAGAAGGCGCCCATGCATGGGAGTGGGGGAGAAGCAGATCAATCATTCGTGAGCCTGGTTGTAACGACGGGAGAGATGCCACTGCGTCAGCCGTGGATTCTTGACATGGACCTCTACCGAATTGGAATCAGCATGCTCTCGGCGAGGCCGATCGTGCGCCTGAGGGGTGGATCGGAGCCTGTGCGCGGCACACGCGCCACGGTTGCAGCATTCATCTGCATCGCCTACGAGGAATCCATCTAGAATGTTTCAGGAAACTGACTGGTCCTGCTGCATTTGCAACCGATTAACACAGGACCCTCATAGCTTCCTGTCTGACTGATGTCATTTGTGATGACTGATTTTTTGTGAATTGCGGTGTCCTGCACGAGAGAGGGAGAAGGAGGAGGCAGCGTCTGGGCCGCGGTGAGGAATGTGGGCTAGATGGGTTTCCCCCGCTTCCCAGCCAGCCGCAGGAGACCGACCGGCGGGCCAGAGAGGTCCGGCCCAAATAGATCGCGACCCAAGGTCATTCGGCTGCGGCCCAAAATATTGCGAAACGGAGCCCAAAGCGTAACTGCCTCCTATACTTTTACAGAAAAGCCCTCGTATGAATCAGTATTGCTAAACTAAGCCCTTGCTCCCGTTTTCGTGACCACTCCGTCCAGGCAAGGATATGGCGGCGCCTCCAGAGACCATACCTCACGCTTTCCGGATGCCACCGCCGGACGCTAGCTTCCATCTGCGAGGCGAGCTTGCCCATCTGTCTCAAACTCTGAACAGCATTTCAGGTTGCAGCATGCATTCAACAGAGGAAGCATGTAGGCAGGCCGGCAGACACTGAATTGATGCTCACGCTCCAACGCGACGGCGGAGCAAGAAGATGCTCCGAGGGAGACGACTACTAATCTCCGCGAACTCGTCAAGATAACCCGGGATTAACTTTAATTATCCCCAGGACAAGATGCGATGCGATCGGCGGAGCAGATTTTGGGTTGACACAAGGGCGCCTGCGCCACCTGGCCTCCCATGTCGTTTGCGCGACCGTGCCGTGGACGAATCCGAGGAATTAAAAAGGGCTCGCACTTGGGAGTTTGGGGAGCCGATGAGCCGAGCAATCCTCCGCAGCAATGGCCCTTCAGAAGTTCAGGAGACGAACAGGACCTTGCTCTGCTGCCTTTTTCAACGTCTCCTACCCCAGCACCAACCGGCGAGGCACCAAGCCTGCAAAGAGATATATATCTACACACACATGCATCCAGATAAAATTCTTGTTTAATCCTTTCCACGTTGGCAAAACCTGGGCGTCCAAATCCGGTCGCTTGCATAAGTCTCATCGTCCACTAGCTCGAACTCCTGCTCACATTCTGGTTTTCTTCTGAATCCCGCAAGTGGTCATTTTTTGTCTGTCGGAATTGAGATTCACAGTCTCACTATATACTACGTATCTGTGGGACCAGGACGACAGCTTCTAAGTTGATTTCTCGTTCTTGTTTCTGATCATGGAGATTCCCAAGGCGCAGGGAGTCCAATGCTCATCAGACAGCTGCAATCCCTTCTTTTTAACGGATCATCACAGTGACCACCGTCGTTTCGATTGATTTTATGTGATTTCACAAAGTTATCATTTACCAGAAACATGAAAGCTCTGCTGAATTTTTCTAAGACAATATGCCGAAGAATTCTGTCTGTTAGCTACGGTCTTGTGCATTTCTGCAGAGTTAGAAGTATGCAATACACCATGACCCGAAGTGCACCTACGTGTGAGCATACTAAAACAAATCAGTAGACATTTGCTGATGACCTGTACCAGGAATTAAGATTTGACAGTGTTGGTGCGTCATTGGTAGGACATGGACGGCAGCTTCGACCTTGATTTCTCATTCTTCTTTTCAGATCAGGTAGATTCCAAAAAATAACCAGTCCAGTGCGCATTGGATACCTGCAGTTCTTTCTAATGGCTGATTAGTGAATACTCCAATGTGTTTCCCTTTGGACTAAAGCAATGCTTGGGTCGATTTAATGCTGACTTGATTTTACTTTATTATAGGTTAGAGACTGTATTTTCGAAAAAAAAAAGGTTAGAGACTGATTAAAGCTATACTTAAGAGAAATGCCTGCTACTACTTGTGTTTGGATATGTGGTTCAACTGAAAGTGCAGCAATTAGCTGTTGTGTCTTTGTAGGAAGAGTTATGATCAGAGGAAGAGGTTAATTGCAAATACAATTAGACAGCCTTTTCATAAAAAAAAAGACAATTAGACAGCCAAGGCTTTTGAATCAACAGGAGAATTGATGAACCGATGAAGGGAGCTGGTTAGTGCTGAACTCTGCATATTTAGCAGTACTCTTCATTGATCTGTGAATTCAAGGTACTATGAACAGTTCTAATAATGACAGGAATATACTCATGGAAGAATGGTGTTTTAGCTCTTCATTATGCAAATATCAAAATGGAAAATTTAGTTGAATTCCACTCAAACAAGTATCTAGTCCTTGCAATAAAATTTACTCAAATCTGGATTATCCCTTGGAATGTTCCTGACAGTTTACCCAAGTGATGGAAATAGACCAACCAGACATCACTTAGATACATACTAACAAATACAAGTACATTAAAAGATGACTGAAACAAATGAGAAACGATATCTTCTTCAACAGTAAAATGACTAAATCAAACGAAAACAGGGATCGATGTTACCATGGTACTTGTTTGTTAACAAGAATCACACGCTTATGTATACTCATCCCTAATTGAAAAACATATCTACTATTTGTTTGACAATTGATTTTTTTTTTACTACCACGTCCTTTTCATGGTAGTTCTTGTCAATTTATTTATTTTTTTATGTAGGTCCGAATTAACATCACATCCAAGAATGTCCACATTCGAAGTTCTGTTTGATTCAGCAATTAGCCTACCCTACCGGAATTATGGGTGTCAATTCATCTCTTGTTCGGATATCAAAAGACAAACAGGACATGAGGGTTCAACATAGAGATGTCCCCCTGATCTTTACTGTAATTTTGTATGCTTGCAATCCAGCTAGAAATGGGTGCCATAAGATCCAAGCCATGCGAGCGAGAGAGGTGGAGACGGTGAAAGCATCAAAGCCCAGAGCTTGTCCCCTAGCCTTGTGTCTGTACATGCAAGCTTGCACTTTAAATAGTAGGTGGATATCTTTGCATCGTATTATTCTTTGTGAGTTGCTAGTTGCTTGGCTTCCATCAGGAGGCCGGCCCCCCAAAGGAGGAGTTCATATTCCAATTGGGATGATCAGGACTCCTTTCTGTACCCATTCCTCATTTCCATCTCTCCTGCAGATTCCAATCCTTCCTCTAATACAGAGTAAGGGAGATAATTGCCAGGAAGCCTTCAGTGCTAGAAGGTGCTGCACATGTGATGCCTTCAAGTGGTAAGTTGTTCAAACCATATCTGCTGATGTACCTGCAGCTATTCCTCCCCCCTAGTTGTTTGCATTGCCGTGTTCTTGCTTCCACCTCCTCCGGGATCCGGCGGCTGCGGCATGCTCGTCGGCTGTTTGGCAATTCCCAGTATTTGTGTGTTTGTGCGCCAGAGGCACTCACCGCCGTCGAATTATTCTCACCACGTTGCTCGACACGCCACCGGGAATCTGGATCGTGTTCTGCCACTAGAACCCAAGCTTCCAATTGATGGAAGGATTGGAAGTGGAACAACCTTTGCATGGACCCTATTTAAGCATCGCCTCTGCACTAATCCTTCTTCTCTCCTGCTCCAAGTGTTGCCTTAATTGGTTGCTAGAACCTGTTGTTTGAGGTCTCACATATAATGCTTAAATAAGTTCTATGCATAATGAATTGTCGATATAGTCAAGTCTATCAAAATAGTTGACGAGCAAGTTATACTTTTTTTTTGCTTGCTTGTTCAGCTCCAAAATTTCGCGGTCTAGATGA
Source organism: Urochloa ruziziensis (assembly GCA_015476505.1). Lineage (NCBI taxonomy): Eukaryota > Viridiplantae > Streptophyta > Magnoliopsida > Poales > Poaceae > Urochloa > Urochloa ruziziensis. Next base: position 49,997,160 of record CM027125.1, read on the forward strand.
TGAACACCAGCAAGAAGATTAAGCTGCACGACCACCACTACGTCTCGCCGCTGTGCAACGCGCAGATGTTTCCGTCCACCGCCGCCGCCGGGCTCTCCTTCCACCCGGGGCTCGTGGGCTCCTTGCCGCAGCAGCATGGCGGCGCCGGCGCTGCCTGCTGGCTGCACGAGGAGTACAGTCCGACGCCGCGGACTGTCCATACGACGCAGGGCGGCTGCGTCGGCGCCGACACCGCCGCGTTCTTCGCCGCCGAGCACCTGCCGGGGTTCGACTTCCCTCTCGGGACGACGGCGCTCCCGGCGATGACGGCAGCGGCCAAGGCGGCGCCGTTCGTCCGGTCGCCGGAGGCCGAGCGGCTGTACCGGCCGGTCGATCCCACTGCTGCTCCGCGGCGACTCGGTGAGGACGTACTACGTGAGGCCGCAGCAGCGGGACGCCACGGAGGCGCCTCCTGCACTGAAGCTTCCATTGCAGCAGCAGCAAGAGCGAGTGCATGGGCTGTACGGCAACGGCTCCACCTGCAGGCTGCTCGGCGGCGGCGAACCCAAAGCCCCCTCCTTTACGCCTCATGTAAGCGAACACTTGAGATCATGGAATTTTGAATGGAATTCTTCTCTCAATCTTGATCTGATCAGGTTCTGATAGAGATTCTTCCGTTCCTGTTTGGCTAAACCCTGAAGGTTACGGCGAACACGCTTCTCCCGGCGATGGAGGCGCCGGGCATGCAGAGCACAATTGAGAACACGCTGTCGAGGAGTTGCAGTATCGGTGCGCCGACGACCCACACCGGGAACGTCATCGCGGCGCCCGGGCACAGCGCGCCGAGCAAGACGCGGATCCGGTGGACGCAGGACCTCCACGAGCGGTTCGTCGACTGTGTGAACCAGCTCGGCGGCGCGGACAGTGAGTATCCTTGATGTGAAAAAAAGAAACTGTTTTATCCTGAAATCAGCATGTTGTTCTTAGTTCCTCACGGTGTGTAGTCTTTCTCTTGTTGCTGCGTGACACTCGCAGAGGCGACCCCCAAGGGGATTCTGAAGCTGATGAACTCTGATGGCCTCACAATCTACCACATCAAGAGCCACCTTCAGGTATCTGAATTTCTGCGAATTGGAAGATCACTTTCCCCAACTCAGCAACTGTAAAGAATTTCTATTTTTAAACCGATGATGTTGTTGTGTGACAATTTACATGTAGGATGATCTAGTTGAACAAAACCTAAAATTCTGTTATTTTTCCTCTTATTCGATTTCAGAAGTATCGCATAGCCAAGTACATGCCGGCATCGACATCCGAAGGTAATCCTGCAAGAATTTCGTACCAAATTGTTCAGTACTACGTATTTTTCTAGGAACACGTCAACGCCAAGCTTTATTATTCTGTAATGGTCTTGCCTATTTGCCGTGCCTGACTGACAGATGCTGCCATTGTGTAGCCCAATTTGCCATGCCTGACTGACAAATGTTGCCATCGTGTAGCCATTCTGTTTATATTCCGTCCTATCGCCGGCTGACACATGTTGCCATCGTGTTGTCGAATTGCAGGGAAACAGGAGAAAAGGGCAGCGGGAAATGACGCGCAGAATCTCGACCCCAGCACGTAACTGTCGTCGTCTACCTTTTGCTTGAATCCTAATGGCAACCTTGTACATTTGCATGGACTAATAGCAGTGCTCCCTTTCTGTTGCAGTGGGATGCAAATCACTGAAGCACTACGCGTCCAGCTCGACGTGCAGAGGCGCCTCCACGAGCAGCTCGAGGTGCTGTGTCTATGCGTCAAAACACTACGGAGAAAAAGAAACCATGAATCCTAGATGGATTCTTTTCCAGATATTAATAGATACATATCTCTGTGCGTGTTGATGGCATCAAATTTTTTACTGATATTCTTTTAATGCAGATCCAGAGGAATTTGCAGCTGAGGATCGAGGCGCAGGGCAAGAAGCTGCAGAAGATGTTCGAGGAGCAGCTCAAGGCGAGCAAGACCGTGATTGAGCCGCAGGATGAGCTCCAGGTCCAGGGCATCGGCATCGGCGCCGCCGTCTTCCCCGGCGTCGGCGAACAGGAGGGGGAGGACGCGTTTGATGACGTGCAGCTGCTGTCCGCGGCCAGCGGCGGCTATAACGATGCCCTCTTCCCGTCGAAGATAAGCTAGCCTGCCTCGTGCTGGCTCTGCCAGTTGTTCTGCTTTGTAATAGTAGGATATGGCAGCAAATGTTGGTGTAGTGTTTTTCAAAAAAGAAAAATGTTGATGTAGTTGTCCATGTATGATACACATAATGTTGGGAAAGGGTGTCTTCGTTTTTGCCAAATCGAGCTGTGGAACATTTTTTTTAGAAAAATAAAATAAAATCAGATACATGGGAGGATCCTCATCCTTCAATAATGTAAACCACGGTTAATTTTCAGTATACGTGGCGTCACAGTTTCGTCTCAGTTTATTCAAATGGGTAGTGAAAATTGTGACATGAATGCAGAAGTCTGTGTCACATCATTCAACTGTTCAATTGAGAAGTGAATTGTCCATATTTTGTACAAGTTTAGATTTTTTTTATGTTGTTTATCGGCGTATGCGCCGTAATACGGCATTCCCACATTTGGTGATATTTCCCATCAGCTTAGACCTTTACATTACGTATGTTGATGTAGCCGTCCAAAATCAGCAGACTATCAAAGTACTGTCGATCTGGGGGCCATTGCCACGGCTGGACCTGCAGCACACACCGGCCCTGCCTGGGAGGCAGGCATCGGTCTACTGCCGCCAACGGTCTCGTTCGGAACAGTTAGGCCTTCCGAGTCTACACGACCGGCCCGGACCCGACCTGGCACACGCGACGGTGGTCGGTGGCGCAGGCGGAGCGGGTGAACCTGATGGCGACCGTGTGCCCGAAGGCGTGCCGCGCGTGACACGACACGAGCAGTTCCCGCTCGGCGACAGGAGGTGGAGACGAAGTCTACCTCGCTTTCCTCTACTTTCAGTGAGAAATCCTGTGATAAGTTTTAACAAGTCGATCGCTCATCGCTTCGGCTCGCTCTCGCTGCTGCCAGTCCTTTCACCAGTGAATGCTGTCATGCGCTACTTCCCGAACCTCCGTGTCTGCATCGTTCGGCCGTCAAACTCGTCCAGGCACGGCGCTCTTGAAAAACGGTAATGCTCGAGAACTGACGTCTGATGCGTGTCGGACGCTCCAGCATCGATCGCTGCGCATGGCCACACGCCCACACGTCCCACCAGGGGCGGAGCCAGGGGGAGGGCACGCCCGGGCCTGGTCCTTCCTTCCAATGCTGCCACAACACCACTAATATCCCCTAATCAAAGGCGATAATTACCAAAGTTAGCCTATATTGCCCCTCAAGCAACTCCCCTATATCTAAATCCTAGCTCCGTCCCTGCGTCCCACTGCCCACCCATCGCCATACACCAGTCAAACTTATCCACTCGCTCTTCTCCATCGTTCCAGCAGGAGCCCCTTCTTCATCGACGAGGCTGCTAGTGATTTGACCGCTGCTTTGCACGCGCGGCTGCCATGCATAGGCGCGGCCAGCGGAGGCCAGTGAGGTCCGGTGGACGGCGGCCGACGGCTCGACTCCTCTGAGGCGGCGACGGCGAGAGGCCGGCGACGAGACCCGCAAACGACGGTTCACGAGGCCGGTGGCCGCCGGCGAGCTTCAGGCAATGACAAGCTCCTCTTCCCCTTCCCCCGTAGGGTGGCGGTGACTCCTCTTTCTCTCCTCCGTGGCCGCCGGCGAGCTCCTCTTCTCCATGGCCGGCGGAAGCTCCTCTTCCTCTCCCAATAGCCGGCGGTGCGAGCTCCTCTTCCTCTCCGCTCTGGCCGGGGTCGAGCTCCGGACTGGCGTTGCTTGTCTTCCTCCCCCCTTCCTCCGGAGAGCTGCGAAATTTTGAGACCCTAGCCGGGGACGGGGTCGAGCTCCCTCCTCGCCCTCTCCCTCCATGGACGGGGTCGAGCTCCTCCCCTGCACGGGGGTCGAGCTCCCCTCGTCCCCATGGCGCGGCGAGACCCATGGTGTTGCAATATAACTTTTTTAATGTTGCAGTTATATGACATGGATGTTGCAATAGTTTTGTTTCGATGTTGCATAAAACATAGTTCCGATGTTGTGATGGGAATTTTTACTCCCCGCATCCAGATGTTTCACTATGTTTAGAATTTTTTCAATGTTGCAGTTGCATGATAGTGATGTTGCAATATGTTTGTTTCAATGTTGAAAAAATCGAACGATAAATTAACGATGTTGCATGCAACATTGCACGATGTTGCGACGGGAATTTGTACTCCCCGTACCCAGATGTTTCACTACGTAATTTCTAATGTTTCAAACATGTATTCTCAATGTTGCAACTATATATTTTTGATGTTACAACGACCGTCCGATGGAAAAAATTCCATCAAACGTCCGGGCGCCAGCAACTCCCTTGGAAAAACGCTGGCAATCGAAGCACTAAGCAGCCATTACTTTTTTTTGCTTTGACATTTCAGATCCACCCAACAGGTAACAAAGTCAAACAGAACGCACAACCTTTTCTAAAAGCGGAAAACAAGACAAGGAATGCAAAGAAACCTTTGTACTTCTGGAAGAAGAGACCACCACCACAACCTTTCTACTCCACCTACACTGGTGGGCAGTGAACTCAGACATTTAAAAAAAAATACGACAGCGGGAAGGCTTATGACCTTTTTCCAAAAAAAAAAAGGCTTATGACTTACTATAACAGTTCAACTTGGCACTCAAATCAAAAGCTTAACTTTACATAGTCAGCATGACATTTTGACATTTAGGAACTAACACTACGAATTCAGTAAAGGTTACACCAGACACCACAGCGGTTGCCTGAATGAATAAAGCTACAGGCTACCACAAATAATCTGATCTTTGCCTGACACAATTCATAATCCATAACATCGAAGAAATACATAAGCTATGCTGTCCATTCTGTCAAGAACACCATATTGTAATGTTAGGCCTATCTGCCACACTGCAATCCTAGATCTGCACACAAGGGAACAAAATTACTAACTTAGAATTAGAAAACACACGGCTATATCAGGTAAGAAATTTCCAAAGTTGTGTTCAATCATAAAGATATATTAGGGAAGATGCCATTATCAGACTGTGACACTAGAAAGAGAAGCTACTGTGAGAAACTCACCAGTTAATGAGGATTTGCTATGTCTTCTTGATGAAGTGGTGACCAAGCATTTCTGATAATGCTGACATAGGAATGCTCTCACAGCCAAAGAGCTCTTGAAGTTTTGAATCACATAATATCGATCCATTGATGCAATCCTGTGCAAAATCAAAGAGGGCAATTAATATTTGCAGTGATGAGTGTATATTTCAAAGCTCGCAGCTACTCATGCACTTGACGATCACATGTTAGGAAACGCATATGGTAGTACACTTTGCTGACAATACTCTTGAAAAAAAAAGCAAGTAAAACAAAAAAACACTAGCATCCAGAAACTCAAAACTTGGCATGCTATTTCTTTCCTTGCATAGTTTTTACAACTGCTAATACAAATTTATGCATAGTGGCCACACTTCCCCACTCTCAATCTAAGATTCCAGGATACCTGAACCAATGAAGATATCGAAATAAACAAATATCAACACAATGCCACAATGGACTGCCTCTGCCATTATAGCCTCCTGAGAACCTATATGGAACAACACCCCCCCCCCCCCCCCCCCCCCCCGCGCGCGAACCCAAAGTAGTGATGCAGCGAAAATGCTTAAACAGCACCCAGAATAGGGGTATACAATTCAAGTTTGTAGCGCTAACAAGAATAACATGGATCCAACAGGTCATTCTTCAGCTTTCCCTGTTACTGCTTCTGAACAGCTAATTAAAAATGTTCCAAGAACTGAATGGTCTGCAGTGCATGCATTCAATGTACCTCTAGAAAATGGGATGTATTTCATTTTTCAAAATTGTTTGTTTGTAGCAAAAGCAAGAAGTTGGTATGGTTACTCTGCAAACAAAAGGTTGGACTGAACCGTACCTCGAGTTGGTTTGCTTTTATGTAATCCCAGAGGTATTTCAGAGCATCTTCTTGAGGAAATGTTCCATCAGTTCCAATAAACTTTGCTAGCGCGTCAGAAATAACCACAGAAGGTTGGTTTATGGGAGGTCCAGGCTGAGGAGAAACGGTGGGAGCCTTCATTCTTTTCACATCACGAATTTGATCTTCTGCAATGCCATGGGAAAGTACTTGAGAAAATTTCCATGGCGCAAACTTTCACAAATGCAAACGTAGAATAGCATATGTTGACCAAAAGAAACGGAGGCCTGTACTTGGGTCAAGTGGAGTTATGTGCTTAGCCAACAATTTGTTCATCTTAAACATGTCAGTGGCGTCAGTTCCAAAAACCACACGAAGCTCGTCATTGCAAATGATCTTTCTTTTGTCATCAGGATCTTGAAGATTATTCTGCCTGATATATGCCCACAGCTGCTTCACAATCTGAATGAAATTTTCTAGAGTCAATCGCTCAAAGAGTACCAAAACAGCACAGAATTGTTCATTTCTATCATAATGAAATATAAGAGTACCTGAGTTCTTGACATGGCAGTCTCGCCAACAATGGTCTGAAGTTCAGGTGAAATTGCACAAACTTTGTTTAAACCACCAGGTCCACCTCTTTTCCGCTTAGAAGCACTAGGAGAAACCGAGAAATTACATATAAATCAACAATCAGTGTGTTTCATAGAAGGAAAAGAAATAAGGCACTACAGCAAAGTACAAATCAGTTAACACGCTGGAGTAAAGTCTATAAAACTGAACAGTAATCCTGACCGGCTAAACTAAACAACTTCTGTATAAAAGTTGGTCCTTGGGGTACAAAAGCCCAAGAATTTGGCAGCATATTGTCCAAGGAAAATAGAATAAATTTCAGGACCAGCTTCCAGATCAATACTGTGTGGGATGGTTCTATGGTACAAGCTAACCAATACCCCTCAAAGAAGAATCAAGGCACACATGCAAAAGGTATGCAAGCACACTGAATACAGCAGTTGCTAATAATACATATAAAACTGAGACGACAACTTATTGATACAGTATTAAAACACCCCCAAGTACTTAAGATAATGGGTGCATTTTTCCTAGAGGGGGGATTTGTAAATGTCTGCGAATGACAAGAGCAGTTTAGTGGGACCATTTCAAGTACAGTTAGAAATCGGAAAACAAGACTCAAACAGACAAGGAAAATAGTTAGATACATCCAATTCTTCTCGGGAAGCGGAAAGGGGTGATATAAATCCAAACAGATTCATGAAATATTGAGTTTGTACCTCTTTTAGCAAATAACTAATATGCAAGCCCTTTTTATCTGAAAAAGGTATATAGAAATTGACCTTTTCTGTTTCACAAAAAAAAATGGAAACACAAAATGTTACAAGCAGTCAACACGACCACGCTTGGATTCCTCTCTGTTTGACCAATACTGTTGTGTTAACAGAAATTGGCAACAAAACTACAATAGAACAGTTACTATGTAACTATGTACAGTAAAAAAGGGCAGAAAATGCCATCCTATGAGAAACCGCCCTGAACACTACAGTACATAAGAACCAGTTGTATAAAGTGGAAGCTTACAAATCAGCTAACAAGGTTTGAGCTCTAACCCCTAACCCTAACTTTGCCAGAATAAAGCCATTTCATGACTCCAAATAAATATCATCAGTATTTAACCTTAAATCTTCAATGTTAGCAAAGCTAATCAAATGAATCGACCAATTAGATATCAATACAAAGTAGATTTCGGCGCCAATCGACAGAGAAATACTATAGCCAACTCAATCTGGGGAACGGAAACCCTAATTTCATCCACAGCTCACCTTTCCTTGTTGTCGCCGGGGACCTGCGCCGCAGCGGTTGGGGAAGCAGTGCCCACGAGCGCAGGGGGCGGCTGCTGGAAGGAGACGGTCCCACCCGTGGCGGCCCCACCCAGGCCGGTGGTGTAGCGGAAGGCGAGCGGAGGCGGCGGGTAGAACGCCATGGCTGGCACGGCCGGCGGCGAGGAGACCGCAGGGACGGTGGCTGCGACGGCGGGGAGCTGGGGCATGGCCTGGAAGATGAGCTGAGGCTGGAGCGCAGCCAGCTGTTGCTGCTGCTGCGGCTGCGTCTGAATCTGCTGTGCAGGAGGCGGGGCCTGCGCCTGCTGCAGGACCTGAGGCTGAGGCTGTGGTACAGCGGCCGCGGTGGAAATAGCCTGAGGCGGAGGAGGCGCCGGCTGGGGTTTGGGCGGCGGCTGCTGCGGCTGGAGGCGCGGGCCGAAGAAGAGGTCCATCTGGTCGCGGATGAACTGCGCCTTGTGGGAGAGGTCCATGCCGAGCTTGGTCTCCGCCTGCTGCAGCACGGCGGCGAGCGAGGCCTCCCCGGGCCCGCCGGCGAAGCCGCGGAGGAGGGACTCGACGCAGCTGGCGATCTCCTGGTCGGACACCATGGCGGGAGCGTGGGCAAAACTCAAATCTCGCAAAAACCCCCGGCTTCCCTCCCGCGATTCCTCTCTCTCTCTCTCCTCCTCCCCTCTGTGTCTCTGGCGCTTGGTCTCTCCCCCTTTGTCTCTCTATCTCTCTTTCTCTCTCCTCGCCCGCTCCCCCCTCTATCTCTTTCTCTCTCTGGCCCTGGGTCTAGCCTCTGCCGATTTGTTTAACTAGGGCACATTTTCGTCGGGAGAGGAGGAAAAGAGGGGAAAAGGACAAGTCCGCTAAGCGCACCACCAATCCTCTACGCGGCTTCTGATGGGAAGGGCTAGGGAAGAACGGGCCCACGTGTCATGAGTGCGGGGTGGGGAGGGGCTCCGTGTCGAGATGCCAGACGACGTGGTGCGGAATGACGAGAGTGCCCACGGTTTTGGATGCGGTTGTTGAGTGGGTAGGGGGGCGCGGTTTCTGCGCCAGTGGACCCGCCCGCCCCGGGCAGTTGCAGAGAAGAGCGATCGTGGGCCAAGCTGAGACGGGCCGGAATTGTTCAGAGAGATGGGGGCCTTTCCTGTTGTTTCTTTTCATCGTTCAGAAGATGGGCCGCGTTCAACAAAAACTCTGTAAGTGCTTGGTAATTTGTTTTCATTTTGAGTTCTAAAAAAAATGTTTTCATTTTGAACTTGACAACGCAGGTACAGGATATCTGTTTACCTCTACATGCTTGTTTCTATACAGCCACTATCATATGTTTTTGTTTAACATTTTTTGTAACATTTGATATTTATCATAGCATAATTTGAAATTGTATTGCTAAAACAAAATAAGTATCTATATTCTAGGACAAAAAACACCAAACTTTCTCCATATCACCGAAAACATTCGAAATGGATCTTTCCAAACATAATAACAGACTGAACTTCGCAGCAAAGTGCCACAACATGAAACTAAAGCTTGTAATCAGTTTGCCAAGCAATTCTTTAGCTAGACGAAAGAACCGAGAAAATAATCTCAGCACAACTAACCTTCAAAAAAATAAAAATCTCAGCACAACAGAAGATAACTAAACCCTCCGGATTCTCAAAACCCTCGACCAGATAAATCCCCGTCCCCGTCCCCGTCGCTGCTTTCCCTCGCCGGCTCGCCCACAGTGGCCCACTCACTCACCTCCCCCCGTCCCCGCATTTCGCTAACGAGGGGAAGCGAGCGGCCATGGCCTCGTCCGCTGCTGCCGCCTCCTCGGCCTCCGCGCTCGTCCGCCTCCCGGGCGCGGCCCACCTGCGCTCGCCGCCACGAGGCGGGTGGCGGGAGCACAGGCGGCCCCGCCGCGCGACCGTCCGGTGCTCGTTCGCGCCGGTGGAGACGGCGAGAATAAAGGTGGTGGGCGTCGGCGGCGGCGGCAACAACGCCGTCAACCGCATGATCGGCAGCGGCCTCCAGGTAACGGCGGCGCTTCCTGATCCGTCTCGGTCCGGAATTGGACTTGCTTTCTCTGCCGTTCATAACAACGTCTAGATCTGGTTGGTGTAAATTTAGAGGAATTTATGCTTTTGCATTCTTCCTCGCCATCCAATTCCGTGACAGTGTCCATAACAGTGCCGTAGTTTAGCATACGATGAGGTTTTGCGGAGTAATGCTGTTCGTTATTTTGATGTAAACTTCAGAGCAACAGTTTTCTGTTCTCTAAAAATAAGTTTGATGGGTGACCTTGCTTACTTCCTCCCCATTTATTTTCATGACTGCCACCACCTATAGAACAGTGCTTTAGTTTAGATAAGGGGATTTTCTTAGTCATGCTGTTCAGCTGTTGTTTGTGATATCCTTATCCGTAACTATATATTGGAACATCTATGCAATGTTAAAATCAAATTTATGATTTAACTGCAAGAATTACTTTACGTTCTTTCTTTGTTGTCCCCTAAATTCTGATGACTGGACTATATGATTTCAGGGTATTGAATTTTATGCTATAAACACGGATTCCCAGGCCCTTATCACTTCACAAGCGCAATATCCTCTGCAAATTGGAGAGCAGTTGACCCGTGGACTAGGTAATGTTATAGCCCCCTCCCCCTCCCAAGAAATTTTAGATACAAACGTGTCTCCCCTTCCCATTTTGTATCATTTCCAAACATGCACCGATAATGTAAATAATGTTTGGAATTCTGATCAGCTGAATAAATGCGCCCTGGTAGTCTGGTACAGATGGACTTTGTAACTACTGTAAATTTCTACTGAAGTGTTGCAGAAATTAGCTAGAATCACTAAATATGATAACACATGCACAGGTACTGGTGGAAATCCAAATTTGGGAGAGCAGGCTGCCGAGGAATCAAGAGAAGCCATAGCCACTGCCCTGAAGGACTCAGATCTTGTTTTTATAACAGCTGGCATGGGTGGGGGTACTGGATCCGGTGCTGCTCCAGTTGTTGCCCAGATATCAAAGGAAGCTGGTTACCTTACTGTTGGTGTTGTCACCTATCCATTCAGCTTTGAAGGCCGTAAGCGTTCTCTACAGGCAAGTTTCTGAGGTCCCCTCTCCATCCTGAATCCGAATTATTTGAAGTGGTGACAACTGACAATGACAATTTGCTGCATTCCTTGCTGATCATATATGAACTAGAGGTATACCATGTAAGATTGTGGGATGCGTATAATGTGGTCGATGTATTGCATTGAGCCCCTTGGGCGGTATATATGAGAGTACATGGCTTGGAGGGCAAGTAGCCTCTCCTAGAGATAAGGAAGGTTATCTCGGGATTACATGAATCCTAATCTAACCATATCCGGAGTTGCCTAATACTCAATATACGCTAACAAGCACTACCTGTAGTTTCTCATTGCTGATCACATATAAACTGGATGCCCAAAAGTACTTGCAGCAGGTATCTGGTTGGCTTGTTGAGTGATACTTGCATGGTGAAAACATTAAACATAACAAAATGCTTGTCATTATTAAGATTTTTCCCCAGTGTAATTCATTTAGCTATTGGGACTTTTGAATTTTTGTGAACAGTTTGTTTGGCCAGCCAACCACAGTTTCCTTTTTCAAACACCTTTTCCCCCTTTTATTTAGTAAGTTGACATCATGGCTTGTGCGCACACATTTCAGGCACTGGAAGCATTGGAGAAGCTGGAAAAGAGTGTAGACACACTTATTGTGATTCCAAATGATAAGTTGTTAGATGTTGCCGATGAAAACATGCCCTTGCAAGATGCGTTCCTTCTTGCAGATGATGTCCTTCGTCAGGGTGTGCAAGGAATATCAGACATCATCACGGTGGGTGGTTTCTTCCTTGTCCTGCACTAACTAACTTAGTTGCAAATTGGGATCATAACTTATGAGAAAACCATGCAGATACCTGGACTAGTCAATGTTGATTTTGCCGATGTGAAAGCTGTCATGAAAAACTCTGGAACTGCCATGCTTGGCGTTGGCGTTTCTTCCAGCAAAAATCGGGCCCAAGAAGCGGCTGAGCAGGCAACGCTTGCTCCTTTGATTGGATCATCCATTGAGGCAGCTACTGGCGTTGTGTACAATATCACTGGTGGGAAGGACATCACTTTGCAAGAAGTGAATAAAGTGTCACAGGTGAGGGTCCCTTTGAGTGTTCTGTGATTCTTTAGTGGTTTTCCAGTAATTCTAGGAAATGAAGAAATGCTGGGTATTCTCAACTAGAGGATGGATCAAATTTGAATGTTTAGGTCATAGTGATGATATTGTTCCTCTGGGACAAGCGTTGTAGGTGTAGGTGTATGAGGTGTTAAATTGGCCAACATGTACCCTAAAAGTAATCACCATTCTCTTTCTGCAGATTGTGACAAGCCTTGCCGATCCTTCAGCAAACATAATTTTTGGGGCTGTTGTTGATGACCGATACATCGGTGAGCTACACGTGACGATCATCGCAACAGGATTTCCACAATCCTTCCAGGAATCCCTTTTGGCAAATCCAAAGGGTGCACGGATAGTGGAAGCCAAAGAGAAAGCAGCAAGCCACGCCCATAAAGCAGCAGCTGCTGCGGTTCAACCAGCGCCCGGCCCAACATGGTCCAGAAAACTCTTCTCCTGAGCAGTGAGCATAGTTGGGCAAACTTCCTCGTGGAGCTGTGAGTCGTAGTAGGGCATTAGAGAGTTGGCTATTAACCTGCCAATGGCAGTTCCAAAGGCGTTCTTTAGCTATCTGGAGATTTATAGCCTGGTTTACTGTTGGATAGTGGTAGGTTCAATTTCAGTGTATGTATCTTTTGCTTTGTTTGTTTTTGAGGTTCAGCACAGTGAGGTGAAGTGCCCAGCATTCCGGCAATGAACTAGCTTTGCAGGATATGAAGTACTTTTACTGCAACAAAGCCAACAACCATGTGTTGGATTTGTGGACCGAATGCGGCTGGCTATTGCCTTGCTCAGGTGTTGATTTTTCTTGATTGTTCAAAAAAAAAATAGGGAGCCTTTTGGGACAAAGCTTACCTAAGCAGGTAGTGTTGAACTGTTGAATGATTCCATGGTTTGCTTGCTGGTTTAATGGAGTTGCTGATCTCATCCATACAGAAGAAAATCCACGCTAAAAAACAAATAACAAGGCTATTGGCTTGCGATCTTCTTCCAAGTGTTCCCACGTCATATTTTCAGCAATCCAATCACTCTGCACAAAATCTAGAAAAGCGTGGATCCTGACAGTGACGGAGAGACAACAGCGTCTGATCAACGAAATCAAACTTCATCTTTTTGTCCTTCGAATCACATTTGGACTCGTATGCTCGATTATTCGAAATGCTCGTGGCGTTGTTCGCTTCGCCCTGGTATTCGTAGCGGACGCCGAGAATTTAGCTGGGCATCGCGTCGTCGCATTCGCATACGCCTACCTTGCCGTCGAGGTGCCGCTAAGCCTAAGCCTAACCAACAACGCCGGCGAGGTCCGCCGGGATCGGAACCACTCCGCGTCGTACGGCGCCACCGGCCACCGGAGCTCAGCGCAGCGCAGCGCTTCGTCGGCGCCGGTCGCCGGGGAACGGCAACCAGTCGAATCGAGCGCTCAAGGAGGAAGGAGGTGGAAAGAATCTAGCGGCCAGGTACGATCGTGGCCGTAGAAGTCCGATCCAGCGGCAACGGGAGGGCCAGGGGGTGGACGGTATTTCATTTACCGTCCACCCGGACGGTATTCGAAATACCGTCCCCCCTTGTCCCTGGCTCACCTCGCGCCGCGCGCCGCCACTGCCCTGGCGGCCATCGTTCGCGGCGACCACGCGGCCTGTACTCCACCCGGAACTCCCCTTGCCATCGGCGAACGTTCTACAACATTGCCGCTCGCGCGCGCTCGTCGGCTGCTGTTCAGAGTCTCCGGTTCACCCATTTCCCCGGCTGTGCCCCCGCGCCGCGACCCACCTGGCCGCCGTCGTCCACGGCAACCATGCCGCCGGACTCCCTGTACTCCACAGTGCGCTCGCGAAGCCCTCGTCGAACGCGCTGCTGCATTTGGCGCTCGGGCAAACTCATCGGCCGAGGACGGACGGCGGCCTCCGGTTCATGGCGATCAAGCTCCCACAGATCACGGCGGCGCAGAGCGCATCCAGATGGCCGGGGTCCGTCCGCGACATGGTGGCAGGTGGCCCTAGTGTACGAGAAGATAATCGCACGGAACCGCTGCGGGATGGAGGCGGCCGGGTCAAGGTGTGCCCTTCGCACGGCTTGCTGTAACAGGCACCAGCGCGGCCATCGTCTCTCCATTCTCCGTCCCTCATGAATCGTCATACCTAGGCAGCTGGCAAGCCTGGAATATGGACGTCGATGCCAAACTAGGGATTCCAGAGGCGAGAGTACGTTCTTCCTTCGGACGCTTCCTTTCTGAGCGGCTACACCTGCAGCTGTCGCGTCTCGCCGCCGCCGCGCGCCATGGCCGGCTGCAAGGATAGAAGTCAGTGGCAAAGGGTTGAAGGACCAGAAGTACTTGCACCAGTATATGAGAAAAAGGTAGGCAGGCTACCCAAGTCTAGGAAGAAGCAACTGTTAGGATTGATCTCCCTCCAGTGGGCCCAACGGCCCACTGGGCCTAGATCTAAGCGCCCTGATCGGGGGCGCACCAACCCTAATGGTTGGCGGGCCCCTGTTGCACTGCGCCATATAAAGAGGTGGGGGCCGGGCGGCTCTAGGCATGAGGTTCACCAGAGCCGCCACCCCCCCACCAACACACCCACCGATCCGGGTGGCGCAGGAGTAGCGGGAAGCACCCCAACCACGGCGTCCCGACGAGCAACGGCACTGCGCGTCGCTGCCCTAGGGCAAACTGCACCGACCGAACGTGATGGCTACATCGAGCTCCTCCGCCGCCGCTGCCGCACCCCGCGGCGAAGGTATGCACGTGCTTCCCCTTCCTCTCTCTACCCCTAGTAGTAGATCCCGTGCATGTGCATCTCTTGATTCTCTCTGTGTACCTAAAAGTCCCGGCTATTTGTGCATCTAGTGATCCTAGGGGTCTAACATTGGTATCATACGCCTACTAGAAGTAGAAATAGATCGGGAAAAGGAAGAAAAATCGATTGAAAATCGAAAAAGCAAAAAGACCCGAAACCCTAACCCTAACCCTAGATCTAGATCTAGGGTAAAAGCAAAGCAAAGAGGAGAGGGGGAGAGGCCGCCAGGCCCTACCTACCTCGCCGCCGGCGTCCATCGCCGCCGGACAGAGCCGAGCCGCGGCCGTGGGACACAACCGCGCGTGCGCGGGCTCGGGCTCGGGCTTTGGGCGCCACCAAGGCGCCGCTCGACGGCGGCGCGCTCTCCCGCGAGGGAGCGCGCTCGCCGGCGAGGGGCACCGCGGCGGCGCCGCAGTCTTCCTCGACTCCGGCCGCCGGCTCTCCGGATCTCGCTGTGGGGAGAAGGAGGGGGAAAGGGGGAGGACAGAGAAAGGAAAGGGGAGGGGTAGCCGCGGCCAAGCGCCGGCGGCGCCTCCCCTCACCGCCGCCGGCTGCGCCATGGCGGCCGCCGCGCGCGCGGGGGAGAAGGCGCCGCCGGCGCCATCGCCTGCGGGCACGAGATGGGCGGGGGGGAGAAAGAAATGAGGCTAGGGTTTCCCCCCCTCCCGGCCAGTCGCCTTTTATATGCGCCATCAGCGCCGGGGACGCCGCTCGGCCGTCGATCTTCGATCGGACGGCCGGCGGGCGTCGCTCGGTCGGCTGGGCCGAATACGGCCCGAGAGGGGCGCGGCACTGGGCCACCTCGGCAGCCCAGCCGTTGGCTGCCGGGCCGCGGGCCCAGGCGCACGCGCAAGCGCACGCGTTGACCAAGCGCGGGCCGGTCGCTCGGTCGAGCAGGCCGGAAACGGCCCAAGAGGGGCGCGGCGCTGGGCCGCCTCAGCAGCCCAGCCGTTGGCTGCCGGGCCGCAGGCCCAGGCGCGCGCGCGTGAGCAGGCCACGGGCCGTTTTCGGTCGTGGGCCAAAAATGAAAACCGTGCACAGTGACTTTTTTCATTTGTTCAAATGTTTTTCAGGGGTATATTTCACATATTTTGATAGTTTTTGTATATTTTGAATTTCTATGCATTTTGAACCAACGAGATAAATGTTTAGAAGTACAAAATTGAAAGTTTATGCCCCTGAATAGTAAAGGTTTATGAATTTTATTCATGTTTCCGCTGCAAAGTTAAATATGTTGTTCTTTTCAATTTAATTTGAACCAACGGGATAATTAAATTTAAAAGAATGATTAAAGTGTATTTTTTGAACAGATTATGATATGATTATTTTCTGACCAACGTTGTTAATAATTGTATCATGATTTAAAGGATATATGCTTTTATTTCTATTTCTGCCCAACGGTGATGTAGATTTAAATTGCATAAACAGTTGTATGTATTATTTTTGACCAACGTTGGATTAATGCATGTAATTGTTATTTTTCTCACCTTTAATTGTGAATTTCAGGAGGTTCCAACTTAATGGCTAGTCTCAAGGAAATTCCGGTTCTCATGGGAGACAACTATGCAGAGTGGAGGAAAAAGATTGATTTCGCCTTCATCTGCAATGACCTTGAGTGGGTGACCACCACACCACAGCCAGAAGAGCCACCGAAACCGGTGAGAGCTGAAAATGAGTCTGATGCAGACTGGGAGAAAAGGGAGAGGGATCATGCCCCTCTTGAGATGGCTTACACCCTCTCAAACAGACAGTGGCTAAATGCCAATAAGAAGTGCATGGCACTGATAAAGAACACGATTGAGCCAGTTTTCTTGGGCTCGATTGAAGAGTGTGTCTCCACTGAGGAGTACCTTGAGAGGATAAAGAGTCAGTTCACTGGCTCTTCAAAGACTTATGGCACACAGCTGCTAAAGAAGTTGGTCAATGAAAAGTATAATGGAGGGGGCATAAGAGATCACATCCTTCGGATGAGTAACATGAATGCCAAGCTGAAGCCACTTGAGTTAGACTTCTCTGCGAAGCACATGATTCATTTGGTTTTTGCTTCTCTCCCAAAGGAGTTTGAGAACTTTGTGATCAACTACAACATGCACCCGGAGCAGTGGGATATGGAAAAGACCATTGCTCAGTGTGTGGAAGAGGAGGAGAGGATGAAGAACTTAAATGGTGGCTCTCTCAACTTCATGAGGGAGAAAAAGAAAAAGAACTTCCATATTGGATCCTCCTCCAAGGCAAATGGCAAAGCTCCTATGCATCAGAATCAGCAGAGGGCTCCTCAGCCGAACAACAATGTGTGTCATCACTGCCACAAGGAGGGACACTTCAAGCATAACTGCCCCGACTGGCTAAAGTCTGTGATGGCTGCTAAAGGTGAGAATGTAAATGTAATTTCATTTGTAAATGAATCCTTGTATACACAGTTTTCTAAATCTACTTGGTGGATTGACTCGGGTGCAACTGTTCATGTTGCAAACTCTTTACAGGGATTCCATTCGACAAGGACTACGCTAAGAAGCGCAAGATGCGTTGAAGTCGCAAATGGAGTACAAGCAAAGGTCGAAGCTGTCGGCGACGTCTCCCTCGACTTAGTTGATAGTTTTACACTTTTGCTTAAAGACGTACTTTATGTTCCTTCGCTTCAAAGAAACTTGATTAGCATTTCGCGTTTGGACAAAGATGGTTTTAATTGTCATTTTGGTGATGGCAAGTGTGCCATTTGGTTGAATAATGATTGTGTTGGTGTTGCATACCTTCATGATGAGCTTTATTTGTTATCCATACGTGATAAAGTGCATTCTGTGTGTAATGTGAATGTTGATGTATCCTTGTCAGAGAAAGCGACAAAGAAAAGAAAGAGAACTCAAACAGAATCGTCGAAATTATGGCACTGTCGTTTAGGCCATATTTCGAGGGGGAGAATAGAAACATTAGTAAAGAATGAAATTCTACCTCCGCTAGAGTTCTCAGACTTAGAACAATGCGTAGATTGCATTAAAGGAAAATATGTGAAACAAATTAAAAAAGGAGCCAATCGAAGCGCGGGAAATTTAGAGATAATCCACACTGATATTTGTGGACCGTTTCCTGTGAAAAGTGTGGATGGTTATGACTCGTTTATAACGTTCACTGATGATTACTCCCGGTTTGGCTACATTTATCCAATTAAAGAAAGATCGGAAGCGTTGGATAAATTTAAAATATTCAAAGCAGAAGTTGAGAACCAACTAGAGAAAAGAATTAAAATAGTGAGAAGCGACCGTGGAGGGGAGTACTATGGTCGCCATACCCCATATGGCCAAGTGCCTGGACCTTTTGCAAGGTTCTTACAGGAAAATGGAATAAGAGCCCAATATTCTACACCGGGCGAGCCTCAGCAAAATGGAGTAGCTGAAAGACGTAACCGTACCCTAATGGATATGGTGCGAAGCATGATGAGTTACTCCACCTTACCATTGGGATTATGGATGGAGGCGTTAAAAACCGCCATTCATATTCTAAATAGAGTGCCTAGTAAGTCGGTGCCTAAAACACCGTACGAACTATGGACAGGGAGAGTACCATCCCTGAACCACCTGAGGGTATGGGGGAGCCCTGCTGAAGCTAAAATATTTAACCCAAAGATTGGGAAGTTAGATCCCAAGACAGTGAGCTGCCATTTCATTGGCTATCCTGAAAAGTCAAAAGGTTTTCGTTTTTACTGTCCTAACGGATACACAAAGTTTGTAGAAACGAGACACGCTGTTTTTATAGAGGACCACATGATGAGGGGGAGCATGGTTGCTCGAAAGATTGATCTTGAAGAAAAACGGGTGTATGTACCTATTCCAATGGTTCAAGAACCTTTCTTCGAGTTACCTGTTTTAGCTGCACCTACAGCTCCTACGGTTGTGATTCCACCGATAGCTCCTGCAGTTGAGGTGCCAGCGCCTGCTATGATTCCTCCCATGGCAACTGTCAGTGAAAATCCGGAACCTGTCCTTCAGGAACCGATAGAAACTACTGTTGCACATGAGGAAGAGCCACCGCAGCCACCACCCACAGAGAATGTGCCAGAAATAGTGGCACAGAACGTGCCAGAAACAGTGGTACAGAACGTGCCAGAAATAGTAGTACAAAACGTGCCAGAGATTCAAGCACAAAATGTACCACAACAAGAGGGCCTTAGAAGGTCTCAAAGAGCCAGGAGACCTGCAATTTCCTCTGACATCTATGAACTAAATAATTTAATAGAAGTTCATATGGAGGGTGACCCCACGACATATGAAGAAGCCATGAGTAGTCCTCACTCATCGGAGTGGCAAAAGGCCATGGAAGAAGAGATGAGGTCAATGAGTTCCAACCATGTTTGGGAACTGGAAGAAATTCCTAAAGGAGCCAAAACAGTAGGCTGTAAGTGGGTCTACAAAACTAAATATGACTCCAGAGGGAACATAGAAAAGTACAAAGCACGACTTGTGGCAAAAGGTTTCACGCAAAGAGAAGGGATTGATTACAAAGAGACTTTTTCTCCAGTCTCTTGTAAAGATTCCTTCAGAGTAGTGATGGCATTAGTGGCACATTACAACCTAGAATTACATCAGATGGATGTAAAGACGGCATTTCTCAATGGAGAACTAGAAGAAAGAGTTTACATGAAACAACCTAAGGGTTTTATCATGAAAGACAAAGAAGATAAGGGATGCCGTCTAAATAAATCCATTTATGGATTAAAGCAAGCCTCTAGACAGTGGTACTTAAAGTTTGACAGTGTGATAAAGAAATTTGGGTTTATAGTGAACGTAGAGGACAACTGCGTTTACGCAAAATTTAAGAGAGGGAAATTTATTTTCCTAATCTTGTATGTGGATGACATTTTACTTGCTAGCAGTGATGTCAGTCTGCTACTGGAAACAAAGAAATTCTTGTCCACAAACTTTGATATGAAAGATCTTGGTGAAGCATCATATGTTTTAGGCATAGAAATTCACCGAGATAGAAGGAATGGGGTATTAGGATTATCGCAAAAGGCATATTTAGAAAAAGTTCTAAAGAAATTCAATATGCATGCAAGCAAAGCCACACCTGCACCTATAGTTAAGGGCGATAAATATGGGAGGTTTCAGTGTCCCAGAAACCAATACGAGCTCGATCAAATGAAAGCGGTTCCATATGCTTCGGCTGTTGGAAGCCTACAGTATGCGCAAGTATGCACTCGCCCTGACTTATCTTTTGTCACCGGGGTACTTGGTAGATACCAAGAAAATCCAGGCATGGAGCACTGGAAAATGGTAAAGAAAGCGTTGCGTTATGCGCAAGGCACAACAGGTCTCATGCTTACATATACAAGATCTGATTCCTTGGAAATAAAGGGGTATGCAGATGCAGATTATGCGGGAGATATAGATGACAGAAAATCCACCACGGGTTATGTGTTCACTCTCGCAGGGGGAGCTGTCTCATGGAGAAGCTCAAAACAAAGTATCACTGCATCATCTACGATGTATGCAGAGTTTATAGCTTGTAATGAGGCCTTGGGGCAGGCATTGTGGTTTAAGAAATTTGTACCCGGTTTGAAAGTGGTTGATAGTATTCAAAAACCACTAAAGATGTACTGCGACAATCAGGCAGCAGTATTCTATGCTCACAACAACAAATCTAGTAATGCTTCCAAACCAATTGAGGTAAAGTACTATGTTGTGAAAGATAGAATCCAGGATCGCACCATAAGTCTCGAGCATATAGGGACAAAGAATATGCTTGCGGATCCGCTAACAAAAGGCTTACCACCCAATGTGTTCAAGGAACACTTAGCCGGCATGGGGTTAAGGGAAAGCCTATGATTCCTGGATTACAAAAGGCCCGAAAAGAAGAAAGTTTCATTGTTTCAAAAACAGAGGGATAAGTTGTAGCTGGTTGATTCTATCGGAAATTACCGTGACGATGAAACATGCTCTACAAGTTCACCTGTGATGAGACAAAGTACTTTGAAAAGAGTCCTTTCAGAGTACAAAAGTTAAAAGTGAGATCAAGGGGGAGAATGTTAGGATTGATCTCCCTCCAGTGGGCCCAACGGCCCACTGGGCCTAGATCTAAGCGCCCTGATCGGGGGCGCACCAACCCTAATGGTTGGCGGGCCCCTGTTGCACTGCGCCATATAAAGAGGTGGGGGCCGGGCGGCTCTAGGCATGAGGTTCACCAGAGCCGCCACCCCCCCACCAACACACCCACCGATCCGGGTGGCGCAGGAGTAGCGGGAAGCACCCCAACCACGGCGTCCCGACGAGCAACGGCACTGCGCGTCGCTGCCCTAGGGCAAACTGCACCGACCGAACGTGATGGCTACATCGAGCTCCTCCGCCGCCGCTGCCGCACCCCGCGGCGAAGGTATGCACGTGCTTCCCCTTCCTCTCTCTACCCCTAGTAGTAGATCCCGTGCATGTGCATCTCTTGATTCTCTCTGTGTACCTAAAAGTCCCGGCTATTTGTGCATCTAGTGATCCTAGGGGTCTAACAGCAACCTCATGAAATCCGATGTAAACATGGCCCTAAATTGTCCTGGCATGGTGTGACAATTCATTGCAAGCACTGCTTAGAGGCTAACCACAACAGTGGTGGTTGCAAGCTGAAAAAGATGGGTTTCAGTTCAGAAGAGGCCACGAAGCTTGTTGCACAAACAGAAGCTCAATTACAACTTGAGGCTGAAATTGCTGCTATGTGGGCTGCTGCACTTCACAATGAACAAGAACAAGCTGATGTTGGCACTAGTACTCACCCTATCAACCATGACTGAAGCTAGTACCACTTTGCTCACTCAGATGCTTTCAAGGTACCTTTTCATTGCATTTACCACATTACTTCACAGGTACCTTTTCATTGCATTTCTCATATTACCAAGACATCTCACACTTGCTTTGCAGCAAACTCAAGCGCGGCGCCGCGGGGAACGGCGGAAAGGACCCCCGGACGGCGTTCCAGCCAGGTATCGTCCACCCTCGCCCCCTTGCCGCCGTCCACCTAGGCACCTAGCTCCCGTCATCCACGGCAGACACACCGCCGGCCTCCTTGAAGTGCACAGCGTGCTCCTGAGTCCCTCAGCGAACGCGGTGCAGCATTGGCGTACGCTGGCGGCCGGCCCCCGGTTCGCCGTGCCGTCGCATTCGCATACGCCTACCTCGCCGTCGAGGTGCCGCTAAGCCTAAGCCTAACCAACAACGCCAGCGAGGTCCGCCGGGATCGGAACCACTCGGCATCGTACGGCGTCACCGGAGCTCAGCGCAGCGCTTGGTCGGCGCCGGTCGCCGGGGAACCAGTCGAATCGCTCAAGGAGGAAGAAGGTGGAAAGAAACTAGCGGCCGGGTACGATCGTGGCCGTAGAAGTCCGATCCAGCGGCAGCGGGAGGCCCAGGGGGTGGACGGTATTTCATTTACCGTCCACCCCGGACGGTATTTGAAATACCGTCCCCCCTTGTCCCTGGCTCGCCACGCGCCGGAGCGCCGCCACTGCCCTGGCGGCCATGGTTCGCGGCGACCATGCGGCCTGGACTCCACCCGGAACTCCCCTTGCCATTGGCGAACGTTCCACAACATTGCCGCTCGCGCGCGCTCGTCGGCTGCTGTTCAGTGTCTCCAGTTCACCCCGCGCAAGCTCCCAAAGCTGCCGCGCGGCGTTTCGCCGCCGCCGCCGATAAAACCCCGACTGTGACTGTCGGCGAGGATACACCTCCGCGTCGAGCTCCTAGACGCCCCGCGCGGCCGGGTGACCCGAGCTCATCAGTCATCACCACACACACGGCGCCATCG
Source organism: Urochloa ruziziensis (assembly GCA_015476505.1). Lineage (NCBI taxonomy): Eukaryota > Viridiplantae > Streptophyta > Magnoliopsida > Poales > Poaceae > Urochloa > Urochloa ruziziensis. Next base: position 50,019,792 of record CM027125.1, read on the forward strand.
TGGACGCTGGGGACGACAAGGTTGTCGAGCGCGCCAGGAAGAAGACGGTTCATCTTCAGCAATCAGTGTCACAACACAATAACGCCTGATCAAATTTGTTTTGAGCAGCTCTAAGTTGGTGGGGATCGCCTCGCCGCCGCCGTATGCTGCTTTGACCAGAACACCTTGCAGACGCTGAACCTCGCACTCATCCATAGGAGATACAATCTCTATCTCGTCAGGATTGGTTGTTTATGTACCTCGCCGGACCACGAGCAACCCCAAGACGATGGCATCATGGCAACAGCTAGTCTGACGAGGGAATTCCAAAGCTCCCATACACCACGCTGACCTGATCTGTCAGCCGGAGCACCCTGCCGTTCTGCGCCACTAGGCTCCGGGCGGTGCTTGGTGCCGGCGGCGGCCAGCAACCAGCATCCTCTACAGGAGACGCTTCCTTTCTGGGCGGCGCCGCGGACCACCGGAGCTAGGCGCGGCACGCCGTCGACGCCAGGGAACGGCAGAGCCTGTCGAGCGCGCGAGGGAGGGAGAAGAGTCAAAGGACCTGGCGGCCTGTCAATTATCCGCGTCGACCATGGCCATGCACATCCGATCCAACGGCAATTAGGGACCCAGGGGGTGGACGGTAAATGAAATACCGTCCACCCCCGGACGGTATTCCGGTCCACCTGGCCGCCGTCGTCCACGGCAACCACGCCGCAGGCCTCCCTGGACTCCACAGCGCGCTCGCAAATCCCTCGGCGAACGCGTTGCTGCATTTGGCGCTCTGGCAAACTCATGGGCCGAGGACGGACGCCGGCCTCCGGTTCACGGCGAGCATGCTTCCACAGATCACGGCGGCGCAGAGCGGATCCAGCCGTCCGCGACATGGTGGCGGGTGACCCTAGCAGTGGGCAAGAAGATAATCGCGCGGAACCGCTGCGGGGTGAAGGTGTGCCTGTGAAGCACGGTTTGCTGTGACAGGCACCAGCGCGGCCATGGTCTCTCCATTCTCCGTTCCTCATGAATCATCACGGCAACCATGCCGCTGGGAGCGTTGGACTCCACGGCGTGCTCCCGAAGGCCTCGGCGAACATGCAGCGCTCGCGTGCACTCGTGGCCCCGAGGATCCCTTCGATCGTGGCAGACGCCAACAAGCATCGACTCCGGCCTCCGGCGTGGAAGCTGCCGTGCTTCGGTGCTTAATCTTATAGTACTTCTGTAGGAAACTGTCTAGCTGCCGTGTCGCTGCTGCAACCGTTCACGACATGGTTGTTCCCCACGGAGCAGCGGTACACGGGCGGCGCAGATCGCATCCGGATGCCCGGGTCCATCAGCGACATGGTGGACGAGACGATGGTGGCGCAAAGCTAAGCGCGGCGCCGCGGGGAACGGCGGAAAGGACCCCCGGACGGCGTTCCAGCCAGGTATCGTCCACCCTCGCCCCCTTGCCGCCGTCCACCTAGGCACCTAGCTCCCGTCATCCACGGCAGACACACCGCCGGCCTCCTTGAAGTGCACAGCGTGCTCCTGAGTCCCTCAGCGAACGCGGTGCAGCATTGGCGTACGCTGGCGGCCGGCCCCCGGTTCGCCGTGCCGTGCACGGGGATCAGGCTCAGGCTCAGGCGGAGGCCGTTCGCTCTGCCGCTTACCTGATCAGGGAGACAGGGAGAAGGCGGCGGCAACCATCTCCGGCCATGTATTGCTCAGAGCCTCAGGTCGTGCAATGGCAGCTTGGCTGACATTGTTAGTTGTGTTTATGTTACGGCGGCGCAATGCAAGATCTGGTCGAGGCAGAGCAAGGCACTCCAGCCTGACTGATCCACCACCAAATTTCAGCAAGAATCCGTTTTAGAGGAGAAAAGAAAACACTGTGAAGCATTGGTTTCTGACTTTCGACAGAGAAGAGAACAAGGGCCTCCATCATTCTGACGCAAGTGAACTGCAGATCTGTATATGACATGAAAATAGGGCCACATTGTTGTCGGATTATATATAAGGAAAAGTCTTTCAGTTTCACTGAACATTGGAGCCAGACAGATGCAACTCTGCCGATCATTGGTCAAGCGACAACTACTGCCAGAAACAATAATCAAGTTACATAATATTTGCTATAGATGGTTTGCAATATGCCTGCACCGTTCATCTGTTCGTGTCCTTTTTTCTCGAACAATTTGTCGGTGTCCTAACACATATTTTTTTTAACGTAACCCGGCGAGATTGCTGGACTTGTATTAATTAATAGAGCACACATATGAAAAGAGTTAGGAATAGGCCATTAGTATGTATAAATATGAGTAGAAGGTACTGCAAAATTGCTCTAGCTATCAACCGGGAAAAACATATATTTCAGTTCATATTATGTTTGATGTGGGCAAATATAAAGCTTTTTCCATGTCCATCCACCTATATATAATTTAATTAGATATCCTAACTAACTACATCGGCACAAAAAGTTCTCAAGTACTCCTCTGCCAAACATCAGGTGCAATTATACTAGCTCAAGTTTTCTTCTGTTGAACTTCAGCTAAGTAGGGCAGTTTTTTTTTTTTTGGAAGAGAAGTAGGACGCATTTAATGTCTGTACTCAGATTTTGTTAACTAGCTAAGCCGGAAACTACGTGCTAGCTTAAAATAACTTGGAACGTGTGTTGCCAAAAGGGACTTTATCTCTGAACTCAGCTGTAACATCCCGTACTTTCAAGAGCATTTAAAAATATATAATTTCTCCTTACTAAATATAATTCTTTTCTCCTGAATATTCAAAATATATTTTATAAATTAAACCATGCATTTAACTTGCCATGCGTGATGCATTTGAATGCTTAGAGCCCTCTCCGATCTCTAAATTCTGAGAGATAGAAATCCCTTCCAAATCTCTCTCCTTCCAATGTTTACAATTAATATTCAAACTTAATTTGAATATTACGATCTTAAATCTTCCTAAAAATATTCTAAACCAATCTCCTTCAAACCCCACCTCGGAATCTCATTCGAATCTAGATTCTTATTCAAATTCGAACCCCAAACAAATAGGAAAACCCTTATAATCCTAACAGGGCCACAACCTCCCTTTCAGCCGCACCTTCTTTCGGCCCATTTCAAAAGTCCATAAACTCCCCCTAAACTCCTCTCCCTCACCCGTCCCACCTCCTTCCCCCAACCGGACGGCCCAGCCCGCCTCCTCCCCTCCTCTCGGGCCGGCCCACGGTCGCGCGTGTGGCCCAGCTCGCTTTCCCTCGGCCCATGCTCTCTCCCCGCGGCCAAAGCGCGCAGCGCGGCCCCTTTAGCTTACCCTAGCGTCGCCGCAGCGCCGCTGCTGCGCCGCCGATGGAGGCAGCGCCGCCGCTCCGGCGTCCGGCTGGCCACCGGACCTCGTCGCCGAGATAGCCCTCCTCTTCCTCTATCCATTTTCACCCTTCTCCTTTCCCTCCGGCTAAACCTTATCGCTGCTCGCTGCTTCGCAACCCTAGCCAGGATGCTGCCCGATTCCCAAGTTTTCAGGCCAGTCCAGCCTAGCCGTTATAATGCCCGACCAAAACCCTGATCCTAGCCCCACCTAGCAGTTATGCTGCCCAATTCCAAGCCCCAATATCTTCCGGCATAGCAGTTATGCCGCCCAACCAAAAACCCCAGCTGCTAAACCCTAGCCCTATACAGCCGTTGTGCCGCCCAAATAAAACCCTAGGTTTTCGATAAAACCTAGCCCTTATGCTGCCCGACCAAAATCTCACATATTATCAAACACTAGCCGTCATGCTACCCATAATATTCCCAAAAAAATTATTCATATAATTTTCCAGAATATTATTAGAAATCCAAATCCAATATCCCTTAATTATTTAGAAATTTATTTCTAAATGATTAATATAAATATTCAGGAATTATTTAGATATCCAATAATTCCCAGAATGTTTATCCCTAACCTTTCTTTCCACACTTAGAAGCCATCCCACCGGCTAAACCCCTCCTAAGCCCCATCGACCCATCCATTAATTATTATTAAATAATTAATGGATAATCCGTCAGACATCCATCCTGATCCCTAGGTAAGCGCCGGAATATCTCCTTTCTCTTTCTAATCTATAGGCATTGATTGATAAATTGATATTATTTTATGTGTTTTATCATTCGATAGCATGACCGGGCCTCGACGAGACGCTAAGGCTTCCAGGTGCCAGAAGCCCCAGCCTGGTCAGCATCGATAAACGTACGCGATAAGGATCCTCAATAAAGGCAAGTCTTAGCAATTTCCTTGCTCATGTTAATCAACTGCATTAATATGCTCTACTCCTTGCTTAATGTCTGTAGTTGCATTGAGAATTAGCCACTCAGATACCCCCAACTACTAAGACACTACCCAGTGCCAGAAACCCTGGTTGCGAGAGGTACCAAGGGGGAAGAAGATGCGAGGTAGGGTGGATAGTCTCGGAGGAGCTCCTATCCAGAGGTGAAAGTGCATCTAGGCCCCTAAATGTGTTTTGGTAATTAATGACAATCATCATGGACTAACAATTCTATTGAGATGATGAGATTAGGTTAGTCCGGATGAATGGATGAGCTTCAATGATTGATTACGATATATCGCCGTATATTGAAGCAAGAGGATGCTAAAGGAAAAGGTAAAAGATAGGTTGTTTTCTTTTACCGGTCCTAAGGTGTTTTAGAGAAGAGAATTTGACCGGATTGATAGGCTAGATAGCCGTACTATTAAGAGTGGTCAATTGTGGTTGCTTGTTATGATTCTAGTGCCAACTTGCTCAAATAGTATAAGTGCATGCATGAGAGCTAACAAAAGTTAAAGGGAATTCAACCTTGCTGATTTTGGTCAGGCGGACGGTCCGCCCTTGGATGGCGGACGGTCTGCCTCACATCTGGTTGAAGGAAAATCGGCTAAGTGTTGGATTAAGGGGCCCCGCCGTCTTTTTTAGGCGGACGGTCCGCCGGGTACAGGCGGACGGTCCGCAGGCTATTTATTGCATGAGGCGGACCCTTTTCGCGGACCGTTCACGCAGAGACGTTTTCTGGAGGTTCCAGGACACTTTTATAAGGCGGACGGTCTGCCTTTGTGAAACGTAGTCCTTAGTCGTGTAGTGATCTTTTTCTAACTAAGAGGCGGACGGTCCGCCCCTGTTGGGCGGACGGTCCGCCAACCCGTAACGGTCACTTCTGACACGTTTGACTTTTTGAAATAGTAGCCGTTGGGCTCGGGCGGACGGTCCGCCCCCTCTTAGGCGGACGTCCGCCAGTGCTCTGTTTTCACGAGTTTTACACATAACGGCTAGTTGGAAAGGTGGGGAGTATATATACTCGTCCCACAGGTTTGGGGACTCCCTCTTGGCCATTCTGAAAGCTCACTTGACCCAAGAGTCCCCTCTCTCATTTCTCTCTCAATCATTTGCTAAGGGATTGCATTCTTGTGAGTGTGAAGAGTTCTAGTGCATTGTTTTGGATTGCATTGAGCATTGAGGCACTAGGAGAACATCAAGCAAGTGTCATTGGCTTGTTACTCTTGGAGGTTGTCGCCTCCTAGACGGCTTGGTGTGTGATTTCCATTGAGCTCTTCAAGAAGATTGTGAAGAAGCCTTGGAAGATTGTGAGAGGTCTTGTGCTCACCTCACCGGAGCGGTAAAGGGCAACTCTAGTGGAATCGAGGTTTGGAGAGGTTCATTGCATTCAAGCCGGCTTATACATCAAGTGTGACTTGATAGAGAAGCGGTTGAAGCTTTGAATCCACCTCAAAGTGGATTAGGGGTGACCGGCAAGTCATCGACACCACGGGGAAAATTTCGGTCTCTCGTGTGATTGATCATTCCTTCACTCATTTACATTTTGCTATTTGTCTTGATCATTTACATTCATAGAGATTGTATCATACTTGTCACCCTAGGTTGCAAACCTTGACCTAGTTTAAAATCAAGTAGAAATAGGTTTTCTCTTGTGTTACTAATAATTTTTATTAGTGCTTTGATTTTAGTTAAAACCACCTATTCACTCCCCTCTAGTCGGTATCCTAGATCCTACAAGAGGCCTACCTTGGTCGCTTAAGGACCGGTTCTTGGGAAAGTCTTTCCAACGCCATGTACGGCTATACGGGCCAAAAAGGACATAGCCTTCGGGAATGCCCTGTAATGTGAGGCCTCGACTCACACTCTACCAGCTACCTCTGGCAAAGCTACCCCAGGGGCCACGGTGGGCAACGGAAATGCTGGAGACAGCCCCAGACAGAGGGCTGGGACTGGTCGGCACGGGTCGCATGTGACAGGGCTGGTAGGGCCCATGGGCGATGCATGCCCAATTTATATGATGCATCCATACCCGGGTTAGTGTCCTTTTGTGGACGGTTATGCGATCCCTGTTTAGACCCCAGTAGCATCCGTGGGTAGACCCAGATGGAAGCTGTCCAGAGATGGACGCCAGTGGATACGAGTCCCGTAGGGTGGCCCTGCCATTGGCCACGGGAGGGTCGCCTGACCGTATAGTTTCAAGAGTACAAACCTCTGCAGAGTTACCCAATCTATCGATAGCCGTGGCTCTCGGTTATGAGCCCGTCTGGTTAAAGCTCCCACAGATTAGCCAAGAATAACCCATAGGAGTGATGATAATGAGATGATGGTGATTGCAGGATCGACAGAAGGATCCGGGCCAGAATCACCGGGGACTGGTAGGGAGGTTCTTGCCCCTCCAGGACCCAACACCGATGTACTTAATAACCTGTCAACTAATAATGCATATTCATACCTTTGATTGCTAAGTGCTTGCTGAGTACCGTTGTACTCAGTCTTGCCTTCATTGATACACAGGGTTAGGCCTTCTTGGTGCTTTAGCTCATTCCCGTTACGGAATAAGCGCCAGCCCCGCCTTCCGCTAGAAAAGGTAATAAAACTAGTTATTTATACGTTATATATTGCTTTTGACGCTAATCTCTGATGAGATCTGGATCAGTTTACTGATCTAGGGCCTGTTACACGTAATCTCGAGACTTTCGAAAGAAGATGCCCACATCAACCATCACTTCGTTACTGCTCATTTTTTTAATGAAACTTTCTGCTCAATTTGGATACTACGGATCAATTAACTTTGCATAAAGTAAATAAAGACAACAACAAAAAACATGCAGTGAGGCAAAGGTGAGGACTGCACCTCGCAGATCTGAGTAATGGAGGACGACACAGTATGATAGCACTTAAATTCAAATTGGATCTGAAATAAGGTGCAAAAACAAGGCCAGCCAAAATCCACAGACCCGGGAGCACAGAACCTTTTCACCCTTATATCTCACCTGGTCGAATTGCAGGTGGATGTAAAGCAGCACACGACAGTATTTTGGAGTACAAGCATTCTGGAAATACAATTTTATTAAACAAATCCACGTGTGACACCTGATGACTCTCAAAATACATCCTTGCTCATCTGCTTCGCTCGCCAAAGGCATTGAGCTAATGAGCTGTTCTCAGAACTTACATTTCCCTCAAGTCCTCAACCTATAGAGAGTAGAGACTGGTCTACTATTTTCTACCTTGCTCCTTGCACACTACAAAGGATCGTCACAAAACCAAAGAAGCTGTGATTTCACTCCATCACTTCAGGAAACAACTTATTGCACATGACCAACAAATTGCTCAGGTGGAACGCCTTAGTTTATCCAAAGAGTGATCGGCTTTTGTTCCGTTCGAGCCGAGCCTCCCTCTGCAAAGTATTCAAACACAATGGACATAAGATACTCAACAGGGTGAAATAAATGGAAAGAAAAATGTAGCAATCAAGTGTACATACAGAGTGCTTGTTAATGTACAAAACCGTACCAAGAGAAACACTCATGTTAAAAAGCAAAGTTGTATACATATTAGTTCAGATTAATGAATCAAATAACCTGGATTTTAGTACTTGAATATAATAAATACATTTCTATTTGATAACAAAAACATAAAACACGACTTGCTGGGCATGCATAATTATATTGTTATTTGTTAATGTAGACAATTATTACATTCAAATCTTATCAGATTTGCTACAGTGTATTAGCAGGACACAGATCAAGTTCATCTGTGACCTTATCCAAACCTATACAATTATTGTAGCATTTCACGACACAGCATTTACTGGTTTTAATATCAGAAAAGGATAACTCAATGAAAAAGAGGGGGATGAGGGAGAAAGAAACAGGGCAGCTTGGGAAGGTGATATAAGCACTATGGGAGGTACAGAACAGAAAAGACAACAGACATGGCAACAGAAAAGGGTAGTAACAGGATGTCGTTATTTGACCATCGTAAAATTGCAAGTAAATGACCATAGAATGATTTAGTATTCAGGCCATTGCAGTCAAGAGATTGCAGGCCATAGGATCATTTTGGTGAGTTTATAGCTGAAAGTTACAAAACTCTAGTCCTTTACTCGTGTGCATCGAACTACAAGGCATAAGCTAGTATCCAAGGAGGAATGGAGCACTAGTCATATCATTAGAATCTTGGCAGTCAGGATACTGGATGGATGGCGGGTGAAGATATATGTGGATCTGGCAACAAACGTTAAAAACAAGCTAAAACCACCAAATTGGATGACCCTATAAATGTCGGTGCTCGCAATATGGAAATCAGCTTTGAATTGCTCGTAAGCTCGTGAATTAGAAGCACCCTACAGAGAGCTTTGATCTCAGCTAAGCACCGTTGGGATGCTACATCACGGTGCCCAGTTCTGTTGGTAGATGCCAAAGCTACTGGCTTACTGCTGATGCATTTTTTCCTCACATATGTAAAGAGGAAAACATGCATTTTACAGCGGTCAGATTTTCTGAAAATAAGTTTCCCCCATTTGAGCGCAGATAACTACTGTATGGATCTGTGTCAAAATTATTTGCCGAGGTCCTTTAGGAATTAGGATGCACCAAAGTCCAATATGGATCTGTGTCAAAATTATTCGCCGAGGTCCTTTAGGAATTAGGATGCACCAAAGTCCAATATGTCGTTATTTGACCATCGTAAAATTGCAAATAAATGACCATAGAATGATTGAGTATTCAGGCCATTGCAGTCAAGAGATTGCAGGCCATAGGATCATTTTGGTGAGTTTGTAGCTTGAGGTTACAAAAATCTAGTCCTTTACTCATGTGCATGGAACTATAAGGCATAAGCTAGTATCCAAGGAGGAATGTGGATCTGGCAACGGAAAAAACAAGGCTAAAACCACCAAAGTGGATCACCCTATAAATGTCGGTGCTAGCAATATTAAAATCAGCTTGCATTTGCTCGTAAGCTCATGAATCAGAAGCGCCCTACACTCCTAGAGAGAGTTTTAACCTCAGGTAAGCACAGTTGGGATGCTAAATCACAGTGCCCAGTTCTGTTTCTGTTGGTTGATGCAAGCTACTAGCTTACTGCTGATGCATTTTTTCCTCACATGTATAAAGTGGAAAACATGCATTTTACAGCAGCCAGATTTTCTGAAAACATAGTTTCCCCCATTTGAGTGCAGATAGCTACTGTATGGATCTGTGTCAAAATTATATGCAGTAAACCTAGTAGACCAATATGGATCTGTGGCAAAATTATTCGCCGAGGTCCTTTAGGAATTAGGATGCACCAAAGTCCAAACGTGCTTAAAGCTTTCAAAAGAGAAATTTGAAAGGAAAAAAGGCCTAAACACGGTCAATTCAAACATCTTGGACAACTAACACAAAGTGAGACGGTGTGTGAAACAACTGAAACCATCTATCGTGTATCACCACCAACGATTGCAGAGGAATCCTGGGCAAAAGACATACCTCTTTCTTCTTGCACTCCTTGTAATCGTCGAACTGCTGCTGGCACTTGCTCTTGTCTTGGTTGGCCTCCAAACCTTAAGAAACAACGATAGCATCAGCGAGCTACCATAAACGCATGCAATATCAAGAAAATAGCTGCCTAGGTTACGCGAAAGTGTGAAGGGATCGAGGAGAGGAGGAGGAGGAGGCGGCCAGATTGGGGATTCGGGCGGGTTTGGGTACTTGGGCGCATACACTTGAGGGATGCCGTGTACTGGGGGAAGCAGTCGGAGTCGGCGATCCTGGCGGCGCTGGGATACGGCGGCTGCGGCGGCGACGTCCCTGGGGACGCGCGGTGGTGGGTGGGGGACACCGAGGCTGCCTGTGCCGTCGCCATGGTGCCTCGTCGTCGTCTTCTTCCTCTTCCCTTTTGGGCTTTGGACTGAGAGTGTCTTCGTTTTCTGATTTTCCTCTCTCTCTGGTGGTGTTGTGGTGGGGTGGATAAGGCTTGAAGCAGGTAATAATGGGCCGTTATGTGAGTATTTGTAGTTTTGGGCCATACGGATGGACCTACTGGGAATTCTACAACATGGGCCAAAAAGGCACTATTTTTTTCCATTGTCATCTGAGGACAATGAACGGAAGATTAGTTGTGTTAGTTTGCACTGTGCCGAAGACCAAGTTCAGTCAGGACAAAGATCATGTGATGATTAAATGACATCCAGAAAATAAATGTGGGCTCCACAATTGCTTAACAACTCCTGAAAGCAAACCCAGCAGCTGATCAGGTACCTGTACTACTATTCCTAGTCCTAGTTGCTCAGATGCAGAAGCAACCCACGCGCATCATTGAACTAGGAAATAATTAAGAAAACCACAGCATCAGTTTAACAGTAATCCAGGTCAGATATTAGACATCAGAAGACTACAAAAGCACCTCGCAAGAAACAGCGTTGTCTTATGCCTGAATGACGTGCATCTCATATCATGTCTTTTTTTTTTTTCCCTCGAATACATATCTTTTTTTGAAAGAAAGAACACATATTGTCTTGCGCTGCTATCAAGCTTCAGTGCCCAGCTACCTGTAAAAGAAGATCATTAACCTCTCACCCGTGCTGATTTTCCTGCTAACTTTGCGCCTGAGAGGAGAAGGGATCATTTGCAATGGAGTAGATCCCGTTTGCTAAGCCACGATCTTGATTTGTCGTCTCTGGCCGGTGACCTTTAAGAAACGACCTGAGCCGGCCCGATCGGATCTTGAAACCAAAGCTCCAATTTTTACGAGCTCAAAACTCAAACAACAGAGAGATGGAATCTAGATCGCTCCCACATCACGATTTCATGTGCGTCCGAGGAAGATGCGCGTTTCCAATACCATTTCACACTTCAAAATTCTGCTTAAAACATGGCGGCAAGTCATCAACTTGCTAACAGACTATTGAGGCTAGAGGGCTATTTATCCGGCACACTCTTCAGCAAACAGGAGCAGAGGCAGAGCAGCCAGAGGAAGGTGAAGGTGACCCGTCCACTTCGCTCTCGTCCCGCGGCGACCATGGCGGGGCTTCCTCTCGCCGCGTTCGCCGCCGTCGCGCTCCACCTCTGCCTCCTCGCGACCACGACCGACGGCATCCATGCCGGAAGGACGGCCTACCACTTCCAGCCGGCCAAGAACTGGCAGAACGGTAAGCGCGCTGACTTGTCTCTAGGCGTTCGTGCAATTGCTTGATCCAACAGCAAATTTCACTGAACCAATTCGTGTGAATGTCCGATCGCGTGGCGAATTTCTGATCCCGATGGGTGCTTGCGGATGATTCCGGCGGCGAGCAGATCCGAATGGTACGTGCTGGTTCTTGGTCCTTATTCTTCTGTTCTTCTCTTCATTGTCTTTTGTTACTACTGTCTGACAGCTATAGGATTTGCTTTGCTCTGATGAAGCTAAATTAGTAAATTTGGTCACTTAATCATGTCTCGAGTGTGTATAATTGAACCGCACAAATTAAACTCCGTTGGTCTGGATTATATCCCGGGACGAACATAGTAGCAGTCACTAGTCAGAAGCCTGAACCTATCCATTGGTGAGAAGAAAGCAGACAAGGAAAGGAACAAATCAGGGAAAGATGCTTGTGTGGCCCACGTTGATAGGGTAGATTGGATTGCCAAGTGTTCCTGCCACCATGGACCTACTTGGTCTCATCTCTGAAACATATGCTTGCACGCAAGCTTGCCCGCTCCGAGACATGGCCTGTGTTTATGTGTTTAGTTGATGAAAAGTTTTTGTGAAAAGATTTCGGGTATTGATTTTACCAATTTAGGAGTAGTAAATGTGGACAAAAAGGTGGAAAGTTATGTGGATAGGTTGGAAATCTCGAGACGAATCTAACGATAGTAATTGGAGGCTAATTAATCCATAATTATCGGATGGTTACTGTAGCATTACTATTGTAAATCATGGATTAAGTAGGCTCATTAGATTCGTCTCGCGATTTACAGCCCATTCATATAACTTTTCACCTTTTTTGTCTACATTTAATACTTCATGCATCTAAGATTCTCCTTTGATGTGATAGGTGAAAAGATTTCGGGTGGGAACTAAACAAGGGCATGACTGATTAGTTGCAGCCCGGAAATGTCACATCAAGACAATCTTACCAGTAAAAAATCTTTGACAATTGAGAACAAAAATCATCGCGTCTATGAAACTATGCAACTCCCTACATTTTTTGTTTTGCCTAAAATCACCAGACTAGATCACCAGATTGACTGAAAATCTGACGGTTACCTCCGGTGTTATATGAACAGGGCCAATGTACTTCAACGGCATGTACCACTTCTTTTACCAGTACAACCCGCATGGCGCGCTGTGGGACATTGGCAACCTATCCTGGGGCCACTCCGTCTCCGGCGACCTCGTGAACTGGGCTGCGCTTGACACGGCGATCGACCCGACGGCACCCTTCGACATCAACGGCTGCTGGTCGGGCTCCGCCACCATCCTCCCCGGCGGCGCCCCCGCCATCCTCTACACTGGCATCGACGCCAACCACGAGCAGGTGCAGAACGTGGCGTTCCCTAAGAACCCTGCCGACCCGCTCCTCCGCGAGTGGGACAAGCCTAGCTACAACCCCGTCATCCCGCTCCCCGCCGACGTCCCGGGCGACAAGTTCCGCGACCCCTCGACGGCATGGCTCGGTCGCGACGGGCTCTGGCGCATCGCCGTGTCCGCCGAGGTCAGCGGTGTCGCGTCCACGCTGGTGTACCGGAGCGCCGACTTTGTCCGGTGGGAGCGGAACGCCGCGCCGCTGCACGCGTCACGCGCTGCAGGGATGGTCGAGTGCCCGGACCTGTTCCCGGTGATGTTGCACGGCGAGGAGGTCGGCCTTGACACGTCGGAGACCGGCGCCGGGGTGAGCCACGTGCTCAAGCTCAGCGTGATGGACACGCTCCAGGACTACTACATGGTCGGACGGTACGACGACGCCGCGGACGCATTCTCGCCGGCCGAGCCCGAGCGCGGCGACGACGTCCGAAACTGGAGGCGCTTCGACTACGGCCACGTCTACGCGTCCAAGTCCTTCTTCGACGCCCGCAAGAACCGGCGCGTGCTGTGGGCCTGGGCCAACGAGTCCGACAGCCAGGCCGACGACATCGCCAGGGGATGGTCCGGCGTTCAGGTGCCCACTCGCTTGCTTGCTTTGCTCCGACCAATAATCTGACACAGCTCTACTCGATAAACTAACTGATCACTGACTTGTGCGATGCAGACGGTGCCAAGGAAGTTGTGGCTAGACAAGGACGGGAAGCAGCTACGTCAGTGGCCAATCGAGGAGATCGAGACGCTCAGGCGGAAGCGCGTCGGCCTACACCGCAACAAGGCGCTGCACGCCGGCGCCATGAACGAGATCGTCGGCGTCGGGGGGTCGCAGGTGGACGTGGAGGTGGCGTTCAGGGTCCCGAGTCTGGAGGCGGCCGAGGCGCTAGAACCCAACTGGCTGCTGGACCCACAGAAACTGTGCGGGGAGAAAGGCGCCTCCGTGCCGGGCGGCGTCGGCCCGTTCGGGCTCATCGTCATGGCCTCCGGCGACTTGCAAGAGCACACCGCTGTCTTCTTCCGAGTGTTCAAGCAAGATGACAGGTACAAGGTGCTCATGTGCACCGACCTGACTAGGTCGTCTACGAGAGCTGGCGTGTACAAGCCGCCCTATGGAGGATTCGTCGACGTTGACATCGAGGAGCACAAGACCATCAAGCTAAGAACCCTGGTGAGTTATGCTGCATCTCTTATTTCCTCTTTTATTAGTTTATATAAAGTGCACGAGAGGAAATCAATTGACACGGTGAACTGAATCAGGTTGATCATTCGGTGGTGGAGAGCTACGGCGCTGAGGGGAGGGCCTGCATCACGGCACGGGTGTACCCTGAGCACGCGGAGACGAGCAACAGCCACATGTTCGTGTTCAACAACGGGACGGACAAGGTGAAGGTGACCAGGCTCGAGGCGTGGGAGCTCGCGGCGGCGACCGTGAACGTTGGTGACCAAGGCTTGATGATTGTGTCTAAATCCAGAGACGAGAACGAATCCTCCTATTAGCTTCTGGTTGATCTCTTCATATGCGGCCGATTGATTTTGCCACGGCCCATTTGATTTGATTGATGGCTAGAGAGAGAAACAGAGAGATTGTATCACGAATAAGAACATCGGCGAACAAACATTATTGTGCGAAAATCCATTTCTTGATTTTCTTGATTTGGTTGGAAATGGGATTTGGGAATGGGCCAGGAAAAAAAAAATAAAATTCCCTGATCTGGCTCATGGACAGAATTTTGAGCAAGATTTGGAGCTTTCTGACCCTGCGAAAATGCAAGGAGCTTTCTGACCCTGACGTTTCATCAGTATTGATAAGGAGAAGATAGCGCGTTACACCAGTAAACAACTCCTGAATTACTCAGCACCTCATCCGCTTGTCGCTCAAGCATGCCTAGGCACGAATCAAGAGACTGACACACACTATCCACAGGCAGTCAAGTCAAAAACAAGTGTTAAACTTGGAGACTTGGTGGACTATGGCGGCTAAAAGTCTTCGTGCAATCGCAAGCTAACCACATTTTTTATTAGCTATAAAAACACCATCATCCGGCCATGGCAACAGCGTGCAATTTCACTCTTTCCTTCTGTCCTCCATTTCTTGATCTCTTCGTCCTCCCCGACTCACGTCATGAACAGCAAGCAGCGCCTGCCCCATGGCGGCGGCCATGGGAGAAGTGCCTACCACTTCCAGCCTGCCAAGAACTGGATGAACGGTACGCACGCAGCACGTCCATTGCTTGATCATATCAAAGTAACAGAGTCCGGGAGAAGGCAACAGACTGACTTTTCCATTTTCATTTGCATCTGGGGCCCTCCATTTTGCTGGAACACCGTGTATGTGATGAAATCGAACAGATCCCAACGGTACGCATTCATTTTCATCTCTCAGTTCTCTGTCAATAATTCCACCTGCTCTTGGGTTCTCTGCTCAATATCTTTGGACAAAATTCAGTTATAAGTTTGTGATGTAAAGAGACTGAGCGTGTCAGCCATTTCCCGTTCTGCGGCAGGTCCTTTGTACCACAACGGCTTGTACCATTTCTTCTACCAGTACAACCCCCACGGTCCGCTGTTCGACACGGGCAAGCTCTCCTGGGGCCACTCCGTCTCCGGTGACCTCGTCAACTGGGCGTTCCTCGGCACGGCGCTCGACCCAACGTCCTCCTTCGACGTCGACGGCTGCTGGTCAGGGTCGACCACGGCGCTGCCCGACGGCCGCCTCGCCATCCTCTACACGGGGCGCGACGCCGACGAGGTGCAGGTGCAGAACGTGGCGTTCGCCAAGAACCCGTCGGACCTTCTCCTCCGCGAGTGGGACAAGCCCAGCTTCAACCCCATCATCTCCCAGCCCGCCGACGTGACGCGCAACAACTTCCGCGACCCGACCACGGCGTGGCTCGGCCGCGACGGCCTCTGGCGGTTCGCCATCACCGCCGAGCTCGCCGGCGTCGGCTCCACCGTGATCTACCGCAGCGCGGACTTTGTGAACTGGGAGCGGAACGCCGCGCCGCTGCACGCGTCGCCGGGGGTGCCTTGTTGGGAGTGCCCGGACTTCTTCCCCGTGGCGGAGCAAGGCACGGAGGCGCTCGACACGTCGGCGAGCGGCGCCGGGGTCAGGCACGTGCTCAAGCTCAGCAAGGCCGCCGACGAGGACTACTACGCCGTCGGGTGGTACGACGACGAGGATGACACGTTCTCTCCGGTGGAGGACGGCGGCGACGTCTCGAACTGGCGCCGGATCGACCACGGGCACCTGTTCGCGGCCAAGACGTTCTTCGACGCGCGCAGGAACCGGCGCGTGCTGTGGGCGTGGGTCGATGAGATGGACACCCGCGACGACGACGTCGCCAAGGGATGGACCGGCATTCAGGTGATTACCTTACCACTGGCATAGGCATGGCATGCCTTATGATGGATAAACATGTGCTTTGCTCATTGGCTTGGGCGATTGGGTGATGGAGTCTGTGTGTGCTGTGCAGGCGTTTCCGAGGGCGTTGTGGCTGGACAGCGACGGGAAGCAGCTGGTGCAGTGGCCGGTGGAAGAGATCGAGACGTTGCGGAGGAAACGGGTCGCCTTGCTGGGCGCGCAGTTGGGCTCTGGAGGGCTGCACGAGATCGCCGGCATTGAGACCCTGCAGGCGGACGTGGAGGTGGTGTTCGAGATCCCGAACCTTGAGGAGGCCGAGGAGCTCGACCCCAAGTGGCTGCAGGATCCCCAGAAATTGTGCTCGGAGATGAGCGCCTCCGTGCAGGGCGGCGTCGGGCCGTTTGGGCTGGTCGCGATGGCATCTGGCGACATGCAGGAGCAGAGCACCATCTTTTTCAGGGTGTTCAAGCACGACGGAGCGTACAAAGTTCTTATGTGCACCGACTTGACACGGTACCAACTGCAAATCTTATCACTGAATGTCGTTCCTGGATAGCAATTTGTCATTCTAAGTTAGACTTCACAACTATTGCACGTTGTATAGGTCATCAACCAGAGAGGAGGTACAGAAACCGATCTACGCAGGATTCGTCGACGTGGACGTGGAGAAGGACAAGAGCATATCGCTAAGAACACTGGTGAGATTTCCGTTACGTGACATTTTAGAGTTGCAATTTCCAATACAGAACGCCTCTTAAATTTTAGTTGACACTTAGTTACACGTCAGGATTAACAGAGCTAACAATTATTACGTGACGAAATGCAGATCGATCACTCTGTCATCGAGAGCTTCGGAGGTGGGGGCCGGACCTGCATCACGGCTCGAGTGTACCCTGAACACGTCGCAACAAGCAACAGTCACCTGTATGTGTTCAACAATGGATTGGACGCAGTGAAGGTTTCCAAGCTCGAGGCGTGGGAGCTTGCCACGGCAAGCGTCAATGTCGAAGATGATGATGGCCTGGTTGCGTTGCTGCCGCCGCTGGTTGTTCCAATCCTAGCGGATGACGCTGAATAGGCGCAGCGCACAACTACCATCATCACGTGGAGTGAAGCACGATTTCAAATAAAGCTATAGTTTGTTCAATATGGTTGTGCTGGAGATGGACTGTCCTTGGTTATTATATTACGACCTAATAACATCATTTTTAGTGGTCTGGTGTCTGAAAGATGTAACTTTGGTTAAGTAAATTGTCTAGAACTATCATACTCAAACCAAAACATTTGTTGCAAAATGTACGCCTACTCAGTGTGCCAAATATGTGGTTCAAAAATGCAAAATAGCATGTTCTTCGAGGCAAGGTTTGTCCGGCACCTAAAATTTAGGTATGGCCAAACAACCAACGAAATATCACACTATTAGCGGTAACTTTGCACGAAATGGTAAAACTAGGTTTACCAATTGAAGTTTATTTAATAATATAACAAATATATTCATTTGTCTGTTTATGTTTAAATTTCCCTCACCTCTTAATTATCATTTTCAGCCAACGAGTTACTAAATGCCATTGCCCAAGGTGAAGTTTAACGGTTTCTAGAGATCCACCGATCTTTATCCTTGGTGACATAATTAATAAGGTCATTATTTGTTGTCTGGTGTCTGAAAGATGTAACTTTGGTTAAGTAACTGTCTAGAGTGATCATACTCAAATCAAAATCCTTGTTGCAAAATGTATGTCTTACTCCTTGGGCCAAGTATATGTGCTTCAAAAATACGAAATAGCGTGTTCTTGGAGAAGGGTCTATTTTGAAACCGTAACTTATTCAAGATATGCCTCGGCACCTAAAAATTTAACTATGGCCAAACAACCTACGAAATACCGCAATATTAGCAGCAAATTTTCATGAAATGGTAAACCTAGGTCAAGCAATCAAATGTCTTTAATAATATAGCAAATATACCCATTCGTTTGGTCATGTTTAAATTCCCCTCGCCCCTTATTCTTTGATTTCCTCAAATGTGCAAGAGATTTTCAGCCAACCAGTAACTGTCCCCACAGCGAGGTTTAAGGGGTTTAGGGTTGTAGAGATCTATCAATCATGATAGGGAGGCCCGGGGCAGCAAGCAAACATGAGGTAGGTTGCAAGCGGTTTAGAATGCAGGAGGATGGTCGCAATAAGCAACAAGTTGGATCATTATAGAAGGGACAATTTGTAAAAGGAAAAGTATGGGAGATCATCGATGTTTGTTGATTAATTAAAAGTAGATCATTATGACGAACAAGTTGTATCCTTGCCATTTACTCTAACAAAAAGACATCCATCGTTTGCTGAAATTTGTTTAAAAAATGGTGACCTGAGGCATAGCAGCACCCTTAGTCCTGGTCAAAAGAAAAGGTGAGAGTGGGTTCCACCAAAGGAATTACACTAAACATCTGACTAGATCTGATCAGGATGCTTACGTTGGAATCTGATATGGGGACTAATTGGCCATTAGCGCCTAACAAAACATAGTGCACATGGTTGCAGAGTCATATGATAGATCATCATAAACGTGATTAACAGTAACTTAACTCAGGATCTCTAGTCTAGATCTAGATCACGCCTAATACATTAATCTAATGCGAAATTAGATGGACTTAGTACTTACCCGTACTTAATCTGTCCATGATTGAAGGTTGATGACGCTGTCGCAGATCCGTAGATGAAGTAGATGTACAACAGGGACACCGCGCTTCCACGCCTTCCAGCACCTTAGTGATTGATAGGATTAGGGTTAACTAGAACCCTAAAGGCTAATTCGTGATTAACTCACGGATTAGGGAAACCAGGGGTTTCCCCTTAGGTTATATAGCGCTGTAGACGTGGGGACGGGCCCTTAAATGGGCTGAGTTTGTCTTCCAATCAAAGACAACTAATAGGGATTAGTCTAGGATTAGGTTTGGGCCTGAAGGCCCAATAGACATGACCGAGGTCAAATCCAACATTCTCCCCCTTGACCGATGGTCAATAACTTATTCTTATAATATTCAATTTTACTGATCACGTGAAGGTGGATATACACAGATCAATAATCTCCCGCTTAATCGAACAATCTTAATCTTAAACTTACTTGTGTTCGCTTTATGTTCACACTCAATACAGTAGCAAAACCCAGCGGATGAGTCATCGGCAGACATTACATATCGGGACACCAACAACCAAAGTCCACTATAGTATCTTGATAGAACACTTATCAACTTATTTGGGAGTTTATTTATTCGGCCTCATCCAGAATCATATTAGAGGTTAATCATCAAATCCATACTAATCTCGCGAAAATAGGATAAGAGACAAAACCATCAATTAGTCATGTTGCTAGCAACTTACTTAAAGCATTAAATTGACTTGATCCTGGGACCCTTCTTTCATAACAATATATTTTTTCAATGTAGTTGACACCATCAACTATATATCATTACTTGAAAAGGAATATTGTAATCAAATACAGCAGCATTGATTTGAAATCAATGTTAATACATTAATAATACCAGAATATATCTCACATGCCTGCCTAAATCATGCCATACAAAATTAGCCTTGATTACGCTAATCTTGTTTTAGAGCTTTCTGCAGAATCGCTCAGACCCGTAAGAGTGAAGGACGTAAACTTAATGTGCACAATTACATCTATACACTTTTACAAAACTTTATCTGAATAGTACTTAATTAAATAAGCATGATATTTGATGCATTCATCTTTTATACACCTTCCTCCAGTGGACCTCCCCTGGACTAAGACTAACAAAATTTGTCAAGCATTCCGGCTTGTCATGCTAAGTCAATTACTTATAGATCTTAGCATGTAGCTTCTAATTGAAGCATTAGGAACGTCTTCCTATTTAATTAGACTTAACCTTTATACTTAAATAAAATTTATTACATTACGCAAAGAAAACAGGCATAGCTGTGTATGCATTCACATTTTATCACTTCAGAGCTTTTCTTAACATTTGCCCTTTAGTGACAATCCCAATACTCATTTTGGTCCCATCTCAGTGTTATGCTCCCCCAGAACTTAACAGAGAGCTTCACTAAGATGCATCTTATGATACGATGAAAACTTTTCCCCATTCTTTGAATGCAAACTCAATTGTGTTAGCTTATAGAGAAAACATTCACCTTAGAGTATCAGGATAATAATTAATGCACCTTAGCTTTACAAATGAACCATGGTTGCTCATGATACATACAAACTTATTGTGAGTTATGAACTTAGTAGCTTAGTTTCTTTTGGAATCACTTTCAAACCTGTAGACCCATTATAGCCTACTGTATTGACTCTATCAGAATTTGCTAATAAAAGAACTATATATTATGTTAAAGTTCACATACTCCTTTATGACCTCTTTATTTCAACTTAAAGGTAACTGAGGGTCTCACTTTTGTGCCTAATACTTATCTTATCATTAAACATTACATATCTCTATTGTGGTTAGACAGCTAATGTACATCCTCAACAGAGTTAGACAAAGAATGGGGAAAATACTTATGGCACAATATAAATATATATGAGAAAATCATATATTTATATATATCTTATCTTAAAACAACAATACAGAGAAAAACTTATCCTATATCTCATTAAGATTTTCTTCTCCCCCATTTCCTTTCTTCTTAGTGAACTTCCATTAAACTCTGAACAATCAAAATATTAAATGTGTCGGACCATAAACTTATCTGAAATAATTTACAATGGATGCTCTTTAACTTATTTATCTTTGGCATGACATTTACTATATCTTTCTTAGATACCACTGATAAACTTCCCTTGCTAATCTAGCCCACATCAGCGGTGGCCAGAAGATGAACTAGAGTAGCAAAGCTATGATTAAATATTCATAAAACAGCGGTGGCCAGAATCATGAACATAAATCATACTTCAACCGACTCTGATTCAAATTGAACTAATCCACAACAGCGGTGGCCAGAAAATAGATAGAACAATAGAACCGGTGAAAAAAATATCCCGTACCTAGCGGTGGCCAGAATAAAGAATAAATCACATTGACTTATTTGAGGCAGTTGGTAATCGTGGAGTATAACTCCTATTACAATGGTATTATGACTCGCATTATAAACTTATTCTTAATTGAAGCAATGAGATGTAGCGAGTACTTTAATTTTGCCCTTAAAACTTTACGGACAATAAAATGTTATGGAGAGAAAATTATAACTCTACTAGATGAGAGCAAATCTTAACTAGTATTATTAGCAGAAACATCTCAAAACTGATGAGACATTCCATTCTCCCCTTCGAATTTGTGGTCTAAACGTGAGTGTGCCACATATTCGACAAGGTCTCATCACTGCTTAACTTAATTAACTTTAAATAACAGTCAAAGACAATTGCGATGAAAATTGGTAATAAATGAACTTGATGATGTATTATTACTTATTGAGAACACAAATATCCAGAATTTCTCATCGCAGAAAACAAATATGTTCATTCTTAATCTAAAGTACATCACCAGCTTGAAAATAAAGCTAAACTAATGACTTAATTCTAATGCGAAGCTCCAGAGTCTTTGACTTTGATGAAGTCTTGTAGACTTTGCTCCCCTGAATCTCCCCTCCTTTAAGGTCCAAGAATACCTAGAGGAAGTTTAATATGTGCAAATGCACCTGAGTTATTCCACCTTAAATTAGTGGGAGCAAATAAACTTAATGAAAAACTTCTGAGACAACTGAAATACCTTTCTTCTGAAGCCATGCAATTAATCTGGGGCATCGCTCTTGCATGTGGTTGACTGACTTGCAAAAGTTACAGATGACTTGAGCGTGCATTTCTTTACTAGCACGCTTATCATAGTTCTCAGGAAGAGAATCCATGATGAATTGCGCAAGATAATCGCTCTGGATATGTATCCCAAGCACTTTCAACTCTTCAGCTATGCTGACCATGCTCTTAATGTGTACGCTCAATGCACCTTGATCATTGTAACGCGAGGTTATTAATTTCTTAACGAGGAAACTGGATAACTTATATTTATATGTTTCCTCAATTGAATACATTAACTCCTTAACTGATAATTCCTTACCATTTATCTTAGTAGGAAAAGAACCTCTCAAGGCCTCAATGATGGTTTGTCTAATGGCCATCTTTGCCAAGTCATTGGATCTCTCCTATTTTTCTGACTTTGAGTTGTACTCACTTATCTTATCAACATAATTTTGAGTTCCAACCGCCGGACAGTTGGCTTATCCTCACGTAACGCACAATCAAGATCCAAGGTCTTGAGAATGCCTAGCACATCTTGATTCCAACTAGGCAAGTTTGTGCCATCATAATGCTCAATGGTGCTTAGCAACTTTGTATAATCAACTGAAAATTCATAAATAAAACATATCTCAGTAATAGCAGCAACAAGATGCATATAAAAGTATGAAAATAACCCTACGGTGGTCTGATTAAAATCACGCAAACAAGTAACAACTTGCAATCACCGGTGGGGAAAACAAGAGAAAATTGACTTAAACTCGTAATTAAACAACGGTGGTTGAATTAATCACAAGTTTACTCTATATGAACTTCCCGGTGGTTCCATTCAAATAGAGGCATCTAAATGCACTTGGTGGATGGAGAATGAACTTTCAGCTTAACTTATGTTAAATAATGCAAAGTTTAAACTTAACTTATGCGAAAACATGGCAAAACTTAATCATAATGGATACTATTCTAAAAGCATTTCTTAAATAAAGTTATTCTGAATTTAAACTTAAACTTAAAAGATACTTAATGGTAAGGAAAAACAGTGCAAGAAAATAAATAAAATGCACCATAAAGATATTATGCTCATGAAAAACTTAAAACTTTATTTGATGAGCACATTAAAAACTTAGCATTTCTTAATTGCATAAAAGTAACATGAAAACTCTACTTATATATATCAGTGCATAATTAAATAAAACTTAAATAAAACTTAATAGCTCAAAACTCAATTTGCAATTAAGAAATAAACTTTCACTGAAAATAATGAGCCAATGAAAACTGAAAGGTCAAAAACTTAAATATACATCTTAAATAAATAGTATAACTTAATGCTTAACTTTCTTATGCAAGAAATAATTTATACTTAATGCGGAAGCAATAAACTTAGAACTTAAATCTTAAAACTTAAACTTAAAACTTAATTTATTAAAATTTAAAGATGAAAAGAAACATCAATCACTTAAAAGTTTACTCATGCAATTATTGACTTAACTTAGCGCGGAAATAAATTTGAGCTTAAAAGTAAAAGGGACTGAAAGCTTGCATAAAAGAGAAAACTTGTTTAGCCCGTTCTCTGAAAACGGCCCAGTGCAGCCCGCGAGCATGCACAGCCCGACGCAACGCGCTGAACGCGCACGCGCGGCCCATTGCGGCCCAGCACGTCACGGCCCAGCTTAGCGCAGCGGCGCCACTCACGGCTCGGGCTCGGGTCAGCTCACTGCTCAGCACGCGGCTCGCTTCTCACTTAATGGGCTTTGAGCCCGGCAGCCAATGGCTGGGCCGCGCATTCGGCCCGTCGCCAACGCCCGCGTTGCGTCCGCGCTGATCCGAGCCGTTCGGCAGATCGGACGGCTCTGGACGGCCGGCGCTCACTTAAATGGCCGAAATCGGCGGGGAAGAGGCAAAACCCTAATCAGTCTTCTCCTCCCCCCCCCCCCCCCGCCCGAGTAGCCCGGCTCGGCGCCGCCGGCAGCCAGCGGCGCTCCGCCGCCCGCACCCGCCACTTCTTCCCCTCCACCTCCCGTGAGCATGAGCGCCAAGATCCGAGAGGACCTCAACCGCTGCACGCCAGAGCACCGCCGAGCCGGAGCGCCGCGGGCCTCCTCTGCGCGCCGCGTGCGTCTCGCGTGCGGCTCGCCGAGGGGCTCCGTTGGTGCTCATCGGCCGGCAGCGAGGGCGCGGGAGCTTATGCTTCACCAGAGGTGATGCCGCGGCCAAAGACCCGCTACGCCGTGACCATTCCATGTCACGAGCGCGAGCGGGGCTGAGGCTGGCCGGCCTGAGGACAGCGGTCGCGCGCACGGCGAACTTAAGCCACGCGCGGCCGCCAAGGCTATGGTAAGCCTGCCTTCTTAGGGTTAGGGTTTCGGGGAACTAGATCTGAGATCTAGGGTTTAGGATTCGAGATCCCCTGTTTTTTTTCACTGAGATGTTCCCCTTCTTAATGTTTCGGGTGAATCTGAGATGTATGTACATGATGTACTTTTCGGGGTTGGGCTGAGAAGATGTAAAAACGGTGCGGGTGGGCTGTGATTATGCTTAAAAACTTGTAAAACATGAATGCCGAAAACCCTAATCATGTAGTACTTAGGCTAAAACATGAAACTTAACATTAACTTATCTGATCTAGTGACAGAAGCATGAAAACTCGACTAAAACTTGACTGAAATGAACTGGATGTTCACTGTTCTTGAACAAAACGTAACTGAACGCTTCTGTTTGCATGAAATTGAACCAAAAACGAAAGATTTGGGCACTGGTTCTTTGGTAACCGAAGTTAAACATGACGAAGACCTAGAAACCGAGACTGATCTAAACCTCTAGGCTTCGGAACATCCATTGACTGAATTGAAACTTAACTAAAACTTGATCTTAGATTAACTGAGAACATGAACAGAGGCTTAAAAGGGCTTAGGGGATAAAGATTGGACTAGGAGGCGACTGGTACCAATTGATAGATCATCATAAACGTGATTAACAGTAACTTAACTCAGGATCTCTAGTCTAGATCTAGATCACGCCTAATACATTAATCTAATGCGGAATTAGATGGACTTAGTACTTACCCGTACTTAATCTGTCCATGATTGAAGGTTGATGACGCTGTAGCAGATCCGTAGATGAAGTAGATGTACAACAGGGACACCGCGCTTCCACGCCTTCCAGCACCTTAGTGATTGATAGGATTAGGGTTAACTAGAACCCTAAAGGCTAATTCGTGATTAACTCACGGATTAGGGAAACCAGGGGTTTCCCCTTAGGTTATATAGCGATGTAGACGTGGGGCCGGGCCCTTAAATGGGCTGAGTTTGTCTTCCAATCAAAGACAACTAATAAGGATTAGTCTAGGATTAGGTTTGGGCCTGAAGGCCCAATAGACCTGACCGAGGTCAAATCCAACGTCATAAACTAAGCTAAACTAAACTAAACCCTAGGATTCTAGGAGGCCTGTCCACTTCAAGCGTTCTGAAAAATGTAAAGTAGTCAGCAATAACAGCAGCGATTTGCTCTAAGGATTCGTCACTGTCCCATTCGTCTTCGTCAGTGCCAATGGCAGCATTTCCGTTCGCCATAAGCGCTGTCGCAGTGATCTTGTGCTCCGTTCTTCTCCCCCCTTCTTCTTGTTCGCCCATCTGCGCCGCAAGGACGCAGGACCATGTCAGGACGGCGTTCCACTTCCAGCCGGCCAAGAACTGGCAGAACGGTAAGTTTTCAAATACCTCGATGGCTTGATGTCAATTAGAGCAGTGATGGACTTTTAGCAAACTCTCTCTTACTGTTGTGGAATCTCTCGTCTCCTCTGGATGGAAATTCATGGGCACACGACGAGAACTTGCAGATCCAAATGGTACCTGCTCTTGTCCTGGTACTTGCTCGATCTGTTCTTGGTTTAGTTCCTCAGTCCCTGATTGCTCGGCCGTCGTTGACCAACAGGGCCCGTGTACTTCAACGGCATGTACCACCTGTTCTACCAGTACAACCCGCACGGCGCGTTGTGGGACGTCGGCAACCTCTCCTGGGGCCACACCGTCTCCGGCGACCTCGTGAACTGGGCCGACCTTGGCAACGCGCTCGACCCGACGGCGCCCTTCGACGCCAACGGCTGCGCGTCGGGGTCCGTCACCGTCCTCCCTGACGGCAACCCCGTGATCCTCTACTCCGGCATCGACGCCGCCCGCCGGCAGGTCCAGAACATCGCGATCCCCAAGAACCCGCGCGACCCGCTCCTCCGCGAGTGGACCAAGCCTAGCTACAACCCCGTCGTTCCGGTCCCTGCCGACGTCTCGCCGGACAACTTCCGTGACCCGACCACCGCATGGCTCGGCCGCGACGGGCTGTGGCGGTTCGCCGTCTCCGCGGTGGCCGGCGGCGTCGGCTCCACGCTCGTGTACCGCAGCGCCGACTTCCTCCGCTGGGAGCGCCGCGCCGCGCCGCTGCACGCGTCGCGGGACGCGGTCATGGCCGAGTGCCCGGACCTGTTCCCCGTCGCGTCGCCCGGCGTGCCCGAGGGGCTCGACGCGTCCGCCGCCGCCGTGAGGCACGTCCTCAAGGTGAGCATGCCCGACACGCTCCAGGACTACTACGCCGTCGGCCGGTACGACGAGGAGACGGACACGTTCACGCCGGACGGGGAGGAGGACGCGCGCGAATTCGGTGACTACCGGAGGTGGAGGAGGATCGACCACGGGCACCTGTACGCGTCCAAGACGTTCTTCGACGCGCGCCGGAGCCGGCGGGTGCTGTGGGCGTGGGTGAACGAGTCCGACAGCGAGACCGATGACGTCGCGCGGGGGTGGTCGGGCCTCCAGTCCTTCCCGCGGGCGCTGTGGCTGGACGCCGGCGGGAGGCAGCTGGTGCAGTGGCCCGTCGAGGAGATCGAGACGCTGCGGCGGAAGCACAAGGCCATGGTGGGCGCAGAGGTGGAGGCCGGCGGGCTGCGGGAGGTCGAAGGCGTCGAGAGCTCGCAAGCGGACGTGGACGTGGCGTTCGAGGTCACGAGCCTCGAGCGGGCCGAGGGGCTCGACCCCAGCCGGCTGATGGATCCCGACGCGCTGTGCGCCGAGAAGGGCGCCTCCGTGCGCGGCGGGGTCGGGCCGTTCGGGCTGCTGGTGATGGCGTCCGGCGACGACCTGCGGGAGCACACCGCCGTGTTCTTCAGGGTGTTCAGGCTCCTCCACGAGTACACCGTCCTCATGTGCACTGACCTCACTAGGTACGACGAAACAATTTTTTTTTGGGGGGGGCTGGAACATTCTCTCTCGATCAGGCCATGACGTGGCAAAACCTGTCTGTTACACGCAGATCCTCGACGAAGACAGGGGTGTACAAGCCAATTCACGGAGGGTTCGTGAACGTGGACATAGAGAAGGACAAAAGCATATCGCTAAGAACATTGGTGAGTGAGCTCACTACTCGGCATGCTTCTTACAACTTTCAATTCCTAGCTACCGTGCACGCTTGGCACTGACAATGTGTATATGCTCTCTCCTCTCGTGCTTTTGCTACACACAGATTGATCGCTCCATCGTCGAGAGCTTCGGAGCCGGAGGGCGGACGTGCATGACGGCCAGAGTGTACCCCGACCATGTTGCAAGATGCAGCAGCCACATGTACGTGTTCAACAATGGATCGGATGCGGTGAAGGTGCCCAAGCTCGAGGCCTGGGAGCTTGCCACGGCAAGCGTCGATGCTATAGCAGCTGAAGAAGGCGACGGCTTAGCTGCATCCGGTGATATGTGTAAAAGCACGGCCTATTATTAGCATGATATTTATTACTTGGTTCGAATGATTACATTGTAACAACATGATGAAACAAATTTAGATGATAGAAATATATTGTCCACGTCCAAAATAACAAGTACGTGGAATCCAACTAAAGCAAAACTACTGTAGCACGACTCTTGAAAGTGAGATGAATAATCTGATGAGGAGCAAAACGCGAATCCATCACGGCGGCAGCCGGCTACTTCTTCACTGAATTGAACTCAGGCAGGTCGGTCTCAAACGCTTTCACCAGGTTCCCAAAGTAATGCCTCGTGGCGTTGGTGAGGACCTCGAGCTCCTTCTTGTAGGCCCTGTACTTCTCGTTCAAGGCGTCAGCGCTTTCTTCATTGTCCTTGTACAGTTTCTTCCTGTCCAGCTCCGCGGAGGAGTGCAGTTTCTCCAGCCTCGAGTTGGCGTCGTCCTGCAGGTGGTCGAACAGGCCGCGCTTGGCCGTCATTAAATTCAAGCACAATCACAACTAGAATCCATAGCGACAGTAGAGAACAGATGCGTGCTACCTACATATCGATGCGCACATACAAGCCTTCAGCTAGAGCAGCTAGTCTGGAGTCCGGGCAGGAAGTCAACGACGACGAATCGACGATTGCTTGCTGCAGATCAGCACAGGCGGACAGTCGACTGAGGGCGGAGAAGGAGTCGACGCCGCGCCTAGCCTGGACTGATAGAGACCATGTCGTGCTCTCTGACTGCCTCACCGTCGACGCCGCGCCTAGCCTGGACTGATAGAGACCATGTCGTGCTCTCTGACTGCCTCGCCGTCGCGGCCGCTCATCGCGTCGCTGTCCCGGCCGGCTTGCCGCCTCGATGTGCTGTGACGGCGCAGGGGAAGGAACGAGAAAGATTGAGAGGAGTCTAGGTCTCCAGAGACTCGGTGGAATGGTAATTTTATCATGGGCTATTGGGCTGTGATAAGTTAACTCCAGGCTGGTGGGCTGAATACTCTAGATGGCCACAAAAATTAACATGTTTTCGGGCTCCATGGGTCCCCTCGCGGGGCAAAACTGACCCCTGTCCCCGCCCCGGTCCAGTTTCAGGTCCCCGCCTCGTTGCCCCCGCGGGGCAAAATCGCCCCCGTCCCCGGTCTGCACGGGGCGGCCCCCGCGGATCCCCCGCCCCACGGGGAAAGTTGCCACGCTGAGCGGCGGCGGCGCGGTAACTTAGCCCCGGGGCGTCTTTCCTTACTTTTTGCGGTGGTTTAGTTGCCAGCCCTAGCTATTTACGGTGATGCTAATCCGCGGACTTTACCTATCAATTCGGATTTTCTTCCTAAATTGTAACGAACTCTTCGGGAAATCGTTGGTTCTGATTTGAGGATATTCTATTTCCTTCAGATTTCGTGGCGAAATCTGTCATTTTCTTTTTCTGAACGGACGGCTTGAATTTTGCGGAGATTGGAGATATATAAGTAGGTCTAGCGTGATCGTAATCGTGATCGATTACATGGTAGGATACGCGGGGTATCAGGATGAGCTCTTTCCGTACGACTTCTTCTCGGTCAAGTACTTGGTCCCCGGCGCGTCCTTCCCGTACTTGTGTCACGACGATGTGGTTGTTAGCGAACGCGCCCTCAGTGTAGTGCTGGAAGTGGTCGCCGGCTCGCCGCTGGCTTCGCCGGGTGTTTAGGGGCGCGCATCGCCGAGGTGGGCACTCGGCGCCACCGCCGGCGTGCATCGGGACGGTCTCTAATTGGTTCCATAATGGGTGGGCGCCGGTTCCATCGTGCGGAACAGTTACGCCGCGCCAGCTCATGGTGCCCATCGCGCGCCGTCGCCGGGCCTTGAGCATCGCATGGCTGCTGCCAGAACGAACGCACGCTCTGGCGAGCCACGGCGTGAGTGCAGCGGTGACGGCGTCCTAGCGGCCATCAGAGTTGGACGGTATCTCGAGCAGAGGATCGCCGCGCGGCAGCCGGTTGTGAGCCATGGCTTCGCTGTCTTGCTGCTTGCGAGGGGAAGTTGATGAGAGGTTCCAGGCGGACCGTCGGAGCTGAGCTGCGTCGTCGTCAGCCCCGAAACGAAGTGAAGTGGCAGGTGGCAGCGGCTGCCGGCCATGGATGGCCACTGCAAGCGGATGGATTCACGAATGGAGGTCCGCGGGAGGAAGTGGGTGATCTGGAGAAACCTACGGGATGCGCCGGTGATCCCGCAAGCCATGGGGCAGCGGTGGCGGCGCGCGCGCTTTGCGACGGCGGGTGGACGGTACCTGGAATACCGTCCGGGGTGGACGGTATTTGAGATACCGTCCACCCCTGGGTCACTTCAGATCGTTGGATCCATCGCTTGCGGCTCAGATTGCGCATTGACTTCGGTCAGAGGCTGTCAGGGAAGGGAGCCGCGTCCTCGCCAGACAGGCACGGCCCACGGGACGCGAGCCGAGCATGCGCATGCGGCCGTCAGGACGGGGAGCGCCGCCGCGGGTCAGCATCGGAGCGTGGCAGGCAGCGGCGAGCTCGCGTCCGCGGCGTGGCGCGTCTCCGGTGGGACAGAGAGAGGTTTTGGGAAGGGGGAAGCCGGCGGACAGGCAGCGAGTTTTCAAGGGGGCGTGCCGCGAGCTGGTTACTTACTCTTGGGGATATACGTACGGTGGAGCCCGCCGGGCGAGGAAGCGGTTCCGGGCGGCGTTCGCTGCTGGCCGGGAAAGCGAGGCCCGCGCGGACCGGACCAGCCGATGTGCAGTTGTGCACGCTGAGACATCGTGGAAGCCAAAGCGGGCAATGCAGTCGAGCTGGAGCAGATCATGGTACACGGCATAAGATGGAACACAGCAGCGCTGATGATGATGAATCGACCAACAGCTTATCGCGAAGCTCGTTTATTTAGTCTCTGCCAAAGTATACACCGTCGGCAATTTGCCTCGTACGAGAAAAGAAGCAGCATTGGCAATTCAACGAAACAATACGACAAACGACAACGGCGAGCTAGTAGGTGCCGCCTACTAGCTAGCTAGTCCATGGCGTAGTAGCAGCATTCCTTGAACGTGCCCCAGTTGCAATGGCATCCAACGCCCCCAATTCCGCCGGTGCACGGGGACAATGCATGCTCCTACAAGGCTGCAATCGACGGACCCTTCTAGCATGGCATCAGTTGCTTTTGGTTTTGGATGCTTGTTATTGCTGCGCTCGTGAATGAGATCTCTGTGCAGGCCAATCGCCGAGCAACTCTAGCCCAGCCTTCAAATGAGGCTCTATCTTTATTCGTAAATTTCTTACCAATGAAACTCATCCCTTCTCTTTCTTCGTAAATTTCTTACCATGTCATCACTTTTGCTTACACAACATGTGTCTTATTCATTGATTTTGAAACCCCTATTAAATTTCCTGGCCTGAATGTGACGAAATGGACTAGTAATAATTCTTAAAGTTATCATAGTATAAATTCGTATATGGTTAAACATGTGCATGAAACAAGAAAAATGTGATCAATCTGAAATTCTTCCTTTTAAAAATGCCAAATTTGCCTCTTTTAGGCTATCCGATCCCAAGCACCAATTGCGCACGCTACTGGTGTTCGAGTGCATGTCGAACGGCAACCAGGGACTACCTGGACCTGAAGCAAGGGAGGAAGCCGATGGACTGGCAGACCTGGATGAGCGTCGCGCTCGGTGCTGCGAGGGGGCTGGAGTACCTGCACGAGGCTGCGGC
Organism: Urochloa ruziziensis; assembly: GCA_015476505.1. Taxonomy (NCBI): domain Eukaryota; kingdom Viridiplantae; phylum Streptophyta; class Magnoliopsida; order Poales; family Poaceae; genus Urochloa; species Urochloa ruziziensis. Next base: position 50,051,140 of record CM027125.1, read on the forward strand.
GCCGCGGATCCTCCACCGTGACATCAAGTCCACCAACACCCTCCTGGATGACTAGTTCAGAGCCAAGGTTACTTATTAGCATAATAGGCGTGGTTCAGTATTTTCAGTCAGTGGCCTGGCTGCTTGTGTCACTGAATGCTGAGATTTCTCCTCTTGCACATCACGGACCTTTTTTCAAAAAAACATCACGGACCTCGGCATGGCCAAAAAAACATCAGAGACTTCCACTAGCATATTGATCTCTGCTGCAATACCATTTAGATTCATGTAATTACTTGAACTGTTTTATTCAGTATGGTCTTGCCATCTTATGTAGCAGTGGTTCAGTCAAAAGTTAGTCATTTTAATTACATTGAGAGCATACATTCTGACAGCGTAAATATTCTTGCAAATGCACATACAATGCTTAGATCTTTTCTGGGTACTAAGAAAGCTTAGCTTTAGAAGCACTGAAAAAAGAACAGATTCATTTAAAACGTGTTCCTCTGTTCATGAAACAAAAAAAAAAGCACAGCCAAAGAACAATGCACTTTGCTGAGCCAAATGTACTACCACTGCACCAGATGTAGCAGTGCTTAAATTTACAATAAAACTGATGTATCAGTAGTTGAATAGCAGCAGTTAAATTCATAGTACAAGTGATGTATCAGTAGTTACTTGTTCTATTACCGACTCTGATTATTGATGCATTCATTCTGTGAGGTTGAGAAAATATGGGTGGTTAGTTAACCAAAATCTATTGTAATGGTGTTCTGTACTGGTGCAAGATATATTCACAAGTTCACCGGCTGGATATTTAAAATCTTCGTTTGAATCGGACGTTCTGACAGTGAGGTGAGTCAAGCAGAAGTCCAGGCGAGACGCGCGAGAGCTACCTGTACGGCTGTACCTACCGGGAACTCTGACCGAAGCTCTTCCGGAAACGGAATGTGCAGGATGACAACGATTCAGACCAACACACCATCATCTGAGGCCCTCCTGTTCGCTGCCAGTCGCTGCTGATCAACTGAGGCCCTCCTGTTCGTTGACCGATTTGGACTCGAAGACGGACGACGGCTCGACAACTAGTCACGGCGGCCCGTATGGATGAAATTGGGCCGAAGTTGTGATATGTGTCCGGAAGGCCTCCCTTAGGATCCACCCACCAAAGGTCCCATGGGCCGGGCTTATATTGTTTGTCTTGCAGTCTACTTTCCCACCGGTGGTCAGCGTCAGAGAGAAAGAGCCACCACAGCACAGGTCAGCTGCCGTCGGCCTCGCGTGTGTCCTTGGACGTTACCAACGGATGGCAGTGTATTTCTGCTACATTTCACGGCACTTTCTGACACGATCCGCCCGCCTAGTGTCAATCCGCGACGCTACGTATACTCCACGTCTCCACGTGTTGGCAGGCAGAGACGTACTGTACTAGTAGAACCAATGACGAGCGGGCTAACCTACGGGGTACTGTACGTCGTAGCACTAGCACACGCTAAACTGGAGACCAGAATTCCAAGTACGCATGCAGATTTCAGATCAGGAAAGAGAAGATGACCGAGTGGCCGGTGACCGCGGACCTGGCCGGCGCGCGGAACCACGGAACGAGGCAAGGGGAGGTCACGAGAAAACGAGCCGAAAAGCGGGTGTCACATCCGCACCCGCGCGGCACCACCACGCTAGGACCAGAAGTCCCCAAGCAAGCATGATGCCATGCCCTAGTAGAGTTGGCCAGGCCAGGCTCCATCCGCGGCAACGCCATCGATGGATCGAGCCCGGGGCACGGGCCACCGGCACCGCCCCGGCCCTTGCCTTTCCCCGCCGTACAGTACGCCGCAGGGGCGCGCGCGCGTGCTCCTCGGCCTCCGCGCCCGGATCGGACCAATGGACCGATCATTCCTTCTTCCTTCATTTTCGTTCATTTCCCAGTCCCACCCCTCCGCCCTCTCGCCGCGGACTACGAGGGCGCTGGCAGGCGCATCGCGTCTGCATTTGCATGTGGCGACAACCCAGCACGCGTCCATGCCCCATGGGCAAAAGGGCACCGCGGGAACGGGGCGAGGGAGGCGTCGTCCAAAAAAAAAGTCGCCGCTCTTTTACCGTCCGTTCGCCATCCGTTCCCTTTGCTTTGCTTTCCCGTTTCGTTTCGTCTCATCTCTCTCTCTCTCTGGGTTCCAGACTTCCAGCCTTCCAGGGTCTTGGAATGTCTCTCGTGTCTCGACCGGGAGCCTGCCGGACCACGTACGTATACTAGATTACTAGCTACGTGTACTTGACACCACCACAGTACATTAGGCTGTTAACTTGTTACTCCAACGAGTTAACAAGGCGCCTGCCAAATCCGAGGGAGGAGCATCTCACAACGCAACACAAAGCGCCCTGCCGCCTGCGTGTAAACTCTAATCATGTGCGAGATTCCGTTGGTTTTATTTAGCTGCGGCTTTTGTTTACGTAGAGTACGTGTATATTCCCTCGCATGCACGGTGGCTGCTGGGGGCGCGTCTTTCCGGGTGACAAAATGGTTGGAGCTCAGGGCTTGGGGCCGTAAAGCTCATCATTAGCGCCGGTGATACACCCGGGGATAATGTGCCCCCACTCTCTCTGCCTGCTGCTAGCTAACTTGGCCATGCCGCGGCGGCTGACAGTTTATTTCCTTCCCTTTTCTGCCCGCCTCTCCATGTAAAAGGAGTGTACCAGTGTGCCTAGCTAGATTCTCCCCGCCGGGTACATGTAAAAAAAAACGCTGAACAGTGGTAGTTCAAGCAAACATCCCGAGATTAATGGATGCAACTTTGGTTGGACTTTAATTTGGTCGTTTTATATAAGTTTGGAGGATGGATATATGCATTTGACAACATGTTGTTCTTCTAATTAAATTAATTTCCTACAGTGTGTTGACCCCTTGTGAACGAATGGCAATTCATATTGCAAAGCGGAAGGGGCTGATGTTTTTCTCTGGCACACTGTGGTTCTTGGGCAACTGAAGTTGGCACGTCCGTACCACAACACAAAGGCGCTTAGAGCACTTTGTTGATAGACGAGCGGAGTGCCAATGCTTTTACATGCACGTAGGATAGGTGTACTTGTGGTGGTCGCTAGCTAAGTAGGAGTAGGCCAGTAGGCCGCAATTTGAGGTTTACCAAAGTTCCTATCGTGGCTTGCCGTCTTTTGACGACGGACGATGGCGATGCATGGATCATGGACGGATCGAATGGAACGAGACACGCAGAGGAAAGGGCGGCTAGCTCACCATCGATCACGCACGCGCCGCCACTGTACCAGGCCAGCTAGAGGCTGAGACGTGAGAACTCACTACTACTCCTACACGGGAACGCATGCATGCATGCACATCACGACATGGCCAGCGTGCGCCGGCCAGACGCGCCCAGTCCTACTACTCCTAAACCAGTGTCCACACTGAACATACCACACGGCATGCACTTGCAAACACTGTAAAACACCCGCCACACTTTGAAAATTCGAAATTAGGTGTGCTCCGAAATCAAAAGGTTTTCCATATGTGATTCTTGTAAGAACAAGCAAATTTTGTTGAAGAAAAAATTTGTTAGGTGCTCAAAGAAAAGAAACCGCGCTAAGTATTGGGTTAGCAAACAAAACATTGGCAGTGTGATTTGGCTAGTACGCCCACGACACAGTACACTGTACGCTACCAGGGCACAGTATTTGTACATGAGCAGTCGAGAGCACTCCCTAGCGCGCCATGCGGAGCACTGTTTCGGTCTTGGGCGAAGTCCGAGGCGTGGAAAGACAAAGAAAAAAAAAGGAAAGGGCCCGCTCCTCTCGTATGATTACTAGGGAAGCTTATGAGGCACAGCTAGTTGGGTCCTACTGCACATTTGATGCAAACGCGATTTGGAAGGCAAAACGGAAGGTAAACATCGATTTTTTGCATGGCTCCTTGTCAGGGAAAAGCTCCTTACTGCTGACAAACTTATGATCCGAAATTGGCCGTGCAACCCCATATGCCCAATGTGCGATCAGAGGGAAGAAACAGCTCAGCACCTTTGCATTGGCTGCGTATATGCACAACAAGTTTGGGTACTAGTGGCCGGATGGTCTCCGGAACTGGTAACGATCCCTGATCGAGACACCAGGCTCGAAGAATGGTGGAACCTGTCGCTGCAAGGTTCAGCAAAGCACATCAAATGGGAGAAGGCAGCTCTGATGATCTACACTGCCTGGAGCATATGGAAGGAGAGGAATCGGAGGGTTTTTGAGGGGCGCTCGGTAACACCGCATAGAGTCCTTGCACTGATCAAGGAAGAAATCAAAGACCGAACTGTTGCCTGCAACTACCTCGAGTCATCATTGGTTGATTAATGATAGTTCTTTTGTTGAGTGTGAGGTTTATTAGTTATCTTGTAATAACAACTTATGTAATTGCACTATTGCTTCTCTCCCACCTTATATGACAGAGCAGCGCTCCTGCTAAACTTTTCAAAAAAAAAAATTACTAGGGAAGCCCTGCTGCTGCCTGCTGGACCCTCTCCTCTGCTTTTGATTCCCCTGCCCCGCCGTGACGTCATGTGACACGTCCTGTCCCCCGTCGTGGGTCTGCCCCGCCACGACATTCCCGGGATTCTGCCCCCCGCCGCGCCCTCCACCCCGGGCCCACCCCTGGCCCCGTCGTCCCGTCTCGTCTCGTCTCCGCTCGCGGCCACCGTGGCCGTGGCATGCAGCGCCAGCGTCCTGCCGTGCACAGCGCCATGAACTGCCCGTCTGGTGCCCTCTGCCTGCCTGCGTTCCCGGCAAGCGAGGTCACCTGACCGTGGCTGGCCACTGAGGTCGATTCCATCCTTGGCACCGTCCCAAAAGGCTGCTGGCTGCATTCGCGTCGGCAGCCCGAGTGCCGACGACGAACGGGCGGCGCGGTGCGACGCCGGCGCGTCGCGGCGTGCAGCCGGAGCCCAGAGGAGGCCTCGTGGACGGAAGCGTTCGCGGCAGTCGAGCCGGGGGCTGATCTGCCTGGCTGCCTCGGCGCCCGGCGTGCTGTCAAAAATTTCTGTACGGACGGAGCCGGACACGAGGGGAGCAGCGTCAGGCTTTGGCACGTCGCGGCCGCGGTGACGCGCAAGGCGACGGCCAGGCGCGGCGCTACGCGTCGTGTGTCCGTGTGCAGAGACGAGGACAGGAGTACTGGGCGCCTCGTCGGATCGAGCAGCTGTGACTTGTGTGAGCTCGAGCTTCCTGCCCGAGACAAGGCCACCGAGGGATCGCAATCGGATTCCTTCTGCCCCGAGGACTGGTGGTCGACGACGACGGACTCGTCAGCGGCGTCGTGTCTGCTGCGTTTTTCCTTTTATTTTTCTTTTGTCTTGCTTCTGCTAGGACATGTCAAGGACAAACAGGGTTCACTACACTACAAACTTTAAGACGGCTTGCAAATACAAACGGGGAAGATTCCAAACACCAAATTTCGGAATGACTCGTCATGAAGAGCCGACACATGCATTCTACAATTCAATTTTCCATGGAGGGTGATTCCAGGAACTAGCTGTTGGAGGAAACCACAAGTGTCCGGGTTTGAGCTAAGTTGCAGTAAGTGAATGTGACTAAGAATTCGTCGTCTGCGCACGTCGGACCCTGGAGACGACAGCGTTGCATTTCTTCACCTTAAATGGATGGTTCTTCAGTTTAAAAATTGATTTTTAAATAGTTTTATTTGTCTAAAACTCTCTTGTGTGGGTGTAGCAGTATGCTACTGCATGTAATCCCTGATTCTTCTCATCGAGGAGGTTGCCCGAACTATTTCCATTATCTAAAAAACCAGTGTCACGGGGTAGGGGTAGCCATGGAGTGCAAAGCCGGCGCAAAGGTTGGTCATCGTCGTCACGTCCTGCAATGGAAGCTACACGATTGCTACTATACATCCATTGGGCCAAACCGGAGGAATATTGATGATTGCAGCGATCGATTGCATCCTCTCCTCTTTTAGATACGAGTGTGTGCTAGATTGGTGGTCTTAACTAGTAGCCTTGTCAACTCTTTTTTTCACACGCATAAAGGCGAAAAAGGCGGCGGCATATCGTTGAAAATGCACTTGAGAGGCACACTGGTGGCGCAGTGCCAATACACCGGAGAGGTCGTACAGAGTGCACGCTCAAGTCAAAAAAGCTATTGACCAAAGGGTCTCTCTTTGAACCGACGAAGTGTAGGCAGCTAGAGCTGCATTTCGAGCGCACAGTAAAATTCAGGCTTAACCAACGACACTGCACTGCATTTTCGTTTGCACACAACACATGCATGCATGGTCCATTTTTTTTTAAAAAAAATTGTATGCATGGTCCATTTGGTTGGTATTCTGCAGTGTTCTAAAGAGACATGGTTTGCAAAAAAAAAAAAGGAAAAAAATATATGCATGGTAAAACCAAACGGAAACGTTATTTCGGCAAACCGAATTAGTGTAATTGATGTCATTTTTTTGGCAAGCGCATGCAAGGCATCCAGCAAGCACGCCTTTACCTGCGATTGGCGAGGTAGGCGACCTTTTCCGGCGTAGCATCTCTGGCCTAAAAGTGTGACGAAACGAAATGATTTGTTTCGAGCGGTGGCATTCGCATGCAATTCGCGTTGCTACGAGACACGAGAGAGATGAGGAGAGTGCAAAGCGTTACCGCGATGATGCGCATGATTCCTCATGTTGATCCTCCTCACACTGATCGTGGCCTGGGAAGGAAGAAGTAGGGAGGTGAAAAAAGCGACTTTTTATCGTCAAGGGCGAAAAAGAGCCCGCTCGCCTAGCGAATCTCATTATGGTCAGCTTCTGTGTGCGGTTTGGAATTTCGAGGCGAAATAGTATAGTAGTAGCATATACTAGTATACGTACGTACGAGCAGACGTCTCGATCGATGTACTGTACCGGTAGTGCTGTACGAGAAAGAAATGTATCGAAAAGAAGTACTGTACGAGAATGGCAGGTGGCCACGAGGTGAGGAGACATCTACGTACATTGCGCACGGCTACCTACCGACGCGACGCCCGGTAGGTACGGCGTGGCGTCATGGACAGGCTGGTCTCCGGTCCGGTCGTCTCCCGCAGTCCAGCTCCCATCGGTCGCGGCGCCGGCGCAGTCCAAGGCGAACCCAACACGGCGGGCAAGCAACCCTACGCGGTTGCGCTGCCGTGCCGTGCGCCGCTGGCCCTTCTGTTTCGTTCTTCCCCTGCCGGCAAGGCTGCTGCCACCATCGCCGTATACGTCGGTCGGTAGCGGGGATCGGAGTACTCCGTAGCCGCGTGCGTCGCGTCGACGACCGCCGGACGGTCGCTGGGCCGAGCAGATCCCACGCCGCGGCCTCGCTCCCATCATCCGTCGCGTCCGCTCCACCCAGGGATGGCGTGGCGTGGCGCGTCGCGCTTGGCAGCACGCGTAGGCAAGCCGTACCGCGGGCGCTGATCCGCTGCGGCCTGGCCTGCCGGTCGCTGGCTGCTGACATGTGGGGATCACGATCCTGTGATGGCCTTGTGGGGTTGGGTCGTTGGACCGTGGGAGGCAGAGGCAGGCAGCAAAGCATGCCTGCGCAAATGAGGCATGATGGCATCCCCCCTCGAAAGGTCGGCATCTTTCGCCCAAAGCCGCGCAGCAGCGGTCACCACTTGAGGAGCAGCCATCACAGTTCGCGCAGAGCCCCCAACCCAAAGGCCAAAGGGGAGGAGAGGAGTAGCACGGCACGGCCACGGCCACCCCCGCGCGCGCTTCGTATGATATCATTGGTAGCTACGGGCCCTACGCCACGCCATACGCACCGGACACTGCCTGCCTGCCTGCTGCGGCTTCTACTGTTCATACTACGCCACCACCACCACCTCCTCGCGTGCTCCCCGGCGTGCCACGGCCCTCGCTCTCCCTCCCCTTTCCGCTGCTTTCTCGCCTTTATCAGAGCTCCCCCTGGCGTCGCGCGCTTGGCACTTGGTGTCGTGCTCCTCCGCTCGCAGCCTCGCGCTCGCCCTCGCTTGTTTATCAGACGGACGGAGCTCCGCTTGCTCGGCTCGCTCGCCTTGTTTCTCCACAAGAATTCCCCACTGCGACGCGGCCGGGCGTGCCACCGTGCCGTGCTCCTCTCCGCTCGGCCTAGCTCACGGGAGACTGGGAGAGGAGACAGGGACAAAGCCGAGGTGGGTTCTGTGTGTTCTCTTGTCATTGCTCTCGCCTTGCCCTGCTTGTCTCACACTAGCAGTACTCTCCACTTGCCTTGCCTTTTCTAGGATGGAGCCCGTCTTCTTTTTCCATGCTTTGTTTGTTGTTCTTTCGAATTCGACGGATGGATACATCACATCCGCCGCTTGTTTGTAATCTCAAGCTCTGGACTTGCCCGGCATTGTTGCCGTTGCTGAGGCCATGCTTGCAGCTTGCTTGCCCGGCCGTTCAGCACCTGGGGAAAGGGAAGAAGGGCTCTAGTGCTACTGCTCCCTTGTCTTCAGGAATCCCCGGCCGGCCCGGCCATGCTTGCTTGACGCCGTTGCAGGTTCGCAACCGCTAGGACGGGACGGACCCTCAGCAGCGTCAGGACCTGGGCGCCAAGTGGCGTGCGCTTTGGCCGACTTGATTAGCTAGCTGACCAAGATTCTTTGCGTTGCGCCATTTTTACTCTGCCCCGTACGTAGGCCTAGCCCTGCCGGGCTTTACTCCTACTGCCTCGTAGGAGGCATGCGCTGCGTGGCGTGAGGACACAAAAGCCGCCTGCTTTCTTGGGAAAGGCGGGGTCGTGGTATAGCCATGGGGACCCAACCCCAAAGCTTAGCTTCCTAGCACACCTAGTAGTCCTACGGATGCATTTGGGGGGCCATCTTGTTCCCTTGGCCTTCCTTCACTCTCCTCTTTGCCTGCTGTGCTCGCCAACAGCTCAACACCCTCTTCCTCTCTCACAGTGGCATGCAGGCATTCTGATTCCTCAGTTTTGAGCTAGCAATGGCCAAGTGCGCATAAGCTGCCTGGGAATCGAGCATTCGTCAGGAACCAACCCCTGGCATCCAGAAAGCCGCAGTTTTTCAGCTCCGGGTTGGTGGGGTTTCTAGCAATGGCGTGCTCGCAGGAGAAGGCCACGTCGGGTGTCCTGAGGAACGCGGCGGCGTTGCTCGACGAAATGCAGCTTATGGGAGAGACCCAGGGTGAGTGTTTCAGACACCACTACTGCTTTAGCAGCGCATTCATGCATAATTTCGCATTGTTCGTCGCATTTATGTGTGATGCGAGTTTTTCTCCCCGTTCTCCCATCAGGTGCGAAGAAGGTGATCAACTCCGAGCTCTGGCATGCCTGCGCGGGGCCGCTGGTGTGCCTGCCGCAGCGGGGGAGCCTCGTCTACTACTTCCCCCAGGGGCACAGCGAGCAGGTTCGCATGGATTCTGAATATTCTGTTCCGGTTAATTTCATCCTCATGCAGTGCCTGCCTGCAAATGTTCCTGCAATCGATTATTGACTGATGCCACAAATTTGTCTAGTTCAATTCCTTTACCTGTCCATTGAATGCATGCTCATTAGCAGAACTTCAGAAATGCTCTTCGAAGAACTACTATCGATGTTGAAGCTTGTTCTGTTGCAGGTTGCAGCTACCACTAAAAAGATACCGAATTCTCGCATTCCGAACTACCCGAGCCTCCCGTCTCAGCTGCTATGTCAAGTCCACAACATTACTCTGCATGTAAGTGAATGATAATTCTGGTTGCATGTTTAGATTCCCCAATGTGTATTCCTCAAATAACCAAATGCTTGAATCTTTGGCTTGCACAGGCTGACAAGGAAACTGATGAGATATATGCCCAGATGACCCTTCAACCAGTGCACTCTGTAAGTGAATGATGCTGCTTTGAATCTTTGATGCATTATGTGTCAGTTTCAGTGTTTGGATTTAAAATATGTAATTTTTAGATTTTCCAAACAACAAGTGCATTTTTATCTCTGATAGGAGTAGCACCAAAGAAAAGTGCTGACACTGTAGTTACTGAAGAAATTCAGAAGCTGATGAACCTTTATTCATGCTCACCATTTCAGGAAACTGACGTCTTCCCAATTCCAACTCTTGGTGCTTACACCAAAAGCAAGCATCCCACTGAATATTTCTGCAAAAATTTGACTGCAAGCGATACAAGTACCCATGGTGGTTTTTCAGTGCCACGAAGGGCTGCAGAAAAGTTGTTCCCACAGCTTGTATGAAATGAACCTTTTCTTCGCATTCCATTTACTTGCTTGATCTGAACTCTTCAGCTTATGGATATGTTATGAATCTCCAGGATTACTCAATGCAGCCTCCTAATCAGGAGCTTATAGTTCGAGATTTGCATGATAACCTGTGGACATTCCGTCACATTTATCGTGGTAGGGTCGGCCACTGTTTGACTTAGTTTTCTTAGTCCATGGATCAAAAGTGCAGGTTACCTTTGGTCCTGTTGTCTAAAATTTTCTTGTCTTGGTGTTCTTTACAGGGCAGCCAAAGCGACACCTTCTAACAACTGGATGGAGTCTTTTTGTTGGGGCAAAACGGCTAAAAGCAGGGGATTCTGTCTTATTTATCAGGTATGCATTTTAACTGAACAACTTGTAAGAAGAGGCATACGACACTGCTGACTGTTGAACCACGAAATCTGTTAGAGTTATATTAATGTGCTCCAGTGATATCATATCAAAGGGACACGAAATTATAATATAGAATCTTTCCTTGACTTAATTAGTTGTATCTTGCATCGATCTGTTACTTTGCTGCCTTTCCTAGTAGTTTGGTCACCAATGTATATATATATATATATATATACACATTTTTTTTTTGAATACCAATGTATACATTAAACTTCCTGAATTTTCAAGGTTTACATGCTGCCATTACTCAAGTTATTATGGACCAATGGTTGCCAATGCTATGATGAGAGCAACCACTATTGCGCTATGCCAGTGATAAAATTTAACTTACTCAAGTCTAAATTAGCTTCGCATGTCATAATCTGACACACAATGAACTTTCTATTGTGTGCATTCATCAGTGAGAAAAAAAATGTTGGCGCAGGGATGAGAAGTCACAACTCCTTGTGGGTGTTAGGCGGGCCACCCGACAACTACCGGCTTTGTCATCGTCTGTCTTGTCTACTGACAGTATGCACATAGGCGTTCTTGCTGCTGCTGCTCATGCAGCATCCAGTGGTGGCTCATTTACTATCTACTACAATCCTCGGTATGTCATTTATCTAGCCATTTTAGTTTTACCTGTTATTTAGTGTGCTTTTTTGTAGGCGTATTTACATACATTATTATTGAAATCCCTTTAGGACAAGCCCGTCGCCATTTGTAATTCCTCTTGCGAGATACAATAAGGCCACATATATGCAACCATCAGTTGGGTTGAGGTTTGCAATGATGTTTGAGACAGAGGAGTCAAGCAAGCGCAGGTTTGTCACTGCACCCTGTATGCATGCAGCAATTTTCTAGCTCTAATTCTGTGCTCTGAATTTTAGTGCTCTCATATGATATTGGTGTGTAATGTAAACTGTCAAAGGTGAATGAACATGCTTTTAAGGTTAAAAAAGAAAATTATTACAGGAATCATTAACCTTTTCAGGTGTCCTCCAAAAATATGATTTTAGATTTGACAATAACACATTATGCCATTTAAGTTATAAACTGTAGAATCATATTTCAGCATATTGTATGGTCAATACCTCTGCGCCATAACCATTCCAAATAAAATTGCTCTATATTGCAGATGCACTGGTACAATTGTGGGAATTAGTGACTATGATCCGATGCGATGGCCGAACTCAAAATGGCGCAACTTGCAGGTAGAATGGGATGAACATGGGTATGGAGAAAGACCTGAAAGAGTTAGCCTATGGGATATGGAATCCCCAGAGAACTCTCTGGTTTTCTCTTCTCCATTGAATTCGAAGCGGCAATGTCTTCCGAGTTATGGAGGTACTTCTCTTTTCTACCGTTCTCCAGGTTTTCTTTCTTTAGGATCAGGCAGTAAGCTGAAACTATCTTTCTTACTTTTCCATTTGCAGTTCCTGGGCTACAAATTGGATCTGTAAACATGTCATCAATTACAAGGGCCCAAGGAAATCCTTTTGGTAACTTGCAACACATGCCAGGGATCGGCTCAGAATTGGCTTTGATGCTTCTCAATCAGTCTGCCCAGAACCTCGAGAGTCCGCTCGCTAGTCAGCAATCCTCATTCTCTAGTATTATTCAAAATGTTAAGCATGGCTATATTCCTCCATTGACATTTGGTGCTTCCACCGGTTCAATGAAGCAAGAAAGCATGCTCTCAGATGAAGCCCGACAGCAGCTGAGTGCTCCTAATATTCAGAAAGACGATCAAGTAAGCAGTGAAGTTCAGCCAGGTATTGGTTCAATTTCTGCGCAGGAGTTAAATGTTAAAGCAAGGGGGCCAAGAAATACTGATTCATACTCGAATCAAAGTATCTCAGATCAAAACAGCAAGGGAGAGCCTAGAACTAAATCTCGAAGGAGCAAGAAGGGCTCGTCTCACAAATCAGTTTCAGATAAATCTGAGTTTTCTTCAGTTCCTTCTCAGATTTGTGATGACCAGTGTCGTGGTTCAGAACCAAAATTATTTGACTGTGAAGCCGAACAAGTTAACTGTGGAAATAATGAAGATTCATCCGGTGCACTTACTCGAGGTGGTTTTGCTGGAGAGCTGCAAGTTCAGCAGGTTGAACAGCATGAACTACTGTCACCACCGAAGTTAGAACCATCAAAGTCACCTGATGGAGGGAAGTCAGTGAGCTCATTTCCAAACCAAGGGTGTTCTCCGCAGTTCTTTGAGGGTCTGGATTGGGTGATCCAGCAGCCTTCCTATTACCAGGACTCCAATGGCATTCATTCAGCTAGTGCATCAGAGAACATTTTCAATCAATCTGCAGATATAACTTCCACCATAAATGCTGATACCATGGAGGCATTTCAAACCTCTTGCCTTTCAGAGTGCTTTCCTAACTCCGTTCAAGAGTTTATCAGCAGCCCGGATCTAAATTCATTAACATTTATGTCATCTGACATGCAACATTTGGATGGTCAACATGATGTGAACAACCTGCCAAGCGCGTCCAACTCATATGTGCAAATGAGTTACTCAGAAGAGAGTGGAAATCAGAGTGCATCGTTGAGTGGCCTGCACATGGAAGCTATCCATATAAACAGCTCATGCTCTGAACCATTGACAACTGGGAGCTTTGATGCAGGAATGTTCTCAAAGCTGCCAAATTTAAGAGAATCCCAAGTGTTGCCTCTGCAAGAGATCCATAACAGTTCCATGGGAACACCTTCCTGTAGTATGGATGCAGCCGAGTACAGCATTGATCGGAGTGTGAAACCGATGAAACCACCTGTCCGGACATATACAAAGGTACACTGAAGGATTCTAAAAATGAAACAGTTTTCAAGTACTTTCAGGTATTGAATGTGGCATTTCTTTTTGCTTATGGTATGTTGTTATCCATGTTAACAGGTTCAAAAGTTGGGATCCGTCGGAAGATCTATTGATGTTACACGGTTTAGAGATTACCATGAGTTGAGGTCAGCCATTGCGTGCATGTTTGGACTCCAGGGGAAACTGGAACATCCTGGCAGTTCAGACTGGAAGCTTGTTTATGTCGACTACGAGAACGACGTCCTTCTCGTTGGAGACGATCCATGGGAGTAAGTATATGAGCTTATCTGCATCACAAACTAACCTTACTGTGTTGATGACCATAGCGACTCAGCTAATTCTAAAGTGTTTCTTCCTCTTGGCAGGGAATTCATCAACTGTGTCAGATGCATCCGGATTTTATCGCCTTCAGAAGTACAGCAGATGAGTGAGAATGGTGTACATGTCCTTAATGACTGTATCCAGATTGCTTAGTAAGGGCTGCTCTGCAGTCTGCACAATGTAAACACTGCAATGCGAGAGATGAGTGTCTCAGCAGCACAATTCTGTAAATAAAAGATATGCGCATCGAGCTCTCTCGATGCTTTATTTCTTTTCTAGCATGACGAGAAATATCTGCTTGCGAAAGAAAAAAGGATCGAAGGGGCATGAGGAGAGGCCGAGAGGGGATACCGACTGTGCTTCAGTTGGCCCTGCTATAAGTTACCGTAGATATAGGAACAGACTGAATGGCTAACATATTTCACTACCCTTCTTGTGATGTTTAACATCCAGCGAGCATTTTTTCGCTCCCACAAAAAAAGGCATGCCAAATGCCCACATAAACGGTCACAGTATAAGCACCGAAGCACGGCAGCTTGCGCGCCGGAGGCCCGCCCGAGTCGATGCTTGTTTGGTGGCGTCTGCAACGATCGAGGGGCACAGCCGCGCCGGGTTCCTCAGGGCGATGAGTGCGTGCGAGCGCCGCATGTTCGCCTAGGCCTTCGGGAGCAGGCTGTGGAGTCCAGGGCGGCCGGCGGCGTGGTTACCATGGACAATGGCCGCCAGGTGGGCGGCGGCGCGGGGCAGCAGGGGCCCCTCGCCCATTCCTTTATTTTTTTAGTTTTTCCTGAGCCCGACTCTCGGTCGGTGATTCAGCGCGGGCCGACCCATTTGTTTTTTTTTTCTGTTTTTCCTGAGCCCATAAGAATTGACGTTGCATGAAAAAAGAAAAACATTGCACCAAACCCGAGACCAATGGGTCGGAGAGAAGCACCACTGCTACCACCAGACCACGAAGGATTCTAATACTGTTTAGACGATTTATTACATGCTATCCAAGGTAACTAGTAGGATGGCCGTGCATATTGCACGGGTAGTTAGTCTTTGTGTACCGATATTATATTTAATTTTAAAATGGATGATGCAAATAGTTTTGTTTAGTCGTGTCTTTGTAGAAGACCAAATATATATATCATCATGTTTTTCCTTATCATATTTTGTGGCACATCTTTTTTAAACATGAATTTATAAGAAATGGGTATACGTTATACAAAATCATATTTTGTATATTAATTGAAGCAATATAATAATTTATACATTTTTAATAGAGTTATATATACATTAAGATTATTTATTAGCTATGAAAGTTTTTGTGTGTGAGTTTTTGTTATGGCGTTTAATTATTATATTTTTAGTATAATATCTTGATGAGTGGTTCAATGCATACTACCAAAATTATTAATTTCAATTTAATTTTTAGTTCAAATTGGAACAACTCGTTAGTCATTAGCATAACAAAATTGTCGGTGTTTCGTACCACCGGCTAGTAAATTTATCTGTTTGCGCGTGAAGATCCTGATGGTTAGCGGGTCAAGCACAAGTATGTGTACTGGTTCAGGCGAATCACCCTACGTCTAGTGGGGTGGTCTGCTTGTGTTGCTCACTCTTGTTCGCAGGGGTTACAAACGGGCGAGGGAGAGAAGTGTTCTCAAGTCTCAGGAGAGTACGTGAAACGTGTGGAGTGTGTTCGAGAGAGCAATAAAGAAGCGCCGGTCCCTCCTTTATACTCAAGGAGGGGCCGTTTTTACAGGGGTCGGATAGAAAAAGGATGGATCCCCCCGAGGGGGATAAAGAAAAATATGCCTAACCCTGGTCTAGTGTCTAATCCTGTAGGTCACGCGTGCTCCTATTCGCCGTCAGAGGGATGGCCGTCCCTTCGTCCTGTCCATCCGTCAGTCCGCCGTCTGCCCATGCCTCGTTAGGTGGCGGCGGCGGACTGGGCCCAGGCAGCCATCCGTTTATCCCTTGGGTAAAGCCAGGGGCCGTCACAGGCATCCCCTTTTATCCGCTGGGGTATTGACCGTCCCCTGTTAGGCCGTCAGTCGTTGGCCTCCTAGTCAATCGTGAAGTATTTACGGGCGGTGCCCCTGTCTCACTGGTACCTGTACAGTGCGGCAGACCCCTCTGTTACGTGCCCATGCCTCTTGTAATGGCAGGCTTGTCTGCTTAGTTTTTCATGGCCTCATGATGGGTTTCTGAACGGGGTGCCAGCCCCTAAGCACACCTTTTGGTAAATCCCTGACCGCTCTGCCCGCCTCTGGGACCCACGATGGCCAGGCGAGGCGGGGAGAAGTCAAAGATCCCGCCTTGTGGTCGGATGGGTCCTGGCTTCGAACCCAGCGCCTGCCGCCCGACCCTGCGGTGGTCGGGTGAGGCGGACATTCTCTGTGCCACGCGTCAACTATCCCGACCTTTCTTGGGGTCGGGCGGGGCGTACGCCTCCCGAGTTGCGCCTCAGCCATCCCGGACTTGCAGCTACAACAAACAAAGAAACATTGATAATTTTTTATTGTTATATTATCAATCATAAATGCTAAATTTCTATTTAGATGATTACTGCTAACTTCTATGTTCCACATTGTATCTCTTCAAGCATACCTTGAGCACAACTTTGGACTCCAGATCCATATTCATCTCCAGGAATTGCCAACCAAGTGATAAGAAGTGAAGCTCCAACTGCACACAAACTTTGACAATGTAAACCACAAAGCTAGTGCACAAAGTTTGGAAATGACCTATAAAGATTAGACATATTTTTACCTCTAGTAGAGGGTGGGAACACATCCCATCAAATGAGACACGAGCTTTAAGAATGGAAGGTTGTAGCGAGGATCTATGAAAACGCAGAAGAGTTAATAGAGTTAATACTTAATAGCAAGAAAGTATTGGCCGAGGAGTGAAAAGGGAAAGGTAACCTTTTGCAGCAAGTTTGCTGGTCTCCCTGCACTCCATGTTCCATTTTCTAATCTTTTTCACGCTTGCACCCTTAGGGAATGGCGAGCAGCGAGGTGGTAGAGGCCGTGTGGTGGGCGGTGGGGAACATATGAGGCAACGGAATCCACAATCCATCCCTGTTCCTGCTTCTCCTCCTCTGAACTGCTGCTGCTCGACGGCAAGGGCAACGTCTTCACCGATCGTGTGGCCTCAGCCATGGCAATGGACTCACTCCACTACGGGAACCCTGGTAGTCGCCGAGTGTCCCAGACACTCGGCGAAGGCTTAAATACACTCGGCGAAGTGTTTGCCGAGTGTAACACTCGGCAAAGAGCACTCGGCGACTGTAGACTCGGCAAAGAGCTTCTTTGCCGAGTGTCATATTTCGGGCACTCGGCAAAGGGTTTGCCGAGAGCCAACGCCGACACTCGGCAAAATAAAGTGAACTAACGTCCCCCCCCACGCACCGTCGCCGTGTGATGACGTGGCGGCGTCCGTGACGGCGCCGTTTGCCGAGTGTCGGATCACGACACTCGGCAAAGACTCGCCTCTTTGCCGAGTGTCGGATCACGGCACTCGGCAAAGATATGGCCGTAGAGCCACGTGGCCCCGCATGTTCGCCGAGTGTCACCACAAATACACTCGGCGAACCCTGAGCCTTTGCCGAGTGTCGTGGTAAATACACTCGGCGAACCCTAAGCCTTTGCCGAGTGTATTTGCCACGACACTCGGCAAATCTCCACACACTCGGCAAATCTGACAGAAAATAGCAGAAATGGTCTCTTTGCCGAGTGTCTATGGTAAATACACTTGGCAAAGGCTCTCTTTGCCGAGTGTACACTCGGCAAAGCCACCGACCCCCTGTTTTTTATTTGTTCGGTCGCGTATAACGTACCATTGCGAAACCAACATTACAGGCAGTTCATATACACGACAATAAGCATTACAGGCAGCACATATAGATAATATCCATAACCATTAATCCATAGAAAGCATCACAGGCAGTTCGACAATACAAGTTCACCAATTCACAACCACAGTACGGTCACAACCAAAGTATGTTCGTTCACAAGCATAAACATTGTCAAGCAATCCACAAAACACTAAGGAGGTGGTGGGTTGGGTGCGAACAGTTGGCGGCCTAACCGAACCGCCAGGTCATCGTCCGGAGGCCCCTCATTCGACGCCGCCGCTGATCCAGCAAAATTCTACACAAAGGATAGCAGATTGCATGTGTGAAACGAGTGACAACACAGAAACTAAGTTTTCTAATGTTGTCAATGGTGAACAACTACATTGGTTGTCTAAGGTAGAAATAAAACTTTGTCAGGTGACTCACAGGAGAATATGATGCCGGAGGTGATGCCATCGGCGGAGGTTGAAGTGTGAACGGCGGCGGAACTTGCCCCATCTGCACTGCCATAGTACTGAACCACGCGTGCCAATCCTCCATCTGCTGCTGCCTCGCCCGCTCGGCCTCCTCCGCCTGCTGCTGCCTCAGCCGCTCTGCCCGCTCCGCTTGCTGCTGGTCCTCCTCCTCCTCCTCCTCCACCACCACCGCGGCAGGAACCTCCTCCTCAGAGGAGGACGAAGATGACGAGGAAGGTAAAGGGGTGGGTGCCCTACCCCTCCCTCGCCCCTTGCCTGCACCGCTTGCTCGCCCCTTGCCTCCACCCCTACCGCGCCCCTTGCCTCCACCCCTCCTGGAATCCTCAGGTGCATCGGACCCACCCCTCGGCCTCTGGTAAAGTGAGTTGACGTTCCTCGTACCGCCCACCATCTTGGCTTACTCACCTGCAATTAAAAAGCAAAGAAAATATAATTAGAAAGAGATGCAAAATAAACAAAACTTAATTATAAAGAGATGCAAAATAAACAAAACATCATTAGAAAGAGATGCAAATAAACAAAAGGATTAGGATCATACATGTTTAGAAATATTCATCAACATCGGGATTAGCTACTTCTTCTATCTCATCATCACTATCACGCATTTCTAGATCCGCATGCGACTGCTCCAAAGGAGGAATTTCTTCAGCAATGTCAATACCGTCACGTATTTTTTCAAGTAACTGTACGTTCAAACGGTTATGAACCACATCTCCATCGTCATCGTCTTCAATCCTTTGTTCTACTTCCATTTCATCTACACCGGTTAATTCTATCTCAAAACTACCTTCTAGTCCATTTTCTTGGAAGAACTCTCCGACATACCGTATGATCTTCACAGGGATTGTGGTTTGCTTCTTAGTGCCATCCGCACAGTCTACCTCCACGAACCTGGACGACTTGCACTCTGGACATCTCTTTGCATTCTCATGTTCTTTCCTAAATAAGACGCATCCTTTCTCACAGGAATGTATCTGCTCATATGGCATCTTAAGTGCACGAAGGAGTTTCTTTGCCTCATACATGCTCTTCGGCAGAATGTGTCCCTCAGGCAGTAGTTTGCCAACAACTTGCAATATTACATCAAAAGCTTCTCGACTATGGCTAAACTGGGACTTTATGGCTAACAGGCGAGCAATGTCATCAAGTTATGACACAGTGGTATGATCATGAAGGGGTTTTTGTGCCGCAGACAACATTTCATAATAAGCCTTCGCACTTGGCTCCGGCTCATCCTCCGTACGTGTTTCATCATAGTCATTCAACATGTCTGCAACCCCGGCATCATCATCAAACTCCTCGATGCGTTGCCTCACGACATCGTCTCTCACACGCTGGGGCTCGCCATGGCAGGTCCATCGGGTATAGTCTGGCATAAATCCTAGCCTGATGAGATGTTTGCTCATGGTGGTCTTTGTTTGTCGTTTACGGTTTGCACAGTTCACACATGGACAGAATGCTCGTGTAGCCTTGGCAAATGCAAAAGCTTGGTTCACAAAATCTTCTGTCTTGGTAAACCATTCAGCTGTTCTGTCAGCAAAGCCCGTGTACATCCACTCACGACCGTCCATCCTCTAACAGAGCACCAAGACGTGTCAAACTAACTTGCATCTACCGGAATGTGTATCATACTCTAATAGGTAATGATAGGTCCTAATCCCACCGGAGGATGTGTAGATGGGGCTAGTTTCCATGCTCTACTCCTATCCAAGACAGAATTTCGGCAGCACCTCGCCGCTGTTCTCCAAATACACGTCCTGGCAAGGAGATTGTGTATCGGAGAACAACGGGAGGTGATGCCGAAGCTCTATCTCAGATAAGAGCAGAACATGAAAACTAAGCTCATCTACACATCCTTCGGCTGTCCAAAAAACGTGGACAATTCAAAAGAGATACAGTCATACATATGCAAATATCTGCATATTTTAAACTGTATCTCTTTCGAACGGGAGACGCCTAACTAGGTTACGTGACCTACAAACACGAATGGATAGGAAGGAAAGATGCGCTCACCAAGTACAAAGACGACGAAGCCGAGCTGAGGAAGGCCTAGAAGGGTCGTCGCAGGCGTACACGGCCCCTCGGCGGAGCAACGGGTCGACGAAGCCGTACACGGGGCTAGCGGAGTCGCGGCAGGTCGAGCGGGTCGACGAAGACGTAGACGAGGTCAGCGGTGTAGCAGGAGGTCGAGGAAGCCGCTCCTGCAAAAAAAAAGGCAAACAGGTAAATATGTAAAAATTTTGGCAGCATCTCCCCTGCACGAGGAGGTTTCCAAAACCTGCAATAAAAACAGCTCGATAGCCGACAACATACACATCGGCACGATGGCCAACAACAACATACACACCACAATTCATCTCAATTTAAATTAACTTTGGAACTAAACAAGAAATTCATCTCAATTTAAATTAACTATGCAACTAGACAAGAAATTCGTCTCAATTTAAATTAACTATTGAACTAAACAACAAATTCATCTAAATGAAAATTAATCATGCATCTCCAATCTAATATTACAGTAAGGACAGGGAAGGGAAGGGAAGGGGAAGGGGAAAGCTCACCTCGCACGGGAGAGGAGGCGGCCGGGGACGGCGGAGGAGGCAGCGGCGGCACGGGCCGGGGGCGGGCAGCGGCGGCGGCGGCCCTCTGCACGGGGCCGTGCCGCCGGGGGCGGGCAGCGGCGGCCGGCCTCTGCTCGGCGGCGGGCAGCGGCGGCGGGCCGGGGACGGCCGGGGATGCGGCGGCGGGCCGGGGACGGCCGCGTGCGGCGGCCGGGGCAGCGGCGGCGGCGGGCAGGCCGGGGCTGGCAGCGGCAGCGGCGGCGGCGGGCAGGCCGGGGCTGGCAGCGGCGGCGGCGGCGGCGGTGAAGAAGACGAGTGAGTGATGAGTGAGTGAGTGTTTCTGTCTGAGCGCGGCGGGGAGGTATAACCCCCTTGTTTGCCGAGTGCCCGCGATCTAGCACTCGGCAAACGCCCCTCCTTTGCCGAGTGTCGCCGATCCGGCACTCGGCAAAGACCCTATGCTTTGCCGAGTGTCGCCTATGACACTCGGCAAACCTCATTCGTTATTTTATGCCACAACCACCGGTTTTTAAATTGCAATTAATAGATAAAAAATATCAAACTGTTTCTAAAAATTACAAAAATTTAAGATTAACTAAACCATGTTGTATATTGCCTATACAAAAAATTTGAATCTAAATTCTATTCCAACTTTCAATTTGTTTACAAATGTAATTGAATCCTTCTCAACACTACGAATCTTATTCGGACATTCTCCGGTTTGTAAGGGTCATACATGAAATATCGTTCGAAACCTTCTCCGCTTTTTACCACAACCTTACACGGATGTAAACATAATATCCAGACAATTCTCATATTTTTCAAACATTGTTTGCATTTTATATAATTTTTAAACAACACGGTCACAGGTTAATAGTCATGTATCGGCAATAAAATGTTTAAAATTTCACTAACTTTCATGGATAAGGACTAACAATGGAGTAAGTAGCATGATTAATATTTTTCAACTCAATTTATTTCATTATTTAAGTCCCTTGCAGTTCAAATACGACTTATTTGAAAAAAATCCTAGAAATCAAATAAAGTATTTAAAAATAGCTAAAAGAGTAAAAAATTTACCAGCTTTCAGTGTGAAGTACTAAGAGACGTGTATGGAGAGAAGAAAAAGTTTGGGAGCGGTTGGGTGGTTTTTTTGTTTTTGTTTGCCGAGTGCATGTGATCACACTCGGCAAAGATGTGACTGAAATCTTTTTTTTAAAAACTTCGCCGAGTGTTACAACCAGACACTCGGCAAAGGGCCAGCACCGTCATCCCGCCGTCCCCCACCGTCCTCGCGCCGTCCAACCGCTGTTTGTTCGCCGAGTGTCTGCTAGTAACACTCGGCGAAGAGATCTACTTCGCCGAGTGTCTGGATGCGACACTCGGCGAAGGGCGACCGCCATCAACACCCCGCCGTTCACGATGCCCTTCGCCGAGCGCCACAGGGCGACACTCGGCGAAGGGCTTGTTTGCCGAGTGTCGCCTTGCAGACACTCGGCGAAGGAGTTGTTTGCCGAGTGTCGGGTCTTTGCCGAGCGTCGGAGGACGGGCACTCGGCAAAGGGCTTGTTTGCCGAGTGCCCGCAATTTCACACTCGGCAAAGATTTAACACTCGGCGACTACTTGGTTTCCCGTAGTGCTCGTCGGGTGCACGAGGGCGGTCACGCCGGTCAGGGAGGACAGCGAGAGCGGTGTCAGGTTCACCCCCGCACCCCGCTATCGAGATCCGGGGAGCAGCGACCTGGACAACGGAGACCTCCGGCTGCGTACGGACGTAATCCATCGTATCCTGCTCTTTCTTTTCGATTGACTTCAGTAGATAGGCCCCCGCCGACATGATCAATGCCGTCGCCAAGGCCATCTGCCTCTTCACATCGGCCGCGCTTTGCCCCCCAGACTTTGGCCGAGACAACCCCAGAGGATCAGGATCAAGTGGCTTCTTCAATTTCTTGATTTTCTTTGGCCGAAACAACCCCAGAGGATCATGATCAAGTGGCTTGTTCAATTTCTTGATTTTCTTCCTAACCGGCCCTTCATCTGTAGGCTCCGGAAGGTCCCATACCGGCTCATCAGCTTCAAGAAATCGATCATCAGTTTGACAACCGACGTCCTGGATGCACCTCTGCTCGGTGCCAATCGGCGCCTCTAAACCCGCCGGCGCCGGCCGGCGCCTGGGACGCCTGGGAGGGTTTTGGTGGAGGTCTTGGGTTTGGGGAGGAGAGGAACGATTGATTTCTCGGGTACCTCAACCCTAATCAATCCTAACATGACTTCCAGAGAGTTCGAGGAGCACGGCGGTTTACCGGATTGGTTTGGGCCGAGTGGCGGCATGTCGTAGCCCACACCCAAAACTCCAAAAGCCCAGCCCGCATAGCGAATCAACGCCCGCCGGGCCCGGCTCTCTTAGTACTTGTCCCCTCGTCTTTACTTTAGGATTTTGTATAAGAAGGCGAGACCATTCCTAAAAAGAAAAAAGAAAAAAAAAGAAGGCGAGACCTCTGGGGTTGTCCTCTACCGCTACCGCATCATGAATGGTTGAATGACAAATAATATTTATTTATATTTTTTGATTTTACGTGAAATGTAATGACTAACTAATTTTTTATATTATTTAAAGTAAACTTAATAGTAAAAATTTGACTATTTTTTGAATTATGCTATTTGGACTTAGCGTCCGCTATAGCATCCGCTATCCGCAATCCGCTACATCGACACTAATCCGTTATGATACCGCTAAACGCTATTTAGTACCTTAGAGGGCATGCCTGGTCGGAATTTGAGTATGCCCAACACGAGCCGAACTTGAATCCAACAGGGACTCCGAAATCTCCCTTTCTAACCTTTTGTTTTGAGTCAGAAAATAACTTTTCCTCTGAAAGGAACCCTTGTCCATGTTTCCATTGTGAAAAGGCATGAATCCTTTTAGTTTCAAATGAAAGGAGTCATTTCCCTAGTTCAATTCATAACAGGAACTCCAGCAAAGTTTGAATCATACTGAAAGTATGAACAAGATAGTATCCACGCCCTATTCGTTACATAGATAAATAAAGAGACAAGATACTGATTGCAACTAAATACAAGACACAGAGAGAAACCATCCCTTGAGATAAATAGTATCTTGGAACTAAAAAAGAGGTACTAGTAGGCTAGTAGCTCACTGATGCTTCCTCCCTTGGCTGTACCTGCAAGCACGCGCATATGCACAAGAAACCATTTGGAGGAGGAGAAGCACCTAGGAACACGGGATAGACGAAGGTATGAGAATGTGTGTCAACCAGGGTTTTTTTTTACCGTTGGTAACCCGGTCCGGTTTGATCGGTTACCGGTCAAACCGGTCCGGTCCGGTAGCATAATAGGGCCGGTTACCGCTCAAAACCGACCCCTACCAAACGCTCCTACTGGTTAACCGGCCGGTTTGACCGGTTTACCGGACCGGTTTTTATTCTAAAAAAACCGGTACTGTAGCGAAAAAAAAAACCCTGGTGTCAACTTCGAGAGCCATCCTTCATGGTAATGATGCAGAAGAGATACAAGCATCGGCCTGCAAACAAAGGTTTAGTCTAGAGATGCATTTCATTGGTGGAGCTCGTCAAGAACACGAAGCCCGAAATTGCAAAAGATCGTTGCTAACCTACGCTATTTGTGGAAGCTGACGGGGCACATGGTCAAATAGTATGTGAGAGCGAATTGGCTCATGGTCCAATGGTAAGACGGTGCAGTGGAACGCTATCCACCAGGATTCAAAACCTGGTGCTCGCACCTTTCCCTAGGTTTTCCAGGATTTATTGGTGTGGTTTTCTAGGATTTATCGGTGTTATGCGTTCCCGTCGACAATCTCCAGACCCGTCTTTCGAAAGTGCTCATAGGAGTAGGGTTCATAGGGGACAGAATTAGTGTACGCGTGTTCATAGAGGTGAGTGGTGCATGTTATGAGCGTCTACGTTGTACTATGTAATTCTAAAAACAAAAAATGTGAGAGGAGTAATATGTGGCGTCCGCATACACCACTCTGTATCGAGCAAAATTGCTTAAGAATGTAAATCTAGTTATGGTTATTTAAAAAGCACTTTCTTCTCACATAAAGATATACATAGATAGTGTTTGAGTGATAAACAAGAGCTAAGATACACAGCTGGAGATAAATACGAACTAGTTGCGACTTCCAACTTAAGAATGTAAATTTAGTTCTGATTAATTTAAAAAGCACTTCTTCTCACATAAAGATATACATAGATAAATACGAACTAGTTGCGACTTCTAACTTAAGAATGTAAATTTAGTTCTGATTAATTTAAAAAGCACTTTCTTCTCACATAAAGATATACATAGATAGTGTTTGAGTGATAAACAAGAGCTAAGATACACAGCTGGAGATAAATACGAACTAGTTGCGACTTCCAACCAAAACACACAGAGCTCTGCTCCGTCACAGCCCATCCTAAAAGAGAATTAATCTTTGACGTGCTGCTGCTTCCCTTAGGTTGTACCTGCAAGCGCATACACATGCAAGAAAACCATTTGGAGTAAGAGAAATGCTCAGGATAGGAACACGGGATAGAAAGAAAGATATCTGAATTTGTAAGAGCATGCATGCACATAAAGCAGCTCGAGCACCATTTGGAGTAAGAGAAATGCTCAGCATGCATTTGGAGTTAAGAGAATTGGCCATAGTGTGCATTTAACACCAAGAACAAATGATATGAAAATGACTGAGGACAAAAAGGTGAAACAGTAAATAGTTCAAAGGTGCTTACAGAGTTAGTCAGAGAATTCTACAGGCAGGGTGATGTTTCTCGTGATATGTCCAAGGAGATCATAAACTTCAAGCTACAAGGACCAAAGAAACATAAGCTTACTACTTTTTGTTCTTTTCAATCATATAGATCCAACATTTTATATAGCAAAGAACTTCAAACATACAGTGAGATTAACGGTAGAGCTTGAATCAATGCTCTTCTCCAGGAATCTCCAACCAAGAGAGAGAAGATAGTCTTCCAACTGCAGACAAAGTTTGACTACGTTAACCGTACTTATACCTATATATATATGAAAATGATATATGAATAATAGAGATATTTCACCTGAGGTAGAGTATGAGTTCGTAGCCCATCAAACGAAACAATCACATCACCATATCTAATGCCAAGCCTCTCAGCTTAGAGTCAACATCTACCTAGATAGATCAAAGGAGTAATACATACAGACCGTGACTTACATAGTTTGAATAGTTTTACAAACAGACAAAAAAAGCCACACTTATTACCTTATCTACGATATAACCACTGTGGATGTTGTGATCAAGAGAGATGGCCTCCTGGAGTGACACCTCCAGTAACTCCACTGTCCTTAAGTGCAAACCATGTTCGGGGCGAGCAATTCGACTGAAATAAGTTGAGCTAAATAATCAGCTCTAAAAATAAAATTAGTGACATTTGAACCTAAGATAGCAATTCCATAAAATCCAAGTCATTGTCACTTAAATGATAGAACAGCTCAAGGATATAATTAGGTTTGTCTAAAACTACAAGTATTCCTATTAATTTACGGGCAGAGCATTAATCATGACAATGCTCTTCTTGCGTTAGATTTTTAACTTCAAATAACATTAGCTGCTAATAGAAATCCATCAACAACATAAATCTTCACCATGTTGTTGAAAGGTCTACCAAAGTTTGTACTCGCTACCAGGATACTGTACAGTAAGATTGCAACTTATCCAAGTCTGAACATATACCATTAACACAATATACTTGATCCAAGCTAGCGCATGTTGGATGACAGCAATGCCACTAACCAGTTTTCCTGTCTTCCTAGAACTAGCAGTCAGTGTTTTAAAGGCGTCTCCTAGGCATCCGGGCGGTCCCAGCTCACCTTAGAAAACGGGCCGCCTTGGTCACCTAGTCGTCGCCTAGGCGATAAGGCGCTCCAAAACTTGGGAGGACGCCTTAGCGCCTTAAAAACACTGCTAGCAGTAATGATATTGCCCCACCATTTCCAAGTTTTGCAATATGTGGGTTTCCATTTTTAGATTCAATGAACATAACAGCATATATTTGAACAAGGGTAAGTTCCTCAGTTCAGTGAATAAATTACTGCTAAATGCAAACTTTTAGAAACATGGGCTAAGTTGGGACAACACTGCATATATAACCCAAAGAACGTAAAATTTAAAACCAATTTAAGTTAGGTGTTATGACATTAACCGAATTTCATTGATGAAACTAAAAAAAAAAACCCAAAGAACGTAAAATTTAAAACCAATTTAAGCTAGGTGTTATGACATTAACCGAATTCCATCAATTGCAACAACAAAAAGGATAAACAAACCTGAACTTCAACCACATTTCAATGCACGTGAGGATGATAGAGATGGCAAGGATATTAGGTTTTGGGCCAATAACCTTAAACGCCATCCCAATGACATTGCCATCATGATCAATCACTGGTCCTCCAGTACCACCCTGCATCCAATAAGTACCACTGAGTAAACTGAACAATGAAGCAAGAATATATTATAAGAATGTGATATTTTAATTATTACCCCTGGGAGATCACAGCTAAGAAACATGTGGTAGTTGCGTTCGAAACCATCTAATCCATCAAACCACAAAATACTCCCATGCCTAGCCATTAGGTTCGACATTTCACCCCTAGCCAGCGCAAAAACTTCCTGACCATAGTTTGGGTTAGACCCAAAAGAAGGGAGCTGCAATGGTAAGTCGGACTCTGATGATATCTCCAACAAAGCAATATCATAATGTGTATTGAAGAACAAAAGCTGTCCCTCTGTGACGATGTTATTTGGCAAGCGCACATTTAGCTGAAAGGGGAAAAACAGAGACTTGATCAGACATACTCAAATTTGGCATAAGAGTCAGAAAAATAGTTGGTCGGAAAAGTGTCAGAAAAGAACTCTATAAAGACAAATAAGACTCTAACACTGCACAGGAAGTGCATTGAAGGCAATTACACTTGATAGTGGCCAAAGTAGCAGGTAAGGTCACGAAAAAGGAGCGCAAAAAGATGGAGGTCAATCATGAAAATAAGGTGCAGATTGTACCTAACAATTCAGGAAAAAAAACAAGAGATGGACTGTTATGGACAAATATTTTGGTGCCAAATTCTATCGCAGGAAGAAGTCGTCCTTGTCAGAATAGATTATAGATTAGTTGAGTCTTAGTCAGTTTATTAGTTTACTTGAGAAATAAATATCTAGAGTTTGAGTTGGCTAATATATGATAGTTTGTTAGGGGCAGCCTGCTTCATATAGGCACGCCAGACTCATTGTAAACGTCAAGCAGAAAGTAGTTGGCAAATCTCAGAGCCTCCAGCGTGAGGGCAAGAACCAATCTACCTCCCTGCTAATCGTATTCTACAATATAGACATATCATGGACGTGCAAGCAAAGCATAACAAATATATCATAGTGTCCGTAATGGTATGGCACTTTTGAGTGGATTCAAATACTAGCAAGTATGGACATAATAGTTACTTAAAGCTATGAAGGCAGACATCTTGCAGGCAGGCAGATGGGACACTAGATTACAGTATTGCACAAAAAGTTCTAAGAAAAACACACCAATTCTATAACATCTCGTGCTTGTTTGTAGCTAAGGCAAACGTGTGGAGGGCTTGCACATCTTAAGCATAAGAGATTACTTTCAGACTGCATTATGCTGCGCATTGATCTTTGGTTTGATTAAACTGGTTGAAATTTTGCAAGAGATGTCCAATATTGGCCAAAATGTGGCAAATATAATGAAAGAGAATAAATATATCAACTTGAAGAACATATCCACCACTGCGCAATGACAAAGTAAACAATAACTTGTCCTTAACACCAACTGAAGTCAAGGAAAGCTCCAACAATTTAACATGGCAAATTTTATTGTACCTTAGGTTTGTGATCAAGTCCACGGACAATTGCAGAACTAGTCAATATTCTAGCGCACTTCTTGGTCCCATGCCAACTGAGTATGAAGCCAGTGCATCGGCGAATGACGTTCCCATCTGTAAGCAGGCAAGTAGTTATCAACTTAATAATCAGCTAGGAGGAATCAATAGAGCACAAGTTTATCAGGCAATTTTACCAGGAGTAATAGAGGAAACATTAACAATGGAGCGTGCCGCATTCCGAACCAGCGCCTTGTCTCTTGAGCTGGCTACACTATCGGCGGTGTATGGGTCCTTGGGCTTGACGACAGTAGGAAGATTTCTACGAGGATCTGAAGGAAGGTGCAAGAGAAAATGCATCGACAGTTAGTTCCACAGCAGAAAAGAGATTTTTTTTATAAGAACAGAAAAGAGATTTAGTCATGAGTTCATAAGAAGGTAACCTTTTGCAGCAAGCTTGGAGATCCTCCTGCATTCAATATTCCACTCGCGCACAGCTTTCCGCTTGCCAGACTTGGGGAATGGCGGGCAGCGAGGAGGGAGCGGTGGGGTATTGATGGTGGGCGCAGCAGGTAAGGCACTGCAGCCCTCTCCCACCGCTGCATCCACCATCTTCCTCCGCTGCTGCTTCCGTCCTGTGTCTGTGTTGCTCCCGCCCACCAACTCAGTTGCTGCCGCCTGAATCTTCCGCATATTAGGAACTGACCCTCGGTCTTCCGACTTCGCCGTTTCTAATACGTCGGCCGGCGGCCCCGTACTGTCCCCGCTCGCGGCCATAGGGAATGCCCCTGTCCGTCCGCCGGCCCCGGATCCTCTTCTCCCCTCTCGAGTCGACAATTTTCGACAGTTTTAGATGTGATAGGAGTAGGTGCTTCAGAAATCGATCCTCGCATCTCCTTATATACTCCTGTGTTTGATAGGAGTAGGGGTAGAAATTGCAGTACGAGCCTGAAGCCAACACAGAATCCTATTCGCCCTCGACGGCCTTGTGGTGGGCCTGGGCAGCAAAGAGAAGTGCGATTGACTGAATCTGACCCGAAATCTGTACCTTCGACGGGAAGGAGAACTGGAGAAGGCCTGGGCGGTGGGGAGCAACCGCGGCCGCTACCGGCTTGCTATTATTTATACACCACCATTCCATCCAACCAAAGTCTGACAGGCCCAGCTGCAGCCCAAAACCCACCAAACCCAACCGAAGCTTTTCCGCTCCCGAGCCGCGTCGCAACCCAGGACGCCAAGATAGGGTCGGAGACCCCCGCCGCCGACGCCGTCGGCGACGCCGCGCGCAAGCGGCCCAGCGGCGGCGATGCCTCCGCCCCGGCGCCCGCCGACAAGCGCCGCCGCCCGGAGCCCCCGTCGTCCTCCTCCGCCTCCCGGGAGCACCGCCACCACCACAACCACCACCACCACGGCCGCCGCCCGCCCCCGGCCGAGGAGAAGGTGCGCGCCTCCCACATCCTGATCAAGCACGAGGGATCCCGCCGCAAGGCCTCGTGGAGGGACCCCGAGGGCGTCGCCATCTCCGCCACGGACGCGCGACGACGCCGCCGACCTCGCGCGCGCGCTCCGCGACCAGATCGTCTCCGGGGACCGCAAGTTCGAGGACATCGCCGCCGAGAACTCCGACTGCAGTTCGGCCAAGCGCGGCGGTGACCTCGGTCAGTGCCCCGTACCGATAATTCCTCCTCGCCAACTCGTTGGCGTATTCGCTTTCTGTGTAGGGTTTGCCTTTTCGCGAGCGGTTAATTGGGCGCGTTCTGTGTTGGGAACATGTTCTGAATCTAGATTTGAATTACAAGTACCAACTTCTGTAGCATACAAAATATGGACATGTTTGTCCTGATCTAGATGCAGTAGCTGTGGTTGTCTTGTAGATGTATGTGAATCTATTTTTCGTGTTTAATTATGCACAATAATGGCGAGTTCATGTTGCAGTCGCACTTTACTAATTCATATGAGAAACAACCACTCCTTACTCAGACAGTTGCTGCTAATTTGGTAGTATCACTTATGCCAAGTAACGGACATGCTGCTTCCCTTTAATGCCTTAACGGCCTAACTGGATTGATTGGCTAGATGTGGATTGGAGGCTTATGTTTGGTATATACTGTACATAGTTTTATTTTTGGAAGTCATGTGATTCCTGTCCAAGTTTATCGAGAAGAGTACTGGAAAAACTTTTATGTCTTCAACTTTCTGTACTATTATATTTTTCAAGAGATTTTTCTCCTCGAAGATAAGTTGCTACTTGCTAGAACAAGCTATGAATCTATGATGATGAAGCATACTAGTCAGCTTGGAGTAAGTTAAAGCGTCTGTTGCATAGTTTGCTCTGCCTGAGCAGTGGAGAATAAATCACAGAGATCGATGTCTGTATGAACTAAAAGTTTGGCAGCTTCAAGTTTTGTACATGTACAATGTACTCTCTAAGGAGAATACAAGAATGGCCTATGGAAGTGGTCCTATTTTAGTCTGGGTGGTGCCTGGGGCCTGTCACTGCCATGCTGGAAAATGGAACAATTTGTTTGGACATAAAAGATAACCTAACACATGTCGTCTTGTTGTTCGACATGGGATTTGACATGGGTATTCTGCTTTGGTTAAGTGTAGGTGCTAATTATAGGCTATCTGAAAGGTCACATAATGGTGTTAGGGATATATGGGAGAGGGAGGCAGTAGGTGAAGATTTCTGAATGCTGCATAGAAGTAAATGAAGGTCACATAATGGTGTTAGGGATATATGGGAGAGGGAGGCAGTAGGTGAAGATTTCTGAATGCTGCATAGAAGTAAATGGAACGAGACGGGTGGCGTGTTTTATTTGCCTAGCAGCTTTTTTTTTCCATTGCTACATTTCTTCTGTTTATTAACTTATTATTATTCCGAGTGAGTAGGCTAGCATCAATCTGGTGGTCAGACAAGTGACTTGGTTGAGAGGTCAGGATCAAATAATTGAATGTAGCGGGAATATAAGGAATGCATGATAACGGTGGGACAAATCTAGAATATGCTATTATCTATAAATGGCGCTTATGCTGATCTTAATGGCATGGGGTAGGAGAATGCATATCAACCTCATTAAAGCATTACTGTTCACATTTTAGGAAAACGTAGCATGATACCTTTGCTCTTGTTTGACAAAGTAGCCAGCAGAATGCGATTTTATTACTTGCTAAAAAATTCTAATATACAAGATCTATTGGCATTCAAGATACTTGTGAATGGTATCACAAAGGCAAATGCGTGATTGTGGAATCTAATCTTGCATTATGTATAGGGAAAAAACATCTTCCAATGCTGTTTTGATCATGATCCAAATAATTGAAAAGCCATCGACCCATGGTGATTTAAGTTTATGGTTATTTTTGCAGGTTCATTTGGGAGGGGTAGGATGCAGAAGGCTTTCGAGAAGGCTGCGTTTGCTCTGAAGGTGGGGGAGATCAGTGACGTGGTTGATACAGAGAGCGGGGTGCACATCATCAAGAGGACTGGCTGATTGGATTGTGTCCTCCGGTCTCAGTCCAAATACCAATATACACTGGAAACTAGAATGCCCTGAAGAAGCTCCATGGTTTCTTGCTTCATTGACAAACTTGCACTTGTGTTCTCTTGTGAGCTTGATAATTGATTGTTTGTGCTTCCGTGACAGACATGTAGTTTGAAAACGGTTTATCACGGCAAGACGGAATCAGATTGTTTTTTAGTATGACATGGATTACACTCCCTATGTTGATCGTTTGTCATCCTGTGTCGCTCTGTTTTCCGAGCACTTCTTGAGTCATTCCTGCTTAGAGAATGTTGCACCTGTCTTTCCTGGCAAAGCCTATGAATTGAGTGGTCAGTTTTTTTTCCTCGAGCAGCCCTGTTTGCCTGTTACAGAGCATTGTGCAGGCAGCAGTTCGTGTGATTGTATGAAAGGTTCCCGTGCTATATAAGAATCACTTTCAAAAAAGATGCATATAAGAAACGTGTCACACTCGTCAGGTCAGATGTCATGTTACTAGTACCATTTTGAACCGCCGCCGGCGCCGGACTCTTTTGAGGTGGCGCTGGCTCTCGGCGAGGGCGAAGCCAATCTGAGCCTTCCTTTTTATTTCTTTTGATTTGAAAAAAAAAAACCCAAGCCAATCTGAGCGACTACTTGAATTGAACAACTCATCTGTAACTGTGAACGAACCCAACGCGGCGTCTCCGCGTGGATCCAGGGGCCCAATCACACGGACACAACCGATCAAACCCGAGATCCCACCCATCACCAAACGGCGGAGTGGCAAGCCAACACGGCGGGGCACTTTGGAGGAGTTGGACCCCGCGACGTCGCGCCCTTGCCGCCACGCGCCGCTCCCCGCCTCGCTTCCCTCCCTTCTCCCCTTCTCCGCCCCCTCCAATCCCCAGGGGACGGGGCGGGTCGGCGCTCTCCCACTCCCACCTTTCCACGCCACCATTCTCCTCACGCCCCGCTCATCAAGCATCTGCGATTCGCCGCACCAGCGACATCTCGCCGGCACCAGGCCACCAGCCATGGGCGCCTCCTCCTCCACCGCCAACCCCTCTCCGGAGGCGCACGAGCAGCGGGAGCAGGAGACCCTCGCCTCCGCCACGCTCGCCCTCCCGCTCCTCCGCGCTGCCTTCACCCGCACCTCCTCCGCCGACGCCGACGCGCTGCCGGACGCTCTCGCCCCGCCGCGTGGGGCCTCCTTCCTCCGCCCGCCGGGATCCCCGCCGCCGCCGCCCCACTTCCACGATCTCCTCGCGGGGCTCGGCCCCGCCGTCGCCTCCCTCTTCTCCGCCGGCGGGACCGCCGTCCTGGAGGGGGACGCTGGGTGGGTCCCGTTCCTCAGGGGGTTCAACCGCTGCTGCGCGCGCGTCTCTGCATCCCGCTCGCTCGCGCTTCTCCTCCGCGTGTACGCCGCCGCCTGCGCCGCCGCGGGCGCCCCCTGCGGCGTGCAGTTCCAGCCGGGCGACGAGGGCGGCGACGAGGAGGGGAAGGTCGTGGGGGAGCTCGCGCCGGAGGAGATCGCGGCGTTCCTCTGGATGTGCTGGGTCATGGCGTGGAGCGGCTCGGCGCCCAGGGATTCGGGTGACGGAGGGGACAAGTCGGAGCCCGTCGCGGTGCTCCTCCCGGACGTCACGCACCTCGTGCTGTCGGCGCTCGTCTCCGCGGGCGCCGTCGCGGATGACGACGGCATTTGGGGCTGGGAGATTTCCGGGGGAGGCAAGGGGGTGAAGGTCCAGGAGTTTACGTCGTGGATGCTGTCCACGGCATCCGGGATCGGGAACTGCCTATCGCGGTATGTTCAGGGGAGGTTCAGGTCGTTGGTGGCTGATCCTACGGAGGTGAGCAAATTATGTTGTAGAACTATTACTCGTAGTAGCTACTATGACGAATTTGTTTTGTGTCGGGCATCATGAGTAGAATTTATGCAATGCTGCTATTATTTTGTCAGTTGGATCATACCGAAGTATGAAAGAGTTTTCTCATTGTTCTATTTCTACTTGTTTTTTGTTTGGATAAATTCAGTAGTGTGGTTGTTCATGACCTGTTGTAGCTAGCAAGGAAAATTGTCACCAGATCGTCCCAATCTGCAAATTATCAGCAAATTCTGCAATGCTAGGTTCTAAGCAACTACTAAGATTCTAGGGAAGTTGAGCATTTATTTTTTTCCATTCAATGGTTCAGCATTACTATAAAAAGGTTCTGGTAGAAGTAGAAGTTGTTTGGGTGTACAGATTCTACCATATAATGATGTTTGGTCTGTAACTAGGTCCACAACTGAGAGGGTTGGGCTTCACGTTTCACTCTTACACTCTCATGTTTCCTGCTCCAAAACCTTTGCTTATACTAGAAGCTTTATTTCTTTTTCCCCTTTTCTTAAGGAACTATGTCTGTGATTCATTAATGATAAAACTTCAAACTGAGCCTTTTTATCTCATCGAACTAACCGGCGTAACTCATCACAAGCAGGAGAGCTCTGTTTCAACTGTTGACATGGCATTTGATACTTCTGATGTGTTTCTACTAACACGTGGAAGAGCATGGGCAATCTCTCTCAGCCTAAGAAACAAATTGAGCGAAAAATTCTTGTCGGCTTCTGTAATTGGAATGGACACAGAAGACCTTCTTTATAGGTAACTTGGTGCCCTGATGATATTTATTCTTTGGTTATTTGTTTATGCTAGTTTTTCTTTACAACACTGTGATTTGTAAATGATGTGGGTCCAACGTTTTTTTTCCAAATCTAACTATGAAAGTGTATAATGTCTCATTGTGAGTTCTCATGCTGATCCAGGTAGTATTAACCTTGATACAATATTTGTTTATAGGTCATCAGTTCATGGAAAAGGACTGAGCCGGTTTTGGTCTGGTGTTGAGGGGTACAAAGGACCAATGCTGATTCTACTTTCAGCATTCTCTAAAGGTGGTGTTGAGAATGTTGATTCTGATCGAAGATGGGTGATTGGTGTATTAACCGAGGAAGGGTTTGAGAGCAAAGACACGTTTTATGGTAGCTCTGGGTTCCTTTGTGCTGCGCACCCAATATTCCGCATGCTTCCACCATCTGGTATGACCCTTGCTGATCATGCCTTTGTCACACCTGATAGTAGCTCACTGTGTCTCTAACCTGGCAGGTAAGGAGAAGAACTTCGTGTACAGCCATCTACATCCTCAGATAAGGGTTTATGAGGCAAATCCAAAGCCTGTTGGCTTAGCATTTGGTGGAACAGTTGGGAACGAGAGGATCTTTCTAGACGAGGACTTCTCTAAAGTTGTAGTTCGCCATCATGCTGTTGACAAAACTTACCAACATGGTTCTCTCATCCCCAATCAGGTTAAATCAGATTTACTGCCCCTAATGGAAGATGACGTTTTGATTGCTCTATCTACTGTTCCACAATATTTTCTTTCTCCTTATTTGTAATTTCAGAAGATGAGTCTTGGTGCTAGTTTGTTGCTGCTTGTCTGCAAAATCTTGTTAGCTAGGGAGTGTTTATTTCTGTTTTGGCTTCCAATATATTTTGTTATTTATCCGAAAATGTAGAAAAACAGATGTGCTTTTGAAACATCACTGCCGTACAAGGCCATAGAATATGTAAACGTCAACTTCCACTGCGCTCTCCCAAAGAAGAATTCACAAATCATAAAGCACAACCTATCAGTTACCGCATTATGTTTATATAGGTTCTGAATGTTTCCGTATTATGCTACCTAAAGCAGATTATGATTCTATTCCTTTTTTTTCCTGTGATTGCAGGGTTACTTACCTGTCGAGGCTTCAGTGCTTGAAGTTGAGGTATGGGGACTTGGTGGAGAAGCAACAAGGCGGCAACAGGATGTGTACAAGAAGAGGGAGAATATTTTCTCAGAGCAGCGAAGAAAGGTGCTATTCGGGGCAGATTTGAACCATTCACTCTGTATGTCGCTGTCAAACTGTGCAGCAATACCCATGATATTTCCCATTTCTCTTTCAGGTTGATCTCAAAACCTTTGGCAATTGGGAAGATTCTCCAGAGAAAATGATGATGGATATGATCGCTGATCCAAACAGGGTTCGCCGGGAAGATCGTTGAATTTTGTTTCACGGCAAAGAATCATTTACTGATGTTCATTCACAGCTGCCCGTACAGATAGAATAGTGAAGCTTCATGCCCTGTGGAGATGTAGAGAGGTCAGTGCACATATTTGCTTTGCCCATATTGATGGGCCACACGTCATTCAGGTTGTGTATTAGAAAGAGGCTTGTACAGAATATAATTCCATAATAAAATCGAGGTTCTCTGTTTTCGTTATTTCGTTTTATGGGAAGCGAGAGCAAGCAGTTGTATGCTATTTACGTCATGATTTTGTTGTTGTTATACACTGAGCTTTGCCAACATATCTGGCGACGTTCGTTTTGTTTTGACAGATTCATGTTGCTGCATGACTCGTTCTGTAGTTATGTTTTCAGCTGGTTGAGGAAGGGTCAAATATCCGTACTGCATCCAGCATGGATATTCCAGTGGAAGTGCTCGTGCCCATTAGGCCATTCGTTCTGATGATGACGACGGCAAGTAGCATAGTGTTGGGCCGTAATTCTGTCACTCGTCTCGGTCGGTAAAACAAACACAAGCCCATCTCAGGCTTTCTGGCCAGTAGCAGAGTGTTGGGCCGCAATTCTGTCACTCGTCTCGGCCGGTAAAACAAACACAAGCCCATCTCAGGCTTTCTTATCTGTACTTCTACTTCAGGGTACTTGTTCAAGCTCAAATTTTTCATGTTGGTATGGTAACATGCACTATCAATGGTTTTTTGAAATTTTGATGCACTTTTAGAGATGCAAAGTGTTGGTGACATGGACACATGATAACACTAGATACGCTCTTCAAACTTGTTAGAATCTGATACCCCTCGTTATGCGCAGCAACCCTCGGATCTTGAAAGGATATTGCGAGTACGACACGAGTTTGCACAGTATCAAGAACGAAGTAGACGAATCTCGTAGAAAACCCTAGTTGATGACGTTGAAGCAACCACAACAAGAGAATAGGATTTGGCGAAGCCGACCGCAAATTCTTTAAGCACAACTCCGAAAGAGTACAAGTGATTGCCGCTCCCTCACAACTCTACTTGACCCTCTAGGACCCTCGGATTCTTGCCTCATACAAGAATCTAGTGCTTATAGAACTATTTAGCCTATTCCTCTTGAGCGCTCCTAATTGCTTCTCACAAGCCTTGGATGAGACCTTGGTGTTTGCCCTTGGCTTGATTGATTTGATAGAGCCTCTACCCCTTGTTTATATAGTCCGCTCCAAAGCCCCATACATGCAAGTAGGAGTCCTACTCCTAGTAGGATTCATCGCTCAAGTCCTAGTAGAAATAGAAGTCCAAAAGCACACCCCTATTGAGTCCTAATCCAAGTAGGATTTGAGTCACAATACAACAAAACTAATCTGAAAGTTGCAATTTATATCACCCCATGCTAAAAGTTCTACGCGAATAAGATCAAAGAAACATTTACTTAGAAAGTACAGCGTACACGACATATTCAGCAGTGTGTTATCCTACGGGTTAGACATCCAACCGGTGCTCTCTCCGTCGGAGCATCTTTGAAAAGAAAATTGATCAAAGAATGCAACTCTAGAGTTTGAAATTTATCCATGAGAAAAAGCAACCGTAGAAATTAAACACTAGCTGGTGTGGGACCTACCGATGGATCGATGCATTAAAAACATTCCTGGTGGAGTATTTGAGACAAAAAAAAAATAAAAAAAGCAAGAAAAATGGCGGGAGTTTAAATTTTCCATGGTGTTGGCTGGTGAGTTTTCCGGTAGCTTCCTGTAGTGATCTGGTGCTCAAGCATGTATGTCCTATTTAAATATTGTTGTATATAGTGATACGTTGTTTGGAACAAATTATTGGGCACTGTTTGGAGCAACATTTAATTGGTCACTACTATTGTCATAGGGGTACAAGCATTTTTTAACTGTTTATTTTTTTTAAAGTTTTTAACTGTTTATTGACCCGCGTGAAAAATGCTAGAATTGTATCCTTTTGTGAATGAATGGAGTATAATTTTATGAGGTTACCACAATGTGTATCTACCTCCTTTAAGTTTTCAAACAATGTATATCTACCTCTCTTAAGTTTTCAAACTGAAACTTTACATTGGTTAGGTGCACAGTTTGCATATGGGTCAGTTCTGCTTATCTGTTTTCTGGTTTGTTCTTACTTATTTTGTTCTCTCTTACAGAATACTATTAAAACAGTTAAAATCAGTCGATATTAAAGCAGTCAAAATCAGTCATAGCCAGTCAACTTTTCCACCAACGTAACATACCCCTCTCGTTCATGGTTCATGGTTCAACTTCACCCCACGCAAGATCTCTTTTGTTCATCCCAAACATGATCGTTCGGACTGAATCAATGGAACCATTTTTCTCGAGGCCGGGCGTTTTTCTGCTACGACCTTTGTTTATTCTTTATTACTGATTCATATGGGTGCCTATCTTTACTTGGTACGCGTGCACGACAAGGATTCGGATCGCCTAGAGTCCAGTCCAACGACGATTCCGGCTCGGCCATGGCCATGATTGGTAGAAGGAACGAAGACGCAGATACACATGCACAACACGCGTACGAGATTACGAGGTGATAAGACAGTACGAGAGAGACCCGATGCATGTCGTAGCCTGCCGGCCGTCTAGCTAGCAAGTATAAAAGCCTGCGAGTTAATTCCTTATATGCCATTAAAAAATACAACCCATCCTTTATACGTTATTGAAAAATAGCTCATCCCTTCTATGCCATTGGTTATAATTTTTGATCCCTTATGTGCCATTGCCGTTAAAAGAGGCTAACGGAACCGTTAAATGGAAGGGTAAAAAGACCAAAATACCCCTAGCTAGAATGAAACATATTTGTAACCTTTCATTCTTGTCATGTCATTCCAATCAACAACAATAATGAGATAACACTGAAAGTATGTAAAATGGGTCATGCTGAGATATACAAAATAAATAAAATTATTGTTAAAATAAAATTTATTGTTAATGCCCACAATGAATTTTATTTATTTTATATATCTCTGCATGATCCATTTTACATACTTTCAGTGTTATCTCATTATTATTGTTGATTGGAATGACATGACAAGGATAAAAGGTCACAAATATGTTTCATTCTATTATGGTCTAACAATAAATTTTATTTTAACAATAAATTTTATTTATTTTTATATATCTCTGCATGACCTATTTTGCATACTTCCAATGTTATTTCATTATTGTTCTTGATTGGAATGGCATGACAAGGATGAAAGGTCACGAATATGTTTCATTCTAGCTAAAGGTATTATGGTCTTTTTCTCCTTCCATTTAACGATTCCGTTAGCCTATGTTAACGGCAATGGCACATAAGGGATAAAAAATTATAACCAATGACATAGAAGGGATGAGCTATTTTCCAATGACACATAAGGGGTGGATTGTATTTTTCAATGACATATAGGAAATTGTGTCAAAGTCTGCAGTCTGCAGGCCAGGGGAGCTGTTCATTTCGCAAACTTTGGCGCAACCGCGGGATCGGATCAAGAATTCATGTCC
Organism: Urochloa ruziziensis; assembly: GCA_015476505.1. NCBI lineage: Eukaryota > Viridiplantae > Streptophyta > Magnoliopsida > Poales > Poaceae > Urochloa > Urochloa ruziziensis. The sequence continues at coordinate 50,090,683 of CM027125.1, forward strand.
GGCTACGCTCGTATCTATCGATCAATCACCCATCACCTGCTGCTCCCAAATTCTCTGCACAGACCAGCCAGTCCGGCCACGAAAGATTTTTCCCCGGCCACAGTGCTGCATGCAGTACTGCAGTAGTAATGCAGTTCCATGATTCCTTCCTCGCCATCCATCTGCAGCTTGATTTCACGGCACATTCCCGCAGGAAATTCGCCTCTTTTTCAGCTGCATCAATCCCAGACTGCAATGCATGGAGTATGCTAGCTTGATGAAGCAACAACACTGCAACAAAGTTGATCTATAAATGCTACTTAGTTGATCCAGGTACATGTGCATGTAATTAACATGGAGCCATGTGTGCCGCTTGAGTCCTGAATTCTTCTTAATCTTTTCTTCTTTTTCCAGATTAATAAGCTGCAAGATGATCAGGAGAGGGGGGCTCTCTCGATTAGCTACCGGGAGCAATATTCCAACTAAGCCTTGTTTAGTTGCCACCCGAAATCTTTTCACTCATCACATTAAAGGAGAATCTTAGAAGTATTAAATGTAGACGAAAAAGGTGAAAAGTTATATGAATGAGCTGTAAATCGCGAGACGAATCTAATGAGCCTACTTAATCCATGATTTGCAACAGTAGTGCTACAGTACCATCCGCTAATTATAGATTAATTACCCTCTAATTACCATCATTAGATTCGTCTCGAGATTTCCAACCTATCCATATAACTTTCCACCTTTTTCGTCCACATTTACTACTTCTAAATTGGTAAAATCAATACCCAAAATATTTTCACCAAAAACTTTTCATCAACTAAACACGGGCTAAATAAAGCAGAAGCCGGCAGGACAAGAAATGATACGACATGGAGTAAATAGAGATGGAGCTGGCTTTAAATTAAAGTATAATTCAGGGATTGGCTTGTTACAGTTTTCAGTGTACCCTCGGGAAGGTACGTACACGCAGACGCCTGCCCCCCGTCTTCTTCCCTCGCCATGATTGGCGCTCTGAAACAGAACACAAAATCCTACTACTAGTAGTACTAGCTGCTACCACCGCTAGGGCTAGGGTTACCTTAACTCGATTTGATAGGTGCTTTTCTCTGCCTGTCTGCCGATGCTGTTCGTCGTCCCATTCGCCACACGCCTTGATACTTCATGCACAAGGGTCCGGCCGGAAAGAACACGGCTTGTTGCTGGAGATTTTGCGGCTCTTCGCTGCTCAACTTGTGAAAGACGAGTCCTCTGTGATGTGTAGAAAATGGCACCCACAAAACAGTTGCACGTTACGCTGTGTGGACTGTTGTGGAGTAGTACTGCCATTTGTAGTTTCAGTTTTGTCTCTTGTAGTTTTCAGATGGTTTACTTGAGTTTTTTATAGTTGTTATATCATGTCTGTCCTATGTACTTTGCTGCACACTCTTCTGAATTTCATGGGAATCTAGGCCCTGTTTCGCGAAATTTTTTTCGAGTATGTTCCCTCACATGCATGACATATCAAATGTAGTCGAAAAAAATAACCCATTATATGGATGGAGTGTACTTCGCGAGACGAATCTAATGAGCCTAGTTAGGTCGTGATTAGACAATAAATTGCTACAGTAAACATGTGCTATTGATGGATTAATTAGACTCATTAGGTTCGTCTTGCGATGAACTGACATAATCTATAATTAGTTTTGTAATTAGTCAATATTTAATACTTCAAATGTGTGCCCGACATACTTTAAATTTTTTTCGCGAAACATCTAAACGTGGCCCTAATACTAAGTTTTCTGCATTTCATGTCGATGATCGTTTTTTGAAACTTTCTAAACATTATATATTTATAGAAACAAATGGAGTAGGTTTGTAACCATCAACATGTGTTTCTATTGCAAAGATCCAACTATAATGTTACATGATTTCAGTCCGTTGGCAGCAATTTGGCCCGCGTAACATTCTAGGACGGCATAACAGTACAGTACAATATAATTGCGCTTTAGAGTTATTATTATATTTTTTTACACGTGTGTTTAGATACACGAAAAGCGTTCCCTTTTCATGAAAAGTTATCCACCTAAAGAACCGTGTCAGTTCATTTCTATCTCTATACACACTTTATAGAAACAGTATTTTTCCGTACTTTCCACCCCATTTCCTCAATTTCATAGATTCTTAAGTTATTTCTTATCATAACGTATGTATGTATATATTTTTTGAGGTCTTCTTCGGTGCTCCATACTACCCTATGGTAGTATGGAGTATGGAGGGATGGACAATTTTGTAATTAGACTGTAATATAATTTTTGTTATTGGAGCTCCTAACCTAAATGAACATATGTGTAAAAAGAAATAAATATATCGGACCAAATGAGTATAAAAATAAAAATATTTTTTCTCATAATACCCCTTTACCACTATATTACTCGATCTATACCACATTACTCCATGTTAAAAATAATTTTTTTCCATAATACCCCTATACTACTATACTACTCGACCTATACTACCTTATACTACAGGTGAAGGTCTAGTAGTATACAATTAATTTGGACCGTCAGATTCTTTTATACTGGTCCTTTTTTTTCGAAACATTCAGGGGGGTAAAACCCCACTTACTTCCATTCGAAAGGGCGCAAGAAGCGCAGTACAAGGTCTCGAGCAGCCGAGACAAGAGTTACAGGAGGGGGGAGAGCATTAGAAAGAGGAGAAGATTACAACTTTGACTTGAGGAATTCTATCCAAGCTTCCACAGCTGCCTTGTTCTTTTTATACCTGTATTTCCAGATCATCAAGCTACTGATCGCACCATGTAGCGTGGCAACTGTGTTGATGTCCTGGTTCTCAAAGATTAAAGCGTTTCGGGAGAGCCAAATCTGCCTGAGGAGAGTGAGGATGATGTCCGGCCAGACATGCGTGGGGAGCCCGTCCGGATGTTTTGTCATCCAAGGAGTGCACAGCTCATTAGCATGGATGTTGAGACGTAATTTGGTCCAGAGGGAGGTGGCTGCAGGGCAAGACAAGAAAAGGTGGATGTCTGTCTCTAGAAGGGAGTGGCACCTCTGGCAGTTAGCTTCCTCACGAGACTTGATGTTTTTATGATAGAGGTTTGCTCGCGTAAGAAGGCGCTGGTTGTAGAGTAACCAAGAGAAGATTTTTACCCGGGTAGGCAGCCTTGTTGACCAGATCACACACGCGCCGGCATCGCGAGCGCCCGTGTGGTGAAGGAGCTTGTAAGCCCAGCTTGAGGAGTAAGGCGTTGGTTTTGGAAGAGAGAGGATGCGGGTGTCGGGGGTAGAGCTGGGACTACAAGAGGCTAGGATTGCCTGAACTTCTAAGAGTTCGCCCCTGGCACATTGTGTTAGCCGGGGTTGCCTCGGGATTCCATTAGCGAGAACCGAATGTAAGGACCGATGTGGTTCGGTAGTATGAGAAAATAGAGCTGCGAATCGTTCAGAGAAGGAAATTGATCCAAACCAAAGGTCAAACCAGAAGGACGTGTTCCGACCGTCACCTGGTATGGAACGGGTAATCGATCGGTAATGCGGGAGCTCATTATAGATGAGGCGTGCGAGGAAGCTATCTGGAGTGCGCGAGCCTAGCTCCCCGGTTAAGTTGTGATGGATCCAACGCTTCCAGGGAAGATCCCTAGGGGCAAGGAAGCGATCAACAAGTTTCATTAGCAGACAGTGGTTTTGTGTTTGGAGATCTTTAACTCCGAGACCACCTTCGTGCTTTGGTGTGCAGACCTTGTCCCAAGCAATGAGGCACTGAGCACCTGAACAATGATCAGTTCCTGTCCAGAAGAAGGCGCGGCGCCTGGAGTCCAGCACTGCCAACACCGTCGGGGGTAGGAGGAGAGAGCTCATGTAGTAAAGCGGCAAGCTGCTCAGGACAGCGTTTGTGAGCACAAGTCGGCCGCCGGCGCTGAGCAGCCTTGCCCGCCAGCCGGCGAGGTAGCGATCAAAGGAGGCAATCAGAGGAGCATAATCCGAGACTAAGAGGCGGGAGGGGGATAGTGGGAGCCCAAGATAAGTCTGCGGGAAGGTGGAGAGAGGGCACCCAAGGAGGTCGGCCATTGCATTGGCGGTAGGGAGATCGATGTGCATTGGAACGAAAGTGGACTTGTGGAAGTTGATGACTAAGCCGGTGGCGCTAGAGAAGTTGTCTAGAATCTGTTTCAGGGCGATGATCGAGGAGGTATTCCCATGGACCAAGATGATAGTGTCGTCGGCGTATTGGAGAACCGGACAAGGCAAGGAGGGGTCGACCGGGTGTGCGAGCGTACCGTCGTTGCAGGCGCGCGAGATGAGTCGTTGCAGAACGTCGGCTACGATAATGAAGAGGAAAGGGGAGAGAGGGTCGCCTTGGCGAAGCCCGCGCCGACACTGAATCCATGGCCCGGGTACCCCGTTAAGAAGGACAGAGGTTCTCCCAGTGGAAAGAATTTGATTTACCCATCCCCGCCAACGTTCATCAAAGCCGCGAGCCGAAAGGATAGCATCGAGGCTGTCCCAGGAAATGGAATCGAAAGCTTTCCGAAAATCCAACTTGAGCACTGCAGTAGGACAGCGGCGACGGTGGCAGCAGGAGATGAGGTCAGCCGCATAAACATAGTTCTCGGAAATTGATCGGCCGTGTACAAAGCCCGTCTGATCCATGTCCACTAGGGCAGGTATGAAGGGGCGGACACGATTTGCCATCACCTTGGTGAAGAGCTTCATAGGACAATTCTGGAGGGAGATGGGTCGGAAGGCATCCGCAGAGCGAGCACCTGGTTTTTTGGGGAGGAGGACGAGGTGAGCGCGGTTTAAGGCATCTAAGTCCGCTGTCTCATTGTAGAGATGCTCGAAGAGCGTGAGCACCCTGTGCTCAAGCGTGGGCCAGAACGCCTTATAGAAGGAGGGACCAATGCCGTCGGGCCCGGGACTTGAGTTCGCATCCATGGCGAAGAGGGCGGTGCGGATTTCATTTCTCGTAAAAGGGGCGGAGAGAGCTTGGCCATCAACCGAGAAGGAGGGGTAGATAGATGTCAGGTTAAAATTCCAGGAGGATGGCGAAGTGGATCCGAGTAGGTCTTTGTAGAAATCATGGAGGATGGCAGCTTTTGAATCATGTGAGGTATGTTCCTCGCCTTCGTACTCTAGGACAGCAACCATGTTCTTGCGACGCCTCTGGGTAGCAGAAGCATGGAAGAATCTAGTGTTCTCATCTCCCTGGACGGCAAGCTTGATGGAGTAGCGCTGGCGCCACTTCGTAAGCTTTTCCTGGGCAAGTTGGTGGAGTGCATCCTCTGCAATGGAGCGGAGGGATCGTTCGGGGCGGGTTAGGGGGCGGCATTCTTCAAGGAGATCGAGTGCCATTAGCAAAAGTTTGGTGTCCGTTTCCCTCTGATGTAAGGATCCCCTTTTTTTGGCCCAAGATCGGCACGCGCGGCGACAAGTTTTCATGTGACGTGCGAAGCTGGGCTGGGGTTGATCAGTTGGAGGCCCACGAATGACGTCCATAATACTGGCCTTGAAGAGCGGAGAGAGTAGCCAGGAATTCTCGAAGCGAAACAGCCTAGACCGAGGGATGGTGGTGGAGATGTTTAGGCGGAGAGGCACATGATCAGAGGTGAAGCGCGTTAGAGATGAGAGAGTAGAGTTAGGGAATATTTCATCCCAGGACACGTTGATGAACGCTCGATCTAGCCGAACGAGAGTAGGAATTTCGCGTTTATTGGACCAAGTGTAGGCTCGATCCAGGAGGGGAAGCTCTAGCAGACCAAGAGAGTGCAGTGTGTCATTGAAAGAAGCAGCTTCAGAGGAGTGAAAATTGGTGTTGTTCTTGTCTTCTGGGGAGCGCGTGAGATTGAAGTCTCCGATTAGAAGCCACGGCATGGATTGATCCGGGGGGGAGGTAGAGAGCTCGAGTAGGAAAGCGTCTTTCTCGCTATGATTTGCCGGGGCATATATGTTGGTGAAGGTGAAGACCGAGCCGTTGGCAAGGAAGGAGAACACACACGTGAGGGAGAAAGCACGTCGATCGACAGAGACAAGACGGAGCACATTGTCGTCCCAGGCAGACAGGATCCCTCCCGCTGCACCGTGCGCGGGAATATGAACGTAGGATTTCAAACGCGAGGGAAGGAAGGAGCTTAGTTTGTTTGCAGGAACCTCACTAAGCTTGGTCTCTTGGAGGGCAACTAGGGAGGGACGTGTAGCGATGAGCTCGGTCAGGACGTCGCCACATTTAACAGTGTCTCCAAGACCACGAACGTTCCAAGAAATGCACGGAAAGGAATGGTTATGCATGGGGGAAACAGGGGAGACACCGAAGAACGGAACGAACTTAACACATTGCACGGAACAACATGAGACATGCCGGCGATTACAAGGAGAGTCTCTACCTCCTGACACAACAAAACACACGGTTTACAGTGGAACTGGCGGGGCACAAACAAGGCGGGAGAAAAAACTAGAACATGACGAGGAACAAGGACGGCGAACGTGCCGTCGCGGTCGCCGGTTGACCGCCAACACATGGAGTTGTAGCGCATCAGGACACCACGAGCTCCCTCCTCCTCCGTCTCCTCAAGGACGGACAGGTCGCTGATGCCGCAAGCCGCCCCGAGGCGCCGGAGGTGACGAATGGCAGTACGTCGCGGTGGAGGACGCTGGAGGATGTTGGAAGCCTCAATGGCCGCGGCCATGGACGACGACGCGCCAGACATGTCCAGCTTGGCCGCTTTCACCGAAGTGGCCTTGTCCGTGGCGCTCATGTAGTGCGCGGGCTCCTTCTCGGCGAGCCGACGGCTGCGGCGCTTGCAGGCGCTGTCCACGGCGCGCTTGCGGCGAGCCCGCCGACGACGAGCCGACACCACGTGCTCCTCCTCGGCGATGAGGTCCTCTAAGGAGGGGAGGGAGCTGCGGGGCTGTGACCGCGCGGAGCGGAGACCGGCTTCGATGAAGTCCTGCTCCACAAGAGCAGAGGAGTCGAAAGTGGCCGGTGGCGGCGTGCTGGGGCGCACTGGCGTTGGGAGGTCCCTGATCTCCAGAGTTGGCGGACGAGTGCGCGTGGAGGAGCCTGCATCCGGAGCTGGGGGAGGGAAAGATCCCAGGCCTGCCAAGGACAAGGAGCGTGAGAGAGCGTCGAAGGCGCCCGAAAGAAAGGAGCGAAGAGGGATCGATGGGTACAAGAGAGCACCGAGAGCACGGGTGGTGCCCGTCTGACTCGAGAGGTTGGCGTAGCGCGAGCTGGCGGCGTGGGAGTGACTGAAAGGAGGCAGCTGGAAGACACCTGGAGTGTTGTCGACGTCCCGAGGAGGACCGTCGTGGCCGGTGCTGGCGGCGAACACGTAGTGGCGCGGTGGCGGCGTCCCAGGGACGTGCGCCCGATGGCTCACGACCTGAATCTTGGCGATGCCGGCCAAGCCGCCCTCCTCGTTGCGAATGACGAGCTCGTGAGGGACGTCACGCTCGTCGTCGACCAGCAGCAGGAGGCGAACCGACGAGAAATCCGCAATGTCGTCGGGGTAGCGGCTGTCGTCGACCACCTGGAGGCAGGTGGGGTCAACACAGCACACATGGCCCACCTTCTCGAAGATGGCGCGGATGTGCGGCTCGTTCCAGTGCTCGGGCGGGAACTGGGTGGCAGCGAGCTCTACCTCCCTCCTGTAGAAGCAGGTGAAGCGGAACTCCGCTTCTTCGTGGCGGATGAGGCGGAGGGTGTGGTTGGGTTCCCCCACGGGGGGGTAGGTGATGGGCCCGCGCCTGATTGTCCGCTCGCGGAGGAAGGGGTGGAGGAAGACCACCATCATCATCCCATGAGAAGAGGGCGCGAGACGGAAGGCTGGATCGCCGCCGCAGCGCTCCAAGGGCACGCCGGATGAAGCGACCCGGGAACGCGCAGGGGGGATCGATGAAGGCGTAGGCGTAGCGTCTGCTGGGCTCCAAGTTGACTGGGGGAGCGTGCACCGTCACGCTGCCTGGGCGAAGAGGTGGCTCGCTCGCCGAGGGAGGCGCCACCCCGGGGTACGGTGTCGCGTCACGCCAGATCCCTGGGTGCCTGGAGGTGACACTCCTAGGCTCGTCCAGGAAGCGCACCACCGGCGAGCGGCTGCGCTGTCGACGGACCGGCGACAGAGACCGGTCGTGCTCAGAGCGGCGGTCCAGCGTCGGGGAACGCCAAGCGACGCGCCGAGCGGAGGACCACGCCGGCGGCGGCGGTGGAGTGTCACCATCCTCGGTCGAGGGGGAGCGAGAGCTGCGCCCACGCATGCGCTCCCACAGGAAACGAGACGCGGAGCTGGACATCTTGGGGCAGGTGGGACTGAGGTGGCCGAAGCTAAGGCAGAGCCGGCAGCGCTGAGGCTCCCGGCACTGAGCGACGAGGTGGTCGGAGCCCAGGCAACGGAAGCAGCGCGATTGAGCTGGTGGAAGCGAGAGCGCACGTCGAGAACGAGGGCGAACGACGCTATTTAAGGGGGAGCGCGGGGGAGAGAGAAGCGCCTTTAGGTATGGGCGCGCCGCGCGAGGATTGGATGGTTGAGGCGACGGAGCGGCGGACGGCGCGGCTGTGCCCAACGGCGGTGCCAGAGCAGCAGTAGATGCGCCGGAACAGTCAGTTGAATGCTCAGGCAGAGCTGTAGAGTCAGTGGGTTCGAGTTGAGCTCCCAGGGGAAAATCCGTTCGGCAGTGAAGCAAGAGATCGCGTGGCCCCCAGGACATTCAAGCGGGGGAAGCTGCTCGCCAAGCTGTCGCGCCGAGCTATGAAAAGCAGCAGCAGGAGGGGTGCAGGGAGGGTTTAAGACGGTCGGTGCGGGAGAGACAGCAGTGGTTGGAGTGGAGGAAGTATAGGGGGCCAGCTGGGCTGAAACCGCTACCTGGGCCGACGACGGCCCATCTGGGTGGGCGAGTGGCGGGGTTTGAAATTCAAACCGGTGAGGGAGACGTTGGCGGCCGGCGCCGGCAGCGGCGCCGGCGTCAATGGCTCCGGCGAGAAAGGACGTCGCCTGCTTGAGACCCGGGAAGAGAGCTAGGTGGCGAGAGCCCGAAGAGCAGAAACCTTGAAGAATCATGAAGTGAGCTACCGACCTGGTGGCAGCCGCAGTAACAAAGATACTGCAGGCGACCTCACGGACCTTGAAGCGGAGCGGAGGAACGGAGAAGGTGGCATTGAGGACTTCCCCAACGTCAACGCAGCTGAACTTAGCAGGGGGCGGGTGGGAAGGGACGATCCAGATCTTGGCATTACTACTCGCCAGATCCCAGTTCGGAGCTGGGGCAGCCAAACAAAAGAAGCGAGATAGGAGGATCTCAGGAAGGGGCACACCTGGCACGGACAGTGGTTGTCGACGGAGTTGAGATTCTTGCCGGGCATCCTCGTTCGGCGTTGGCCGCTTTGTCGCGGCACCCCTCCGTGTCGCAGGGCGTGGAGTAGCGGCCGCCTTGAGTATCCGCGAGCTCCAGTATCTGAAGCCATGCACCGGTAGCGGCACCGTCGCACCAAGGGGAACGAAACGCTGGCGCGAGTTCCGCCGGGATTTCCAGTAGCGGGGGGGGGGGGGGGGGGGGTCGAGGCTAGGCGGGGGTATTCGTGGCTAGGCGGCGGCGCTAGTGGGGGCTCGACGGCGGCGCGGGGAGCGTCGCCAGGCGAGTCGTCCGGGACAGAGGAGCCGTTGCGAGCCATCGATCCGGTTGCCTTGCTACTGGTTGAGAGACGACGCATGAGAGAGAGTGAGCTAGCTGCTTCTGTTTGTTGCCTTGCTCGCTTTGGGCATTTCCCCATACTGGTCCTTTTTGAACACCAGTATAAGGTAGTATGGAGCACCGAAAAAAACCTGTATTTTTTTAACCAAAACTCTGACAAAACTAGTCCATTACACCATTTATTTATGTCCTAATAGGTAGAGTTCACACTACCGCTGACTGCTGTAGTGTACAATAGTATAAACGCCTCGTGACAGTAGGCATAAAATTGGTCCATTCAATTCGCGGAGCTAGTAGCTACCAGCAAGAGTTCTTTCTTTCAAGTTGGGTGCTTGGAGTTGCTGTAGGGCATCATAGTTTCGCTGACAGACAACCTGCTGCTCTAATCCCCAGCATCCCAGGAATAGAAACTTATCTTAATTATGGCTCTCCTGCTCCTTTGTGTTGCTTGTGCTACCTGCCCTCCTCAGTCATCACTCATCATCAGGGTTTGATTTTTGCTTCTCTCTCTCTCTCACTCATGGTCTGGAGTAGTTGTGGGGGTGGTACCCTTGAACTCAACTTCAGTTAACTGCCTGCAGGTTGCAGCTCGACTGCTTTGTACTGATAGCAACTGCTCTCCCACTCCAGTCCCTCTCTCTCTCTCTGTGGCGTGGCCACAGGATGTTCTCCAGCCTCCTCTCCCTATCATCAGTACAGAACAAGAAGCACTTGAGAGCCTAACTGAAGTTTACACATGCTACAGGGATCACAAATATACTACAGTACATTTACACGCTCTGCATTCTCTCTCACAGTGCTTATTATCTGCTGCTGGGCAGACCTAAGGAACAAGCCCTTAATAGGAAGGACCTACTCCGTAAGCTCTATGGCAGATAGGGTCAGGGAAGGAAGGGGGAAGAGAGAGAGAGAGAGAGAGACATGTTTCTACAGAGCAATCATGCTCCTCTTTTCAGCTCCTTTGTTGGAGAGGGTGTGAGAGGTCAGAGCGAGAGCTAGGAGATCAAACTTGCATCACTGAGAATTAATATCACAATTTTTGAACAATTTATCTGCTGCATGTGTTCTGTCTCCTCTCTGGCAAGTACAGTACAGTCACCTGCAATACATTTATCTCTCATAAAAAACAAGTTTATCTTCCCTGGTCGCCATTACAAAAGCCTATCTGGCAGAATTATGCATATATGTTTTGTTACAAACTGAAATACAAAAGTACCATTTATGAATTGCTTTTTTAAAAAAGGTACTTTTACCTATAGAAAGATCCTTATGTTTGTTGATCCGAGTCTACCGGCATGCTCTCTTGACTGACGAGACGTTTCCCATTCTACAGGCGTTCCCCTTCTCCATGCTGCAGTGATGTGGTGATCTCGTGATCTGCTCAAGGATCAATACAGTTAAAATGCTAGGTAACCTAGCAAGCCAGTACTGTAGCTGTTTGCTAGGGTCCTGCGCGTTACTGTGGGAGTACTGTGTGAAATGAATGTTATCACTGTGCAAGGGCGGCTCATATGCGGAAAAGGTATTGGAGATATGCTGGAAAATCTTGCCCAAACAGAATAAGGGGATGGAGGATAAAATTTTAATTTGAAGAAACATATACGGAGTAGATGAGATGATTAATTCTGAAAAAGAAGAAGAAGTGATGATTCAAGACATTCTTGGACAACACCGGTTCGTTTCGCTGAGCTGGGCTAGAAAGTTTGAGTGATTCAAGACATTCTTGCTGACAACACCGGTTCGTTTCGTTGAGCTGTGAGAAGAATAATTCACTGGTCTGGGATGATAATCCAGCGTAGCTTGCCGCAATAGATAACAACAATTATATAAAGAGATCCGGCGATCTACTAATTGAATTGCCTTTACAGAAATACTATATGATAGAGAGGATAAAGTGGCACGGAAGGCACGGAGAGTACAAGCATGCAGCGCAAAAAGATTTCTCCATGCATGAGAATCGAGAACTCAATTCGGAGTAACTTGTCGAGAAGTATAATGGTCCATGACATGATCACCATTCACGGCCAGTTCATCAAAGTGATAGGATAATAATTGGCTGAAGAAATAAAACTAGAAGCATGCGTGCGTGCGTGCATTTCCACACACTTGCACAGAAACTCTTGATCGATCGTGCTGTGATCGTTGTCTGTTCACCGCCGCCCGTACGCAGGCATTGGTACTGAAAAAAGCGTGCGTTTAGTTCAATGCGCCCGGCCCGGCCGGAATATTATGCTGGACGCAGCGCAGGCTACCGCGCGTACCTACGACTTCATGTGTCCATGGAGCAATCATGACAGAATATCCTCGTGTTCCAAAGGACTACAGTCTACAGTAGTAGAGATCAAGAAAAAGCTTGTGAGAATAAGCGCCCTGCAGTTCTTAATCTGACCTCCGAAAACATGCATATGCGTTTGGTACGGTCCTCCCTCTTTGATCCTGCTCGGCTCCTATCAACTTTCTTCATCAGGAATTGCAAGTTGTTAACCACCCATCAGTAGTCTATTTCAGTGTTGAATCACAGGAACTCCAGGATCTTTGCAAAAACATATCCAAACTGTGCCCGGTCAATCTGGCCACGAAAAGCTGGATGGTATGCTAAGAGGAAGCAGACAATCCATGTATTCAACAAGACCCGGGCACATCTCACATATGGCTTGCTCGGTTGCCCCAAACCCAGCTCGATCCATGTGTGAACACGTCTCGGAGCAGTGTGAGAGAGAGAATGAGCTAGCAGTGAGCAATTGAACTGCAACAGCAGTGATGCACCGGCTAGTACTACGCATCAGCAGAGCTACGGCATTGCGTGGGTAGCCTTTGCGGCAGCAGCAGCAGCAGCTGGACTGGAAGAGAGGCCTGTCCACCCATGCTAGGCTGAGGAAATGAGGAGGAAGCAGTTGCCACAAGGGGAGAGCCCTCTGCATGCACCCCACATGCTCCTCTCTGTCCCCCTCCGGTCGCCTAGCTCTTCCAAGCTCAAAGCAGGAGCCCTCCCTCGTGTGTCAACTTCACTTGTCCATGGTGTCCCTCTCCAAAAGATATCCATGATCCTCTCAGCCCCAGCCTATATGATCGCCATGCACCTAGCAGCCACGCTAGCACTGCGGTGCTTCTACTAGCTCCTATAGCTAGCCCCCTAGTACTACTAGACCCCTACCTAGCTCTATGCTGCTCCTGCTTATAAACCCTCCCCTCCTTCAAGGCCAAGGGCGGAAAACCCTTCTTCCTCCTCCTTTCCAGTCCACATTGATCACAGCCACACAGCCAAGCCAAGCACAAGACCCCAGGCAGGCATGGCGGCCAATGTGGGCGGCGGCAGCAGGAGCGTTGGCGCTGGAGCGGGAGGCACGGCGGCGTGCCGCGCGAGCGGGTCGCGGTGGACGCCGACGCCGGAGCAGATCAGGATCCTCAAGGAGCTCTACTACGGCTGCGGCATCCGGTCGCCCAACTCGGAGCAGATCCAGCGCATCACCGCCATGCTGCGCCAGCACGGCAAGATCGAGGGCAAGAACGTTTTCTACTGGTTCCAGAACCACAAGGCCCGCGAGCGCCAGAAGCGACGCCTCACCACCCTCGACGTCAACGTCGTCCCCGCCGCCGGCGCCGCCGCTGACGCCGGCCACCACCTCGGCGCCCTCTCGCTGTCCTCGCCTTCAGGTATTTCTTCGCTGGCTTGCATAGTTCTCGATCGTCGCGTCACGGTTACTATTTATTAGCCTTGATTTTGTCTGCTCGATCGATCGGAACGTGTGCGATCGATTTGCAAACTGTCACTGATGGTCGCGTTCGTGCATGTGGGCATCAAATCATCGCCAGGTGCGCCGCCTCCGTCCTCCCCCATGGGTTTCTACGCCGGCAATGGCGGCGGCGGATCGGCGTTGCAGCTGGACACGAGCTCCGAGTGGGCCGGCAGCACCACCATGGCCGCCGCCGAGACATGCTTCCTGCAGGCACGTAATTAATCCCTCCCGTACACGCTCCCACTGTCCCACACGTCGATCGACACGTTCCTCGATCCCAATCCGTGTCGCCAGCCACATTGTTAATTAATTCTGGATACATTTCGTGCATGCGCAGGACTACATGGGCGTGACGAGGAGCACCGGCGGCCACCACGGCGGCAGCGCCGCGGCCTCGCCGTGGGCGTGCTTCTCGTCGCCGGACTCGTCGTGGGCGGCGCCGGCGGCAACGACGACGACGCGGGCGCCCGAGACGCTCCCTCTCTTCCCGACCGGCGACAACACGCAACCCCCGCGGCCGCGGCACGGAGCCCCAGCAGGCGGACGCGGCGGCGGCTACCACTTGCCCACCACGCTGCCGTTCTGGGGTGCCGCTGCCACGGCTGCCACCGCCACCGCCACTACCACCACTTCCGTGACGATCCAGCAGCAACACCACCAGCTGCTGCAGCTGCCAGAGCAGTACAGCCTTTACACCACCACCGGCAGCCAGCCGCCCAGCCATGACGCATCATCAGCGGCTACTGCATCCCTAGAGCTCAGCCTCAGCTCCTGGTGCTCCCCTTACCCTGCAGGCACCATGTGAGTGCTTACCACTGCAGCTCACTGGGAGCACAATGCACCTGCCTGTGGCTGCAAGAGTTTATGTCTCTGAATTCTAGTGAAAGTAGAAGTCATACTAGTACCCTGTCCTTGTCCTAAGCTAGTAGCTATCTGTTTGAAGCATGTCTGAAGAAAAAGGAATGCAACTGCAACTGCAAGCAGTGCTCCAGTACAACGGTAGGAGTATGGTGTAGTGGACTGGTGGTGGTTATGTGTGTTTGGGGACACTTGTGTCAACCTTGTCCCTCCCTTTTGTGACTTCCAGAAAAAGGAATGAGGCCCTGCCTGTCCGCTTTCCGTGCTTGCTGCATGCTCACCTGTTGTGGCTTGATACTCTCGGTCCCAGCCGTGTTTTGTGTCTTATAGCTCCAGCAGGAGTGATGTCTCTCTACCACTACCAGTGCTAGTTTCTCAGTTTCAGCCTTTCAGGGTTGAAGCCATGGGACCACTTTTTGTTGAACTTGTTGGCTAGTGTGCACCAAAAAAGTGTCCATTAGTTCTAGTGAAGATATTTGTTCGTGGTATCTTTTAAATGCTCTGATTTGGTTACATGTAGGTTCATATGTTTGATTTGGTTTCTTTGTTTTTTGTCTCACAAAGCACGTGTTTGTATCCATTGTAAAGCGTTACCGAGCCAGATCGGCATAAGGAGACTTCGGTAGTTCAGTGTATGGAGCAAAGTAAGATACGAGCCGATTATGGAATTCTCAGACTTCTCAGGACAAATTAAATATGGAACAGGTGTTCTCCTAGCCCAGCTGACAGTTAATCTTTTTTTTTCTTGAATACGCAGGAGAACTGCATATCATTATATTAAAAGTATCATTATATTAAAAAGAATAGCTGAATTACCAGAAAACTTCCCAACAACTTACGCGGCCAATGCAGATCTTAAACAAGAATACATGCATGACCTGCCTCGCAAACATAGGTTCCATGACATGCTTCCAGTTTACTGACATAGCTAGAACTTTCCAAACACTTTCAGTTCTGAAGTGACCACACTTCCATTTCAGATCGTCATACATTTGCTACATCGGCATAAAAGCTGTAATTTATGCAGCAGAGTAAGATATGAATCGATTATGGATTTCTCAGACTTGTCTAGAACAAATGAAGAACGGGTGTAAACCCAAATAGTTAAATTGAAAAATCAGTGTAACACATCACAACAACCTACACGACTAGATCAGCTCTTAAACACGAACACATGACATGACCCAAATTGGGCTTCCATCAGATATGTTTCCAGTTGACACACAACTTTTCCAACACAATACTTCCTAAGGGAAAAGGATGACGCTCATCATGCCTTGGCACCAGCTTTAAACTCATGAGGTGTGATCACAGTTTCTTGCTAAGACCATGGAAGAAACGGTGTTTTCTTCTTCTAGAATGCTTCCGATGCACTCTGGACATGATATGTGGTGAGAAACAGACCTACATGGAGAAGAGATATGGTCAAATTTTCTTTTGAAAAGGCCAACTAGAGTCTACCTTATATAAATACCAAAAGTTAACAACAAAGTGTTGCAACTGGGAGAGTAAAATTACCACAATTGGTGTCCCAGACAAATACATTGAGCTAAAGATAAAACACTACAAAAACAGATGTCAACTAAAAGAAAAGGCACACATAACTAGGAGATAAGGTCAAATCAAATAGCAATAGTACTCAGTTGATGCTTGGTTACCACCTGAGAAAAGCAAGTGGGGCGCTATTGTCTTCATTAGCTACCTTATTTTGTACTCCGTATTCCAGAAATGAACATGGATATTTTCCAAATATAACCAGAAACCCTGTATTTCTTTGACAAAAGAGTTACCTTAGAGTTATTACGGACGCCATGTGAAGAAAGTGCAGAACTGTCATCTATCAGCTTCTCATTATGATGTGTCAAGCAGTAGTTATCCCATACATGCTTCCTGGGTCAAACGAAAAAAGTATGAACTATGGAGGAACAAGAATAAGCAAAACACGTAAAGCAGAGTTCAGAATTGTTATTATCAAAACAATGAGAAACACCGACAGATAAAAGTTCCACAAAAAGCCACTAACCACTAACCAAAAGTACATATAGTACCTCTCCTAATTAGCAAAATGCTGAAACATAGCTCACACAAAAAAGCATAACTAAACTCAGAACTGTCAGGTCCACAATATCATTATACTAATAGCTAGTGCTATCATTGTCACGTCCATTGAGCCTAATTACCATCATAAGGATAGAATCAACACACGTCCATTGAGCCTAGTTACCATCATAAGGATAGAATCACTATATGCTTATTCCTTTTAACAGAACATACAGACTTGAACATAGTCGCGAAAGCACAAGCTTACTATGAGATCCATATTTCCCTCTAAAGTTTACATATGTAAACAGTTGCCCCATCCAGAAATTGCAGTTTTCCATAACAGAAATGCAACCAACATACTTGAGAATACTCCAACAAACAGGGATCACACTTGTGTTAATTTAGCAGCACCAGCACTAAATACTAATTTCAGGAACTCTTTCAGGTGACTACTGCTACTCATATTGTTAGGTAAAAATGTTATCATATACAAAGCTTCGTGGAAAACATGGAAATGGGATCACATTTTTCCACATTGGATGTTCTCTAAAAATGCTTGAAGGAAAGCTTCAGGAGTGTAGGAACTAGACAGAGTAGAAAATACTAGCTTGTGTGTTTTTGGAATAATTGAAAGCCAAAATTTAGGTCAGCAGGTTCTTTATGCACAGCAGATTTATCTCAAGGAACAAAACAATCTTTACTAGCCTAATTTCTTTATGTAAGCCAGGATTTCTTTTTTCCTAAGTTCCAACTGAAACAAAAGAATTATGACACAGATGGCTTGCTAGCCATATGTAAATGCACTCAACTATTCATTTCAAGCCCAAACAGGTGTTCTCTGTTTTTCCTATGTACACACTCCTGCAAGAGTATTTCCCTTATCAGGAGTGTTTTCCTAAGTTCCAACTGAGAAAAAAGTACATAGCTTTTCACGCACACGTGTACAAAAAGACTATGTGCTTACATAAAGCGTAATGCAAAAGAAGACCATCCCTCCCCTGTTAAATTGAGAAGGAAAAAAGTAACCAGGTGAACCTCAGTGAAAAATTAGACTGGAAATCAAAATAAACTTCAGTTTGGTCTCTTAATGTAGTATATACACACTATGGGACATAGTCCCTCAGGCCAGAATTACTTTGACATTTCCGACAGCCAGATATGGCTAACTGCAAGTCAGTTTGGCTGTCCAAACGTCAAGAAATTCCAGTTGGAGGTAGTACCTAATTTCTCAAATGTTACATGGTAAAGATCTTGTGATAGCATTTTTAACAATAATCAGATACTAGACAGCCCAACATTGATGCTAAGGTTACAAGCATCAGAAAGAGCATTGCGCAGCATAAACCACTCAGAAGCATGCAATGGTCCACAGGAAAGATCGTTTCCATACCATGAGATATGACGATGCCCCATCTGCTCTTGTTCTATCTCACTGATCTTCTTCCTGATAGCCAGCTTCAAATCCTTGACTGTCGCAGCATTCGACAGAGCAACATCTTTCACAGGGATAAAAGAATCACATAAGTAACCTAGTTCAATTCAAAACGCAGGATACAAAGACTACATGTTCTACAGAATGGTAATTTGAGAAAAGGCGAACAAAATGTGAGGCCAGAAGCCTGAAAAGGGATCAGGCATACCGAAGGAAGTATTGTCCAACTTGACAACGGTGACCCTCATGGCGCTGCCGAGCTCGAGGTTAATCAGTGTGTCGACGTCGGCGAGGGAGGGCTTCCTGGGGACATCCGCGAGTATGGGATCGTCGAGGAGCGCAGCGAGCACGGATTGCAACCTCGCCTGCTTGACCTCGCTGCTCTGGTAGGCGGCCACCTCCTCGGGCTTCCCAGAGCTCAAATCCATCGCCCCCGCCGCTGCAGATGGCCTGGGCATACAGTTAATACCAGTGGCGGAGCTGGCTCTGAATTTTAGGTGGGGCAGATTTGCTCCACAAACATAAATGGTCCTAAAACGTCTAATTCGTCTAGCAGCACAAGTTCAAAGCAAACAAGCAAGTTAGTAGGCGTCAAGAAGGAAGATAGAAGCACTGGATCCATGGATCTAATAAATCTAATGACTATTGTATTGCAATATACAAGATACAGGCTACTAGCACTAACCTACTGCAGATGTGGACAACAAGAAAACATGGTACTTTGAGAGGAGGTTAGAACTATTCGCAAGTACGCAGTACAAGTACTAAGCAACTTAGAAGTCAACTGGAACCAACGCTCGCTGCAAGCCTGGAGAGAAGACTGCTTGCCTGATAGCTCTATTGTGCTGGCCTCTCGCGAGCGGAGAGAGAGCTCGATACCTGGCGGCACTGCAGATCGAACAGAACAGAGGAACCAGCGGCGGCAATCCCCTGCTCTCCCTCGTCCCCCTCCGTGAAATCGCACCCTTCCTTGATCTCGTCCGACGCCGCAGTGCAGCCTGCAGCGCCGGCCGGGGCAGCCGCAACAGGCCTAGAAGAAGAGGCGGCGCCACGGCGGCCGGCCCGGGGCGCCCGAGGGGATTGGGATTGCTCGTTGCCGCTCGCTGCCTCGTCGGCTCGTCCCGGGCCGGCCCAGCAAACAGGCGTCGATTCAGTGCCCAGGCTCGTGCGGCACGGGCCCGCTGGGCCAAAAAATAATTGGGCCGTTGGCTGTTTTTGGCCCAATACGGGATTTTCTTCCTCCTCCGGGTTCCAGCCCCATCGAGAGATTTCGATATTTGGCCGGTCCACCGTCTTCCAGTCGATGCCCCTCCCCAACTGGACTGCTCCCTCTCCGTTCGACCTTCCGTGCCTTCGCTCTCCTCTCCTCTCCTCTCCTCTCCGACGATTCTTCTCTCGGGTGGTGGTACCGTGGTTGACGGCCGGCAACGAGGTGGGTCCTCCTCCTCCTCCTGCTCTTCATTCTTCTCTCGGGCTGAGGCATGGTGATGGCTAGGTTAGGGTTTCCGTTTCGCGGTCGTAGGGGAGGGCTCCATGGCCGGCGGGCTTAGAGGAGTGTCTGGAGGCGGTAGTTGGCACGGCGGTGGTGGAGGATCGAGGGTGCCGAGGTGGGGCGGCGTTGGCGCTGCGGGCAGCGGACGACAACCGGCGGGAAGGGCCGACGGCGGGGGGAGCGGCTTCCTTAGTTAGCGAACGACGGGGTGGAGGGCGGCCTGTGGGTGGCGCCATTGCCGGCGGTGGCAGGGGCAGTCGGATGCCGTCGCCCCAAATCTTGCATGTTTATGCGTTAGTAAAGTCGTGGATTTATCTCCCTGCCGAAGCAGCACATATGGCGGCACGCCTTTCTCATTCACCTTTTTGTCATGTGATGATTTAGTTTAGCAACAGGGTGTCATGTGATGATTTATTTTAGCAACAGGGAAATAGGAATTGACTGATTTAATTTTCAAATCGAAAGGTTTGGTTCATTTAGGTCTTGGATCCTGGTTTGTGTTGAATTAATGAATTATATTGTGGCATTAAAGATTTGCTACCCTTTTATAGGAGGTACCATCTTCAATATTTAAACATCAATTTATTAATTGTTTGTACACTTATTTGTGTGATTTCAATGAGAATGTGAGGCATGCATATATTTTTTACTATGAATTTTGTCTAGCATGTTTGCCCCACCTAAAATTTAGAGTGTGCTCCGCCACTGGACGAAGGGGAGGGGGAAGCATGAGAAGTGGATTTCGTTTAGCTGCTGATTGTGATGCTTGATGATGTTGAGTATCCATGAATGGTGGGAAGCATAAATGCTAGCGGATAGATTTATTACGGTATTCTTTGGATGTTTATACGTGACTTCAGCAGCAATAGATTGCATAACTAGGTTATCAAGCCAATTGGAAATGCTAAGCCTGCAGGCAGCCTCCAAATTTGAAATTAGCGTAGGATTGACAGCATTCAAACTGTGTTTCAGCTTATTAGTATAGCCCACACATATGGTGTGTCTTGCAGTGGCATTTAGGGCTTCAGTATTGTGTTATGCCAGGGAATGCACACATGTCAGATGTTTGTTTTTACATTGTCAAACAAAAATCATCAGCCATAGTGAGATGGGATAATAGTTTTTAGGGGATTTGGATTTGGACTCACTATATTTATGTTATTTGGCCTTCCTGTGAGTCTTCATATTTTGTAAGTGAGTTGTTTCTTATTTAAATTGAAAAACCTTGTGGGCACCTGATGTAGTTCTTAGACAGTTTTAGTGTTAGTGTCTCATGATGAATAATTGAGCTGATGTTTGCTTCTTATGGGGTTGCCACACTAAAGTTGGTAGAAGTTTGCTCCTCTAGGATATGCTACATCAATGCTCCTGGTGTTATGGACAATATGAATTGATTGAATTAATGTTGCTGACATTTCACTGAAATTTTTGCTTCTGTGCTTATTTTACATGCTGCTAAATGAACTATGACATCACATGATTCTTACCTGCGTTTTGCTATTCTAATTTTCCCAGGTTAGCATCCGACAGCAATGGCGAAGCATCATCCCGATCTCATCATGTGCCGGAAGCAACCCGGTATTGCAATTGGTCGCCTGTGTGAGAAATGCGATGGCAAGTGCGTCATCTGCGACTCATACGTGCGCCCGTGCACGCTTGTCCGGGTCTGCGACGAGTGCAACTATGGCTCATTCCAGGGAAGGTGTGTGATCTGCGGAGGAGTCGGCATCTCAGACGCCTATTATTGCAAGGAGTGTACCCAGCAGGAGAAGGACCGGGATGGTTGTCCCAAGATTGTGAATCTTGGGAGCGCCAAGACCGATCTCTTCTACGAGCGCAAGAAGTATGGTTTTAAGAAGAGATGATCAAAAGGAGGGAATTGCCGCATGATGTGTTACTGTCGCACTGATACTGAGAGTGGATTGCTGAGGCATCAGCTTTGTATTCATGTTTATGATGATTTGATATTGATGTGAGGACACCGCTGATATGCTTTGTAATAACTAGTTCGACTGTATGATCTAGTATTACTCTAGAAGCTGGATTGTGCAATTTGTGCTTGATGGCAATGGTCATGGATGGACTTAAATTTTTGGCATGCATGACCGTTGCTAACTTATCATTGCCTGATCTGTTCTAACTACTATGTCATCTGAAGGGAAAGGTATTGGTTTGTGAGTTGTATCTGGAGTTTGCATGATTTGTTTTTTCTGAGAATCAGCTGGAAACAAAATGATCAGCTTGGTGGAGCCTGTATGCCGGGCCAGCGTTTTTCCTAACTCATGAAAACAAGGTTTGGATCTATGCATAAATATATGTCGCGTCATTCTAAAAAAAATTAAGTGTGTTGCGTTGCTATGGTAGTAGCATGGCATGTCATGCCTTTGTCACTGGCACTCACGAGGTAATCCAATCAGATGTGCTTTACTTGGTTAGTTGAACTGCACGGTGGTTGCCTGGTCATTTGTGGTGATGATAGCAAGTGCGTGTAGACCTGCCATCTTGCGTCGCACATCTACGTGAGTCAAACTGGACAGATAGCAGAGGTTCGATGCAGAGATAATGACACGGTTTAACCCCCATCAACAGCGAAGCACAAGAGGCTCAAACATATACAAGTTACGAAATTCTGAGGGAAAAATTACCAAAGCCTGTCGAGAGATAAAAAGGCACTACAATACAAAATTGAAAATTCCGAGCAAAACATCACCAAAGTCTGTCGAGAGAAGTAAAGAAGAGTTGGCATTCGATACGTCTCCTCGAAGAAGACGCTAATCTACCCGCTTAAAAATTACGCGAAACCATGATCGGAAAAGGCACGTCCGTCCGGCACACGACCTGACTGGCCGGCTGCCTACAACAGGAACCGCATACGCAACGCAAGCCCCGACCTTGGTTTCTCTGGAAGAAAAGCCGCGAAAACCGCCTAAATTTATTATTTTAACCCAGACAAACCAGTCCGCCCCCACCACCCATTATCCTAGAAAACGGAGAGAAATCCCGGAGAGAAAGGGGGTGAAATTGAAATCAAATCAAATCGACGCGACGACGAGAGGGGGCGAGCGAGAGAGAGAGAAACCAAACAAAACAAAACAAAAGGGAGGCGCCGACGCCAGCACATCCTCCTCCTCCCCACCACCACCTCCCCGTCTCATCGTCCCCTTCCAAATCCACACCCATCCGCCGCCGCCGCCGCTGTCGCCATCCTTCGGCGAGGTCACCATATACCCTCGCGGTCCGACGAGGACGGGGAGGAGGCGGGGAAGCGGAAACCCTAGATGACCCGATCCCGGGTCGAGACCCAGAGAGCCTGCCGGATTGCCCCTTCGATCGCCGCCGCATCGCCCCGCCGCCTAGGGTTCCCGCGCCTGTAGATCGGTTTGGGGGAGTGCCAAGTAATGATGGGGTCCAGGCGGCCCAGGCGCATTTCATGGGCCTCCGGGGCCAATCTCTGCAAGGTATTGTGACAAAAATCCTCGCCGCAATGATGATGAGTTCGTCCGTCTCCACGGCGACGAGAACGATTCGCGCTTCCCCCTTTCCAATCTATTGCACCTTGCTCGCGACGTGAAGGTTTTTTTTGTTGTTTTGCTTTTCGTGTTGATTTAATCCGTCCAGCTCCGCGGTAAAACAAGGAGGCGCAATCTATTGTCATGTTTTGATTGCGCAATGCGTTCGACTTGCTTAAAACGAACATGCAACTTCTTCACGTTGCATTTTTTTTTTCAAAAAGAGAAAAAAAAACTCTTCCCAATGCTATGGGGCGGGCAGAAAAAAAAAACGACTGAGATGGTTCGATCCTGACTTCTGCAAATGAGACATGATTGCTGGTGTTCCTTACACCCATATAAAGTTGCAGAAGAGAATGGACGATATTCTCAAATACCAGTTCAACAACAACAATATTCAAGTGACAGGATTTAATGAAATAACCAAGCAAATGTGGACTTGGGTGAAAATAGTGAACAAATGATGCCTGAAACAACTTAACTAAACAAGCAATGATGCATTTCTTTCAAAGATTCCATGATACTGATTGATAATTACTGCATAATGTTTCACTCGCATAATGACCTATAGGAAATTATAGTAGGTATAGATTTGGATTTGGTGCAAATTTAGTTAAACGGGATTAATCTGATTTTATACATTGTGTTTATGTTCCAATTCATCCCAGCATTCCTTTTCTGTTGCATGCTGAATTTCGCTACCAGTGTCTTGAATAAAGCAATCTTGGCCTGCTCAAGGCAGAAAATCTGTAGCCACAAAATGTCAATGAAGATAATCGTCTCTGCTGAGATGAAAAACAATATATCCAGGGGAAACGTGTTCATTACTCATGAGTATTTATGTTTTTTAATCATATACACAATATGCATTTTGTTCTATATTATTACCTGTCAAACTATTTACATTTTCTTTAAAAGATTAGCAAGGTATCTATGACACAATTAAGAATGGTGGACGAAAAATACACATACCTTGAATATCAAATACTTGGAGGAAACATTTTTTTTTTCTAGAGAAACATCTTCCATATCAAACGACATGGCACACATATATAATGATTCTGCAAACAATACAACGTGAGTATCATGTAGAGATGGGCATTTGCATTTCACATAGTGTGTGCAGTTGAGGTGCATTGTGCCAAAGACTATCTTCTGTCTTTGTGTTTTGAAATGTGTGGCTGTTCTCACTGCAATCCAATGATGAGGTCATCTTGTAATGTCATATTCCTATTCATTAAGTGTAACATAGAATAATCCTATTATGATATTTATATTGTTCTAAAATAAACAAGTCTTCATATTGAAGTCTTAGTATTTCATGTACAGAAGAAAGTTTCACCTTCTTGGGTAGGCAAGTTCTCATGCATATCCACACCACCAATCAGCTAGGTTGTAGAATCAGCTCCGACTTGAGCCTTCTCTACATCACTACATAATAATTAGATATTGTCACGACATGAAGGATCAGTATAGAATGAGAATGTTAAGTTGGGAGGATACCAGCTAGTCTCCGATCATAATATGTCTTATAGATTTGTATATTATAGGTAATCATCAAATACTTATAAAATCTAATCGTTTTTAGTCTTATTGGATAGATTATCTGTTGATCTACCCAATGAGTACATACTGACATAATTCTATTTAATCTCAACAAACTACTATGCCTCCTAAGTGTGTGGACTGTACATTGCAAAAGAGTTATTATGCATAGGGCAGTATAGTTAGTCTGCATGAGAGACAAAACTGTGCTATGCCACTGTTGCAGTATGCTTTTGTTGCTCACCATGCTGTCACACTTTTATTCCCAATCAGTGTGTTTTTGCTGTGTGAACTGTGATAATTTGGGTGTATGCAATGTTTCACAGAGCTCTAGGCGCTATGTACTTTTGCAGGTTGCTGTAGTAATGCCATGTTAAATGGATGAATTGTGCGGCATTTTATAAAAACTTGACACTATCATGCATCATGATTTCCACGACTATAGCTTGCTGATCTCCACCTCTATTTTGTCCCACTTTTATCTGTAAATCAAGTTCTAAACTTCTTTAGGAGAGAAAAAACGCTTAGCTGTTAGGAAAGGTAGTGCTTCTACACCTAGCACATAGGCACTGGCTTTCGAAACAGAGGGTGTATGACTGTGCACAA
Source organism: Urochloa ruziziensis (assembly GCA_015476505.1). Lineage (NCBI taxonomy): Eukaryota > Viridiplantae > Streptophyta > Magnoliopsida > Poales > Poaceae > Urochloa > Urochloa ruziziensis. Next base: position 50,115,564 of record CM027125.1, read on the forward strand.
CTGTGAAAATGAAGGCCAAACTTGTGCCAAAGTTTGGCATTGAATGGAACACTGCCTTACTTCCAATGGTCCATGTCAACAATTTATATTGCATGCTTTGTCTCATGCATGCTAGCTATCTGATACTCCCTCCATCCTTTAATATGTGATGTTGGTTAGCTCAAAAATGAACTAACCAACGTCATATATCTTGTAACTGACACTATCTGCATGTCTAGTACAGACACAAAATATTATAGGTTAATCTATTCATGATATGCAGTACCGTGTAATCTGAATCAAAACAAGCTAACAAACTTGTGATTTCTGATGGTTAACCTCACGTACATTCAATCTCAACCGCATGTTTTTTAAGTGACCATATCTACATGTAGTGAACAGGCAAGTTGCAGCACAGAAGATCTGTAAGGGTATGTCATTGTAGCATGCTTTCGTATGTTAATAATTGGATTGCATCATTGGGTAGAAACGGACGAGGTAGTTAAAAGCGCATACAGCAATCAAACAATTTTTTGCAATAAAAAACAATGAAACAATATTTTTGATGTTTTTCCTGTCATTAATGAGTGCAATAAAGTTTACATGGCTTCATTAAAGTCCACTCGAGAATCTAGCCCTTGTTCAGTTCCAAAATGAAATCTTTTCACCCATCACATCAAAGGAGAATCTTAGATGCATGGAGTATTAAATGTAGACGAAAAAGGTGAAAAGTTATATAGATAGGCTGGAAATCGCGAGACGAATCTAATGAGCCTACTTAATCCATAATTTGCAACAGTAATGCTACAATAACCATCCGCTAATTATGGATTAATTACCCTCTAATTACCATCGTTAGATTCGTCTCTAGATTTCCAACATATCCATATAACTTTCCACCTTTTTCGTCTACATTTACTACTCCTAAATCGGTAAAATCAAAACTCGAAATCTTTTCGGTGAAAAGATTTCGGGAACTAAACACGGCCCTAGTGATTCACTAGACACTGCTGACTTTTCTTTTCTTTTTAAATATTTCTCCTGTTTGTTTCTATGCATTTCTTATTACTAATATATATTGTTTTTGTCCTTTTATGGCCGAGCAGAACCTTTACATGCCTTTTTTATGTACTATAGACGAACTGCCTTCATTTCGTCATTCTGAATGTGTTATTAAAGCATCATGATGAAAGGCCAAAGCCTTCATCAACTTATTGGCTGAAACCTAGTACAAGCAAATATATCAGTTACTATGCATGTGCCTGGGTTTTCTCCAAAATCATCTTGATGCTTTTCTAGTTGCGCATCTGTATCATATGGCATTCATGCGTTTTAGCCCTAGATCTGTGTGCACTAGTAATTCGTTTTTACGTTTTCAAGCATATCTCTCTATATGTTAGTGGAATGTTTTAACAATGATGAGTTCACTCATGGGGGTTGTTTTGTTTGATACCCTTGATCCTTCCAAGGATAAAGGAAGAATGGTGCTTAGTGCATCCTTTTTTCTCTCATTTTCCAATACAACCATTTGTACATATGGCATTCAGGATGATTGTCTATATTTCTTTAGTAATCAACTACTAAAGATTTTGGTAATTCAGTTACCACGATTTTGATTGTTTTAGTAATCAACTACGTAAATATTGTTATTGGTAATTCAATTAACGATCAGCTCTGAGGTTGGACATAGATTTTTGTGGAGTTAGATTACAAAACTGTTGTCTTTGTCAATATTTAAAACTGAGGTGCTGGAGTTACTTTTCATTACAGCTACGCAACGAATAGATGTGTGATAATTATTCAAACTATGGCAGTTTTCTGGTTGTATTAATATTTTTAGTTGGATACATTGGATTTTTATCCTTTTATCATGTGCCATTCTTATGTGTACTTCCTGAATCAAAACTACTTATGATATTTAGGTTCCAAGTAGCAATTATGTTATTGCTCATTCACCTTTGCAGAATTTGTTTGTTTCTAATGCAGATTTTCTGTTTCCTAGTCACTAAAAAAATATAACATGTAAATAATTAAATACTAATCCATCATGATTCTGCAAATCTGTCAGGTAAGGCTTTTTCTCTCAGAGGATTCCCCTTCTCAAGCTGGATTAAGACCACAAGACAATCTGCAAGCAAAAGGCTCATGGTTAATGCATGCAGCTGGCCCTAGCTCGGATGATTCCCTGCCCCCGGGCTTTGAATCATTGCAGCCAACCAACGATCATAAAATTGACATATCTCAAATTCCTCTTATTAGGTGGAGATGCCCACCACAGGTAATTAGGATTCATGAGTTTGAACTATGCGCTCTATTAATACCACGATGACTCAAGACCATCCTCAACCTTGTATTGGATGCAGATATTGTATAATCCTGACTGGCTTGTTGTCGCTGGAGAAGAAAGTGTGGAGGCTGCATTACAGAATGAGAGAATATTTGGAGCACTTGAGGCTATATATCCACGGCCATCAAACATTCCTCCAAAGTAAGCAAACTTTACTTCAGTTTACGGTTCTTCATATTTGATTCTTCTTGTGCCAATTCTTATATGTGAACTTGTGCCAATCCAGCCCATTTGTCTCTCCTGATGTGAAAGACTCCTATTTTGATGATTCCCGGACCCAATTGGTTCCGTTGATCCCTGTTGAAGAGGATGATGCTTCTGATCAGTTGGAAGAACCACCTGTTGGTCCACCAAACAGTTATCATCTGTCAGATAAGTATGACTCTGCAATAGTCAGGGTCCCACAAGCCTCAGATGCTCCATTTGCCACTGCACAGCAGCAGCCCAATGGTACCATCACCACAGCTAGTGCTGCTAGTATCTCCACTGAGCCTGATGCAGTTGCCGCTGCATCTGCTGCATACACTGCAATAATGCAAAGCAATCAAATGGGAAATATGATCGACCAGGATCTACTCATCAAAATACTAAGTGACCCTGCCCAACTTGAGAGGCTAATGAAAGAATATGGCACACTTAAACATGAACAATCGACCAACGGTTCTGTTCCTGCCCCGATGGTACCGGGCCCACCGCCCCAAATGACAGCAAGTGTTCCAGTCTCCTTCCCGGATCATATGACAACATTTCACAGCATAAACCCTACGCTACCACCACTTCCACCACCTGTGATGAACCGGCTCCCTCCAGCTGTTCCTTCAGTTGGCATGAATCCTCCAGCGATTTCAAGTCAAGCACTTAACTTTCCGAATGTTCCAGGTAGAGGCATCAACTATTACAAGACCCTGATCCATCAGCATGGAGGGGAGAGGCAAGAAGCACATCAGCAGCACGGGATGCAGTTTGCAATGCATCACCATTCTGTTCCTTCGCAGACTAACACGATTGATGCGGTCAGCAATGGTACTATGCCAGCCAGGGACGCTAAGCAAAGGCCTACCAAGCCCTGTGCTTATTTCAACAGCGCCAGGGGGTGCCGAAACGGTGCAAACTGCACGTTTCTGCACGATGTGTCAGCGGCAAGGAAAGAGCAGCCAAAGGGATCGAAAAGGATAAAGCTAGACAGCAGAATAGCCGGCCGGTATTGACTATTGAGCAGAGGCTGCTGCTGGCTGATTTTTTTTACTGTTCTTTGGTTCGATATTTTTGCCTTTTTCTTTCCCAATGATTCAGTAAATATTGCGCTTCAATTCCTTGTTTCTTTCGCTTACATTGTCCATTTATTCGTTTTCGACGAAAGAAAATGTTTTAGAAAGAAAATATTCCATTATTAATTGAAGCTCTAGTGTTACTGAATCTGCGAAGGTGATGTTAATTGCTGGTAGCTGTGCTCAGTTGTTTTTCTCTTTTCAGATGGGGATACCCGGACCTTGAAAATATGTTAAACTTAAGCAGAAACAGAGATACTTTGATCGTTTTTAAATCACATCCATGAAAAGCTAAAACAAAATGTGGCCTTAGTAAGTTGCTTTCGAGCATGTAGACTAAATCAGCATGGGTCACTGTCATACGTAGTTACGTACTGATCATTAGCATCGACGTGCAAATTGTAAGAAACTACTACCTCCGTTTTAAACGTTTTAAAATGTAATTTGTTTTGACTTTTTGCTCCCAAGTTTGACCGCTCGTCCTTTTCAAAAAGTTTGTACGAAAACTAACTAGTGGAAGACCGGAAACTCCAGTACTCGCGGCAACCAGTGTGAAGAAGAAACGGGTAGGTGAACTAACAAATGGCCTTGGCAAGTCGGAAATGTTATGGTTGGAAGAAGGGCAGCAGCTGCCGCTCGATCCCGGCAAATGACACCGATGCCTGCTGCTTCTTGCTAGCAAACCCCCTGTATGCCTAGCCCCATCAACCAGCATACAAACATTTGCGATAATTTTGGACTATTAGGCTGTTATCAAGGCCTTGAGAGCGGGATTCGACTAGTTTTACACCTGAGGATACAATTTTGAGTGCACGAACCCCATCTTGTACAATGAAGCACACAAGGCGATGCAGGGTGACTCGAGCATAATGATATATGTTACACATAGGCACACAAAGAAAAGAGAATTCTATCCACACGAACTGAAACTTCAACATTGCCAAATATAACAGACCAATCCACACACTCTCCGGGCCGCTGTTGCGTTACAAGTCAATGGTATATATTACACACAGAAACCACTATCATCATCAGTCAAATAACACAACCAATAACAACCGACAAATGTACACATATCAAGCGGCAGCTGCTGCCCTTCTTCCAACCGTACTCAGTATTCCAACAACGAATCAAGTGTAAAAGAAATTCTGGCGAATTAGACGGAGTGCGCGGAGGAAGCCAAGAGTCATCACGAGAAACCCATCTAGATATTCGATGGCACCACGCGAATTTGCTGCTCGACGTACTGATCAGATATGCCACCTCTTGTCTGCATGAAAGAAATGTTCAGTAAGAGAACTCGTCCAAAACACAACTGCACAGCAGATTTGGATAGAGTATCTAAAGTGATCAGAAAATGCACAAAAGCTTATGAGAGAACATAACACTCACCAGATGAGTTGTGAGGAACAGCATTGTTGCTTTTCACGTTTTGCTGGGCCTGGGACGATGACCGTTGCATGCGGGGAGATGAATCGTGCTTGCCATTCGTCATGGGCAATGAATGCCTTTTCCTAGGGTTGCTGTCCTGCACATCTGGGCTCATCTTTGGGGATGAGCTAGCAGATGCCTTTGCTCTTGCGGATTCTGTAAACTGCATGTAGCTCGGCAACGGGTTGCTGTTGCTGATACGAGGTTCTTGGTCGACATTCTCAGACTTAGCAGTCTTGCTCGAGTTCTCTCTCTTGGCACGCCTTGATTCCTTTGAGAAATTGTCGGTGCTGCTCCGTCCTACTGAATCACTGCTCGGACTAGCCAGTGACCTCTTGCTTGCATGGGACTTGGGCTTTTTGCTCCTGCTCTTTTTGTTATTAACAGAGACCTCACTTGATGGTGTTCCATGAGATTCTGGAACGGTGGCTCGGCTAATTGGAGTTCCTTCAGGTGTGGCATAAGATTCTAGAGGTTTTTCCAAATGGTCATGTAAATCTAAATTTTCTGGTTCAACATGTAGTTCCTGAACAAGCTCCTCTTGTGGCTGGGCTTCTACTTCAGGGTCAGCAACATGGCCATTCTGTTGTTCCTCCTTTTGCGGCTGGGCTTCTACTTCAGGAGCACTTTTCACTTCAGAATGCACAACACTGTCATCCTTATTAGCTTTGTCGGGAGCATAGTTTCTGTTTTCCAGAGCTCCAATCTCCAATACAATCTCCCCACCATCACCTTCTGATCTATCTGGTGAGTCCAGTGTAGAGGAAATTGAAATTTCAGTCCCACATTCTGAAGCAGCAATTATCATTTTAGCATCATGAGCAACCGAGCTTTCTGGTAGGCCTGTGTCATTATCTTGCTTTGACGAGTAATCCTCTTGTGAACGAGGAGTATGTGCCCTTGACTTGCTTGCCAGATCAAGATATGACGAGCTGTTGGACCTGCTGACTGTCGAATTTGTACTGAGCTCTTCAAATTTCAATTGTGCAGCAGCAAAAGCTGGATTGCATGACTTTCTCCCCGCAGACCTTTTACCTTCCATCTCCAAAGTCTGCTCAGAACTAAAAGCGCCACCACTGTCCTCATTGGATGATTCAGGTTTTTCAGGAAGAGGGATGGGTTCATTTGATGCATCAGCTTGGGACGATTGATGATCTGAGGACATAAAGAACTCATCCATGGAATTTTCAGTCTTTTGGTCAGTCACTTGTTCAGCATCTATATCAATATTTTCAACCAACTCTGGTTCAGGGTTACCTTTGATTTCCACCTCAGAGCTTTCATCTGGGATACTTGCAGGAGCCTCCAAGGCACTAGAATCAGATGTCCCTAGCGTCGCTTTCGCATCATCAGGCATTAACTTGGGGAAAGATAGATCTGAGTCCAAAGGAACAATCTCTTCATCCTGCTGAGCATCTTCTTTCACGTTCTCACCCATCAACTCACAGTTTTCTCTGTGCTCTGGCAAGTGCTCCCCAGTGATTGATGGAATTAAGGATGTCCACCTCTCCATCCATTTCCATGTGACATCAGATTCTGAAGGATCACATTTTATGTAAACGGATTTTGGAGTCGGCATGCTGTCCATGAGCTGAAAGAAGACATGCAACATGAATACGAGAAAAGACCGAATTGGAGAGAAAATGGAACATTTTAGTATATGGATAACATGCCCTACCTTGAGAGCAAATCCATTGCGAAGCAATCTCTCACCTGAAGAATGCACGATAGTCTCCTGCAGCAAAGGGAACAACATGTTAACACACGGAAATAAGAAACAAAACTTGCTGCGACTCAAGAATGTCTAGAGGGGTTACACTCAGCACTTTTAACATGAACAGTGACGATCCTTCTACGTGTTTGGTGCAAAAACAAAGGATCACTTGCGCAATGGAAATGGAGTTCACAATAGCCAACAAGATACCAAACAAGAAACAAAAGTAGCATCTTTAAGAAACTGGATGGGAACAAAAGTTCCTAAAACCAGCGATAGAATGGCAGTCCAGGATGCTAGCTATAATAATTTTGGAAAACTGTGCATGAACGCCACATAACATCTTAGTAAATGATGAAGCTGCTAAGCTCCACTCAGCTGAATCGGCAAATCAGAAGATATATAAGTCATAGTGAGAAATGGTACATGGTTTAATTGGGCCATGTTTTGTCATTCTGTTCGCTAACATTGATCACATTGTGCATTTGTCATAATCCACATTTAACGCAGTTGATGCCAAATTTTTCATAAACGGTTATGCCTTAAACAGAAAGCCCTCACTCACCTGCATCTTTCCTCCTGATTGTTGTGCTTGATGAGCCCTGATTAATCCTTGAATTTTAACAATTGCAAGCAAGCAATGCAAAGATTCTGAAGCCTGCTTTCTTACAAGACGTCCACGTACAACAGCTTGCAGTTTCACCAGATCCTTCTGATCCAATAGTTCTTCCCTTGCCTGCAGTCATGTAAAAGGATAATTTTATTTTTTAGCTGAAAATATCTTAATAAATGAAAACAGATAAATAACTAAGCATAACATTACAAGACCAAAAATTGCAACGTACAATGTATGTCACACTGCTAGGCTGAAGATCAGTAGCTGAAGACTCCAAGTGATCCTCCTCAGGGTCTGCACTGCTTCCTTCAACAAGCGAGGTGGTTTCCTCATGCTCTGGGACAGTTGATGAGACCGAAATACTTTCAGTTGGCTTTTCAATCAGTTCCTCAAATTCCCTTTCAGTTGTCCCTTCCACTGGATTTTCCATTATCCTTTCTGCTGGATCTTCAGATGCAGCCTCACTTATTTTCTCAGCTGGCACTTCAGTTGGTGCATCGGATTTTTCGGCTGGCTCTTCAGTGGGTGTTTCAGTTGTCTTCTCAGCTGGCTGTTCGATTGACTTTTCAATTATCTGGTCAGCTGGTTCTTCCATAAGTTTGTCAACAGGCTTTTCAATTGGCTTCTCCATCAGCTTTTCATCAGACATCTCTTGATGCAGAGGCTTCTCCTCTGACTTCTCTTCATGTAGAATCTTCTCATTTGGCTTGTCTTGATGTAGAGGCTTCTCGGAGGCATAAGAGTATGTTGAAGTATAAACATTGCTGCTTGGTGTAATGTCAGCCTTTGCTTTGCTCGAACTAAGAGTTTCAGGTTCTGAGATATCTGAGTTCTTCAGTACTCTATGCCTTGTAGACCTCCTACGAAAGCTCCATCTGCTTTTATCCGATATGGCCTTGTTCTGAAAACAGCCAACATGTGCCCATTAGCATGAAGTTCCGTAATAGATACGACGAACAGAAAGTGAGAAATTCTTGTCACTTTTCACAGATATAGATAATAGACTGTAAAAGTGGAAGGTAGTAATGTCTATCCAAGTATACCCAAAACATATGAAATACAGCTCCCATTCAGCCTTTGCAAGCGTATGTTGATTAAATTTAAATTTGAAATGGACATTCTTCATCAATCAACAGTCATGATCATAAGTCAAACACACACATTGATTACATTTGTGTTTTATTTTATCACTATAGTGTTTGCTTATAAAATCTATCCAAAATTAGGCAGTGGAGGTCACTGTGTCCATTTATTTCCCAAAAGAATGGTGCATTACTATGTGAGGAAAGCAGATTGATCTAATTTAGGTAATACTCGGCAACAAAGTGCACACTTAAAAGTGTGCGTGTGTACTGACAGTAGGTGAAGACTAAATCTCAAGCAAAATGTCTATGATTTATTATTACTAATGTTCCATCAACGTGCAACAAACTTTGTGTACTTTTATAAATTTATTTAAGTGAGCTACTACCTCTCCTAATTCACTAGGTACAGCATACAGATATGCAGGCAGACCTGCCAAAAATCAAGACACCAGCTACCACATGTTTTTCATACAAGAATTCACCAATTTAAATGGTGATTTTACCCGAGACCATCAGGTAACACCTCCATGTATTGAAGTCTTAGTAGGGAATAAAGCCACCAGTAGCCCATCGTTAAAACAAAACTGTCAAATCAGGAGGGGATAAGGCTGCAAACAATCAACCCTGCAGAGGAGGGAGACAGACACAACAGGCCGAGGGAGACACAGTGAAAGCACTTAGCACCATAGCACCCTACATGGAGCAAACAAAGACTGCAGTATCAGATCCATCCTTGCTGTGCTGCATGGGATCATGACGACAAAATAGCACCCCAAGCCACAGCGGACATGGCACTGTCTGCAGGGCCTATGGGCTTTGGCTATGCAGCAAAAGAAGGAAAAGAGAAAAAAATGTGGGGGTTCTTTAGTAGTTTAGTTTCATCCAGAAAGAACGAAACAAATTTTCAGATCAATTTTACTACTTCAAAAAAAAAAGCGTGAAGAACCATGTCCATGTAGTCAGGCAACATCATGCTCACGAAATGATGGAGCAATTGTCCACCTGTCAACTTCACACAGCAAATTCGAAATCAAGTGAGCGAAAGGAGCTACACATCAGTGAGGAATCTCCCCATTCGCCACTTGATTCCAGCTCCCCGCTCCGAATTAAATCCAGATCTAGCAAGACTCGCGCACACCCTGAGCCTGAAGCCGACGCATTCGGCAGAGATCTAGCGAAACAAGCGCACCAGCTCGAAAAGGAAACAACTTTTCACAACGGCCAAGACTCCACGCAAAGAGAAAGACGCCGCATTCCGCGGCACGGAAAGCTCGGGGCTGGGGGGCACGCAGCAGCACGGTACCTCGTCGGGGTGGTCGTCGGCGTCGGCGTCGGAGCCGGCGGAGGGGTCGGATCCGGAGCCAGCGCAGACGAGGATCTTGAGGCAGCCGTTCTTGGACCGCGCCATGGGGAGGGAGGGATCGTTCGCTCCTGCCGCGCGGCCGGCGCCGCCGCCTGAGTTCAGTCAGTCAAGTGCTCAGCTCTGCGGCGCTCGTGCGTTTCTGGAACAGGACGGCGGCAGTGGATGGCCGCTCTGCTCCTTCTACGCTGCGGCTCTGCTTGTTTGCTTGCGGCTCTGCGCCTGTGCACCTCTGCACGGCGTTTTTATATTTTGGACGCCTCCTCGGGCCCTCCGCTCTATCAATTCTTTTACTCAGCTGTGCTTTTCTTTGATAGTATAGCTTTTTATATTTTTCTGTAAATTAAATTGTTTTCGTAATTTTAGAATCTATTTATACGGGTGTTCATATGTTCTTTTAAAAAATTATACCATGTCAAATTTGAATGATTTGAAAATGACTTGACTAGAGAAAAAATTGAGCTAAAACCTAATTTAAAATACTTTGCTATTATTTATGCAAGATAAAAAGGAGATTTAAGCAATACTGTTGTTGAGATTTGAGAAGCCATAGTTTCAGTTATAGATTATTATCTCATTTTCCATTCTCCACTTATGTTTTTCTTAGAGAGAGGAAGCAAAACAGTCCTTACAAAATTCCGTAGAAAGCAACATATAGTAAGTGTCCTTATCCAAATGGGATTACGCAGGGCTCAACTCAAAGATGACGTCCATGATCAAAGCAAAGATCGATGGAATGGAACGGCATTAAGCAGCATGGCTCTTGACTCTTGTCTTCACGGCACGGTAGCGTACGTCCCGGCTTGTTGTGATTTGAAGGTTACGGTAGCTGGGCTTGAAGATGCCAATAACAGCGGGCATTGATGCCCACTTCTACGGCCTACCCCTAGCATAGGTAGCGACTTGTTTGTACTTGGCGGCATACGCGCAATGCTTGCTGGCTCGAGATTATGCTCCCTTCCTCGTCACTCTCACAGAGGTCAACGGCAGTCCTCCTCACTGCTTAAATGGTGCGATCATCCACAGTTAGTTCACAGGGTTCCCCGCCTTCAAAACCATGGAGAGATACGTAGTAGATCACAGTGGAGTGTCCTGCCCAGGACGTGTGTGGTGTGGGCACGAGGAGACCGGGAGACGTGTGGGGCGAGCACGAGAAAGCGTTTCCGCTGCTGGCCTCGAACCCCGGAGATGCCGTCCGCTCCCTTCGCGCCCCCGGACCAGCATGGGCGGTAGGCTCGTCGGCCCCGCGGCGGGTTGGCGAGTTCACGTGACCTGCCGCTGATCCGACGCCCGAAAAGGAGAGGAAGGAGCCATGCCGTTGCTGCCCGGCCGGCCGGCCTCACGAGCTGCCTGCCTCTGACACTGCGGGGCGACGACGCGGCGCGCGCTGAACGCTTCCCCATCTGTTTCCTTTTCTGTTTGCTTGGATCCTTGCCTGGAATGGAGGAGCGAGCAGGGTGACTGAAATCGTTGCGACGAAGCTTCAGACGCAACAGCTCCTCTCTTGGCCTTTTTTTCACAGTGCTCCTGTAGTTCTGTTCCACTCAAGATGGCGTCAGCCTTCAAGCGTGAAGTTGACGGTAACTTACCAGTGTCACTGCCTGTACAGAATAATTCTGGTCAAATTTTATGTTATTTCCGGTGAAAATATATTCGCTTTGGACTTTGGGGGAAAATACTAGTACATACAACTGCCAGCAAACGGTAGTGTACGTACATGTGACACTGCCACCGAAGGCTTTGTGGCGATACCTATACGCATACGTACATGTGATGTGAAACAAAGTGGGCCACGTGCTCGACGAGCTCTGTGGGTGGGCCCGCGACACCACCAGGCACGTGCCAGCCTTTCGCACATGGACACGTCGCCGGCCACCACCACCTGCTCGCCCCGCCCCGTCGACGCAACGCACGTTACCGCCACGTGCAGTGGTACCCCCTCCCTCAAAGCCGTAACATTACATTATCCTCTCCACGAACAAGGCTGGCCCTCTCTTTCTCAACCCCTGATTACCATGTGATAAACTAAGCATCGTGCTCCTCGAACAAGGCCTTTTATTATCCTCTAGTCTCTACCTCTAATCACCTCACTAACAGCGGTCAAAGCGTTCTGAGCCTGGCAGTAACCAGGCGTATACGAAATGCATACCATGCTTGGAATCGCAGAGCATGCGTCCAAGCACGAAGCTGCTCTTTCGGCAGGGCAGCAAATGATGCTCGGCCTAAAGGCGTGGATCAAGGAAAAGAATGACCAGCGGCAGAGCGCCAGGATAATGAACACTGCAGAGGCCAAAATGGGGCATGATTATTTTGGTCCCTAATGTTCAGTGCGCTACCTGATCCTGCAGTGTCAACATCTGTTCTTGACCATGCTTCCAACAAATTCTCCATGAACTAGCATTGCTCAAAAATGGCAATTTTTGAACCATCAACAGTGCTTCTGGAGCAGAGTGGCTGACAGGAACCAGTGAATACTTGCTTAATTTTCTGGTTTTTTTGTCAGATGTTGAAGTTGATTTAGTTTCTGAAACTGCGGTTTAGGTCAGCTGATGAAGGAAATTAGCAAATAAATGGTCATGATTCTGTGGCATTTCTTTAACATTTCTTAAGCACGAGAAAGCAAAGAAAAGCACCAAGACTATCTTCAGTGGATAACAAAAGTCATGGCCTGCAAAGGGGCACACCACAGCACCTTTTGTTCTTTCCTCGTTCTCTTTTTCTTTGCTCACTGCAAATGGGTTGCTTGTTTCAGAAGCACATAACAGTAATCTCTCACCCAAAAAAAGGAGCAGACAACAGTGATTGGAGTCACAGAGACAGCATGCCATGTACCAGCTCTCAGATCACTTCGGATGGAGAGTATATTAGGTTAGGGTTTGTTGGGATCCTCCAACTATTTTAGCTTGAATGTGATTAACTAGTGCCAAAATGAGTGGTCATTGTCAGAGAGTTGGGAGGCAGTGACAGGCTACTCCATGTTGCTTGTGGTGGAAAAAGGGCAGAGCAGGTCTGAGGCCACAGGCCATCAGACTGAGGCCGGGGACTGGAAACTGGCATCTGAGAATGAGATCTAGTGCAGTGGGTTGCTTCCTTATTATTAGGTCGACCCATTATGGATATTACATGTACTGAATTATTGACATAGAACAGCACAGCAGCCTCTTATAACTCTCTTCAACGCTCTTCAAAATAGTTGTTGGAGAACGAATTAATTGTTCGTGACTAATTCAAGGACTAGATATGCATTTAAACAGTAAAGGTGCGAATAAGTCCACAAGTTCTTCTAAGCTTCTAAATGTCTATTCAGTTCAAAGTTGGAAAGTTTTTGTTTTATTTCGAAACTTCCTAATAAGAACTTGAAATACTTTGCAATGACCAGAGCAAAATGTAAAGATTCTAACAATCTTGCTTCCTTCTCTTGAGGTGCAGTTAAGCTTAAGAAGTGGAGAGAGACGTCGTAAAAAATACAGTGCTAATTCATCTTGCTCAAGAATCCTCGGTTGGTGATAAAAGCAGCTCCGAAGCTGAACCCCAGCAATGACATGAACAAACACACAACATTTCCATACCGAAATAATTGTGATTACGACTGTAATCAACGATGCCCATGCACGAAAGGTTTTCTGATTCGTTATTGGGGGCTAATCCCGTCCTAATCTGGCGATCTATACGTAGTACCTTGCATTAACCTGGATCCTTGTTGGCAATGATGGGATAGCTGGTGTTATCCTATGCATAGGCAATTGCAATGATAGATGTGGGCTGATTTTGTTAGACAGGCATATTGGGTGGTGTGGGGGGGGGGGGGGGGGGGGGGGGTTGTAAGGGGTATCTAATACCTACCATTACCAAGTCTTTCCCTGCAGTTGGGGCAGCATATATATCAACTCATTATAGCATGTTATGAGGAAATCCTACGTGATATATAACGCCATGGCATGCCATAAATTTTCATCAGACCTAACAGCTTTTTTACAAAAGAATAAAGTGTTTTGTAAATTTTCAACCAGAACTCTTTCTTTCCCTGAAATGAAATGAAATGAAAATTTAACAGAAATTAAAGGCTTTAAAATAGTTAGCAGAGGTGGTACTTCAATTTCAAATCAGATTTGCGTGTTTGACAGCAAAACCTACTAGTATCGACAGCTTTAGGTGGGATGTTGAATCTGCTAGTTGAGGAAAGGGGGGAGAAAAGAATCTTATTGGTTTAGGAGCTGCCAGAGAATCTTATTATGCAGCTCAGCAGCTGGGAGGGTGGACTCTACTCATACTAAAAAAACGAAATGTTTCCCGTCGTCATGTTATCTTGATTTTTCGTTCCATCCATCTTCCCGTCCATATTTCACTGACTTCATCAAAGGACAAAGATAGAGGACGGCACAACAAAGGGATATTTAGGTTTGAAGGTGATACACGTCAACGGGACAATCGCATGCAAATCTACCTCAACTAACACTGATCTCTCTCTTTTTTTTTTGGCTCCATCATACGGCGAGGGAATCAGGCTTGGAAGAGGAAGCCGAACAAGGACAGGGCACCTCATTAGCCGCAGCTCCAAACCTTCAAGAGAGGGGAAGGCTGAAAACGATAGGGGTTAGCTGAGTGGCTCTAATCCCAACTTTTGGCTTGATAAACACTTGGCACGAGGATAAGGAGAGATCACCTAATGGTACGTCTAGATAAATCCCAGCTCGCGTATGCATGATCCCCTCTTTTTATTTTATTTTTTACTTTTTTGTTAGCTAGAAGAGGTCCATCCTTGAGTGCTTCCCATCTGTGCTACCTAATTTCTTTGACAACGCAGAGACGCAGAGTCCTGTCTGATTAACTACCCCCCAGAGAAGCTGCTCGTGCAGGTTAGATATAGAAGGTTCAGGATCAAAGGACGATATCTTTTTGTCCTGGTATATTGCATGATCCATGTTCTCGTCTACTGGAGACCAATAGGTGCCTATGGAGTATGGATCATCGATAGGATGTGTTCTGTCAAGAAGAGACAGGTGAGACTGTTACTGTTCCGTTCCCGGAGTTCCAACGCCGATCACCATTCGCCACTGAAGAAATTCGCTCCTACGGCTAGTTGCCGCTCGAAATATTTTCATCCATCACATCAAAGGAGGATTTTTAATGCATGAAGTATTAAATGTAAACGAAAAAGGTGAAAAGTTATATGGATAGACTGTAAATCGCGAGACGAATCTAATGAGTCTACTTAATCCATAATTTGCAACAGTAATGCTACAGTAATCATCCGCTAATTATGGATTAATTACCCTCTAATTACCATCGTTAGATTCGTCTCGAGATTTCCAACCTATCCATATAACTTTCCACCTTTTTCATCTACATTTACTACTTCTAAATTGATAAAATCAAAACCTGAAATCTTTTCACGAAATGTTTTCACAAACTAAACACGGGCTAAAATAAGTCCCAGCTCCCGCTGACGCATGGGCGTTCAGTTGAGAAACCATGCCTGTGGTCAGGCACTCAGGAGGCTCATCTTGTACCCCCGGGTCTCCCGATACGCGCCCACACGCCACATTGCACGGCCCGGAACACCAGCGCTACATGCCTGCTGTGCTGGGGCTGGCTGCTCATCATGGACAGGAAGCAGACACATGCGGCGCCGTAGCTGGGCGCCCCGAGATGTCCTCTCCTCATCCATGCCGTCTTGTGGCCGTCCTCACATGTCATATGGGAGCAGATCATCATGGAGTGCCAAGGACCCGCATGTTACCCCGTATGGCACGGGAAGGTGTCCGTCCAGCCGCTGCTGGTCCGAGCGATTACGTACTCAATTATAACTACGGGAGTCGGTGAACGGCGGCGGTTGGATCCGGAAGCCCACAAGTCAGCATGTTGACGCCACAATAGTTTTGGCTTGCAGCACTGATTCGCTGATCGGATCGCTGAATTCTCTGCGGAGACAAGAGACTGTTCACGGGCACAAGCTACACCTTGTCACCTACAGACCTATACACCTGCTTGAGCATAGAGTAGCTCGGCTGGTAAAGCATTGTGCGTTGATCAAAATCGACGCAAAAGAAAAACACTCCAGGATCTACGTACGCTATGAGTAGGTTCAAAGAATACTCTTCCAACATTAATTTGAACGAGGAATGAATAGGAAATAAACTTCGATTCAGTAGAGTACGCAGTACACGCCAAACAAGAGGTCCTACGAAAGAACATAATTTGGTCTTCTGAGAATAAAGAAGGTGCAGGACAAGCCTACCGCGTCAATAGGCTCATTCAAGCCCGGACTGGGGCTGCCACAAAATCTATAGGACCAATAAAAGGAAAACCCTCCTCAGATCAAACACACACTAGAACCTGTCTGTTCATTCATACCCACAGAATTACAGAATAGAGCAAGGTCATATGACGGGAAACGACATACCTAGCAGCATCAAGTAAATTCAATCCTTGGACTCTTGTGCAGGAATACTTTCATGCTTTGCTGACTGCACACTAACCTGCGAACAACTCCAAAAGATCACAGCCACAAGGTGTCGGTGGTTAACCGGAGGGACTATATGATTTAACAGGATAACTCACTCTATTGAAGGGTCCATAATAGTCTATAACCGAATGTGAGATTAACATCGACAAAAAGAACACAGATGTACATGTTAAGCATTTCTAGGCTTACAATCAGATGGAACACTCAATTTGGAAAATGGGCAAAAAAGGGATGAAGTTTTTGAATAGTTGCAATTGGCGAAACTGAGGTACAGACGGAGGCATTGCTACCAAAATGAAATCCTCAATGGTTGGATCACATCAGGTGTTAGAGCTCACTTGATCTGACTTCAACACCACTTTACGGCAGACCATACAATCACTTCCGGGGTCTTCCTCTTTTTCCTCCTCTCTTTCCACCACGGCCACCCGAGCTTCCAGCTTTCTGAGCAGGGCTCTCAGTTTTCTTAGGGCGGCCTCTGCCCCTTCCAGATGGCTTTGGCTCAGGGGTTGCCTTTTTGGCTCCCCTGCCTCTCCCCCTGTTAGAGGGTTTGCGGCCACGCCTGCCCTTTGCCTCTTCTATTTCTCCATTCTCATCTTCACTTTCATCCTCATCATCATCCTCCTCTTCAGATTCAGAATCATCCTTGGTTTTCTTGCGCTTGTTGGCACGTGAATTGGTGCTGGCAGACACCTTCTTTGTTGCTTGTACCTCCACCTTCTCTACTGCAGTGGTGAATTCAAAACCATCCATAAGCAAGATATGGGAAACGACAAAACAACTCAATGATACCAGTTAGTAGGTGCACAGATGTATAATACTCTCTCTGGTTATTTTTTATTAGGCATAAAAATTAATTTCTCTTAGAATTAACTGCAAGAAAATTGATGTTGTATTTAAAGAATAAAGATGTTTGAAATAAGAATATATTCATGCGGCTTTTATACACTAAACATGCATATAATTTGACTAATCGTTGGTCAAATTGATGAAGTTCGACTTTTTACAATTCTAATACGCCTAGTCGCCTACTAAAACAGATTGAGTATTGTATAATTTGCTCTCGAGAACATACAGATACTTTTATTATGTTCATCCTAGACATGAAAGCAATATACAACATGAAATAATCATAACTTGGTATCTTTCATTTCATTGTTTTCCACTAATGGTGTCTCAGATCCAAGTGATTATTTGGGCCCAAAAATCAGGCATCGCACAACACAATTCAACAGAAAATGGGTAGCCGGTCGGCCTCCATGTTCTCTTTTGCAGTAGTGTAATTGGGATAGGTCTTCATGGTAAACAGGTTGGCCATGTGTCGGATAATTTTCAGAGTGAATTTTCAGGTTCAGGCCAACTAAATTCTCTCACTTACAAGCAGAAAAAAGATGAATGATTTACGAGGTTTACAGCAATTCCCCTATTACTGTTTCAAATAGTTTTCATATGGACCAACCTGCCATCCCTGCCCTTACAGCAGAAAGGAGCATACCTATGGTTATAAAACTCCATAGCATATATAATAAAACTAAAAACAGAAGAATTTTTTTTTGACAATTTAGATAATTACTGGTTAGAATAGAAAACAAGAATAGCTTATTTTTTAACAGATGAAGCTAAACTATGATGTATTTTACCCAGCACTCAAATGTTTCAAGCTTGCAGAGTTAAGCCTTACTGTGTTATACTGTTATTCCAAAACAAAATAAGAGGGAATACAAACCTTCAGTGGAGGTATCACCGTCATAAATCTCCAGCTGATCAACAAAAAAAAAAGTAGTGTATTAAAACATAACAACTTAAAACCACATACACCAAGCAATGAAAGGATTCAAAAGGCTAACATGACATCTATATTGCAAAGGCAATAGAAGAGTGCTGGATGTTGAAACATGTTAAAATCCAGGTAAGGTAATCCATGGCTAAAGGATATAGGTCATCCAGGAATACATGGCTACACATTTTTCATCAGGAAATATTTTAGCAAAATTAAAGGCGTGTTAAATAGACAATATTACAATATTTGCAAGACCCATACATTCAATTGTGATCTCCAAGTTATATCCTCTTATTAGCTGTTTGATTTATCGCCTGGGTATATCACTAAAACACTTTGATTCAGTCGTTAAGCCAAAAAAATGCAGTTTGCAATCAGATTAAGTGATTAACCAATGGAAGACGCAACAGAGATTGAAACTGTGTTGCCACGTATAATTATAGAAAGGACAGCCAGTGAGTAATCAGAATTCAGATCCATTTCTTTTTGTGACCTCATGATAAAGCATTAAACCTAACATTAAGCAATTGAAAAGTCCATACAACAAAGCGTTATTAAGTTACCTTATCAAGTCGATCACCAATATTTGCCCTGTCCACGAGAATTAGAGACAGTCCAAGTCCACAACCGACACTGGAGAAAATGTTTTCAATTTAACATATACTGCAATATTAACATGGAATGGAAGCTGGCACATATTCATTCAGTGTAGTTACCTTGTAACATGCATTCCCTCAAGAATGTCAACCTTTTTGGGCTTTGCAGATGACCTGTACAAATATATGGCATAACAATGGGCAATGGGATCAGTCTAATAAGTAAAGGTTTTGTACAATCAACATACTTTAATATTTTTATATAGACATACTTCTGCCCATTAGGCCCATAACCAAGCTCTCCATTCTGGGCAACACCCCAGCTTATGCATGAATCATCAGCACCAACAACGTGGTGCATGTTACCCGAAGCCATGCAGCGAATGTTCCAACCACTGAAGGAAACAAATCTCAGATAAGCAGATAACTCAGGATAATTGCATACTTACATCAGACAGCTAACTGTGATAAATAACTAAGCAGCCTCTCAAAAAAAGGAGAAACAATAACATAAAGTATGACAGATTTTGGAATTCTGCAGTATTGTGATAAGTGTGCAATGAACCTTAAATCTATTACAAACTTTGGATACATCCAATCATCGCCTGTATTCTTCATCTTTCCCCACATATACAACTGTCCACCACCTAGCAATCAAATCAAATAACCAGAAATTAAAAGCAATCAAACCAAACCACCTAGCAGCAGTATGTGAAATAATATTTCATCAAATACGCATAAAATCCAACATAGTTTAATTATAGACCAAACCCAAGCAGACCATTGTGACAGAATAAGAAAAGCATATGCATGCCTTGTTCAAAAAATTATTCACTATATGGAGTGATATGGCATAAAAGTATTAGACTACAAACAAGGACAGTTAACTCAAGGCTCACAAGTCGCATAGTGTCACCAGATTCAATAGGCTTGCAGCAAGCAATCTGACAGGCATTTTACTTGTGCTTGTAAAGAAAATGGAACAGTGGGTTAGTTTGCAGCTGCTGTGGTTAACAAGATGCTATCTTCCTATTTTATCTCAAGTGAACTTTTATATTTAATACAAACAACAACAACAAAAGCCCTTTTAGTCCCAAGTAAGTTGGGGTATGCTAGAGCTGAAACATAACACGATCCACCACCAAAAGGGGAAAAGAGAAAAATACTACATATTGGGCATTTAAAAAACTGATCATGGTTCAGGTGCGTGGATAGCTTACTAAAGCCATTTTTTGTTGTCTAGAAAGGAACAATATCTAGTTGGGCTGCAATACAGTTTAGAAGCAACAGAGAACAAAAGTGGTGTTCCACCATATGGGATCAGCAGGATCCATCACAATGCCTAACTCTCCAACCACATCTTATCTTAGATTCTCAGCGTCTACAGACTGCAGGAGGAGGGAGGGAGGGAGGGGGGGGGGGGGGGGGGGGGGGGGGGGGGGTTGTTGGAGTGGACACCAAAAGAATATACAAGGAAAATGCTAGGTTTACCAGCACTTATCATTTATGATAGTACACCACGCAAACAACCAAGATACCACATAAACCTGTTATCCCCACTCCAATAGCGTAAAGTAAAATGACAACAATAGTTTGTGCATCAGAGCTAACTGGGCCATACCAGCTGTGCATGCAGAACTCGCAGAACCAGCTGAGACAATAGCATTAGGAGGCAATACATTCTGCTTCTGGAAGACTTCTACAAGGCGAGGTTGCCATTCATCCTTCTGTTCTCTGTGGCCCAACCTAAGTAACAAGCAAGCTGTTAATATTATAACCACCTTTGTCTTGGATTACAACAATGATACGGTGGGATGCATGCCAATAATATGATACCTTCCATATCCACCAAAACCCCAGCTGCCAAACATAAAAAAAAAACAGTAAGAGAAAATAGAAAGCGCATTAAAACTGAACAAATTGACATTTCCTGCACATATGCAGACTTCATACAGTGTGTATAAAGGCAATCGTGCTTTTTGACTATTTCAGTTTTGAAATTGTGTAAACAAATGGTGAATAAAATACATACGTGTAAACAAAGCCACTGGAATCAACCGCAACTGCAATCATACAAGTAAAGAAACAGGGTTGATATCAGTGTTAATCAAGATGACTCAAAAGAAAGAAAAAAGAAGAAAAACCTGTATGATTAGTTCCGCATGCAACTTTGACTACAGTTTTCCCAGATAATGCAGCAATTGCTCGTGGGCGGGGCTGAGGATCATACGTCAGCTTGACAGACGAATCTTTAGCATTGTACTGAAATAGCATAAATCAAATCACAGTGAATTGATAATGCATTTAAGAACAGCCAACCTGTGTAAAATAAAAGGAGTAATGACCAACCTCATTATCAGTTCCATGCCCGAGTTGACCATATTGGGGAAGGCCTGCTGTACTGAATAGCATAAAAGAATAAAATACTGCCTCAAAAAACTGACGAACAACACCGACTAACTACAGCCAAAGCGGATATTAATCAAATGAGGTTCAAGATTTCTAGTTTTGAATTTCCAGCAAGACATACAGTATAGAAGAGCCTTCCACTGATGACAACCAGACTGTAAAATCAGCCCCACAGACAGCATTGGTTGCTTCGGCGACGATGCACGACACTGGCGATGACTCAATTTCTGCAGCAATTGTTGAACCACAGAATAACAGGAACATGTAAGATCCAATGGGGGGATATTTACAAGATTCTCAATGCTAATTAACAGCCTTGGACAATGATAATACCATTATGCTGAAGGATGTGACAAAGTTTATCAATTGTCTCACAAACATGTTAACAAAGTAAACTGCTAATAATTTCATTAGGGATAAAAGGAATGTGTGAAATGCCATTACCAACATGTATTATTCCAAGATAACTTTGAGTTCACACGAGACGCTACATAAAAGTACTAGAGGCTAAACAGAATAGGAAAAAATAATTTTGATTAAATTTTTTACAAGTGAGCAGAGTATTTATATCCATGTTGGCTTAAACTTGACACATAACAATCCTTCAGCACAAAAATGGTATGTGCAGGCACTTCTGTGACCACTGAGACTCAGAGACAATATATGAAAGGTACCAACCATTCCTTAAGGAGCCTGTCCCTAACTGTCCGTGCTTATTGTGGCCGAAGGAGAAGGATTTCCCATCATCAGTTACAACCACTGTATGATTTCTTCCTACACTTGCTTTGATGATTTTGTATCTGCAGGTACAACAGGTTTCTGTTAATGTCTTGGGACACACAAGGACTATGTTTAACAACTTCAAACCACTCATATTAATCACACTACCTAATCAGGTCATGAGCCTACCACTACTAAACACAGCTGTTAGCAAGAAAACTGCAGGTAAAGAGTTCTCTGTTATACAAAATTATCTTACTTTGATAGTTGAGAAACAACAGTTGGCAGGTTGCGCAGAAGAGTATCCCCATGCCCTAGCTGTCCCTTCTGCTAGAAAGTATAAGTGTTAAGTAATAAGTGGAATAATTGCTACTGACTATTCAGATTTATACCTCATTGCGACCCCATGTATAGCATCTGCCTTCAGCATCCAAAGCAACACAGTGGCAAGCAGCTGGGAAAATGTTAAAACAAGTTGTTAGCAAAAACTGGGAAGTCTATTGAATTAATGTTGAGTTAAAATTTGGATGACAGAAAGCAAAATTAACATATATATTGTTTTAAGCTAAAAGAAGAGATCTTATGTCACAATTCACAATAGTGCTTAAATTATCCAGCAATCAAATCATGCATGGGTAACTTTTAGAATTAAGGAACAGTAAGTTGGGGGTTTCCATCTTATGCAATCTCTGTACCACACTGTTACAGTTACAACCCCAACCCCCTCTTCTCCCATGCCGCAATTAGTGAGGATTTTTCTTTCACATCCGCCTCGCAGGTACTCTCACAGGCTACTGGCTAGCGGAAATTGCTCTCAACCAGGAGACCCGGATTCGCGCCCTGTTTCCTTCTTAAATCAAAGCAGGGGGGCTGTCTGCCCATTCCTGTCTTGTTTCATCGTATCAGCCTCCGCCGCCCATGTTAAGGCTTCCTCTATGCTGCCTATGGTCCATCCTCCAAGTGCAGAGAGGGATAGGGGAGAAGAGTTTCAGATTGGCCGCAGAGGAGGCGAAATGTGAAGATGTACATTAGGGTAGAACTGAGGCACTGGGCCCTGATTTTTAGGGCTTCCACCACTCCGCCTCTTGTTTTCAGCCCAAGTAGACCGACCCATATGTATTTGTTCACCTGCTCCCGGGTGGATAGAACTGGGGCACTGGGCCCCTAGCCTCCGACTTTTAAGGCTTGCATCACATCTCTTGCTGAGGCATCCTCTTCACCTTGTAAGCGCGTTGTTTTTTGGGCCAAGTAACCCAGCCCATTAACCACTGCCCCCCAACACCGCACGTGTGCATGCAGGCATCATGGGAAATATTGTAACAAGCCAGTGCCAGTTAGTTACTAACTCCGCATAGCCTTAATCAGATCCATGTTGCAGCTGTCTAGATTGCAGTTTTTTATGAAATTACGAGGTAAAAGGTTTGGATCCATTACTCCTTTTGCATTTGTTCCCTAAACAAGCTTTATCAAGGAGGTAATACTCTACTGGCAAATTATTTTCTAATTCCAAGCAGCTGTGCCTACCACCCCATCGTTCAAGTAACTGACTAGAATTGTCCACCATTTTCCGCACAGACAATTGAAATTCATTGAGGGATTGTAACTAGGTTCACTGCATTATTTGATTCAACATGTGACTAGATAAATTACAAAATACAAACTAATAAGCTCTCTCGCACTGCAAGGTTGCTGCCACTAAGGCTGTACTGAAAAGTCATACCTATCATGGTGTGCAGTAACATTTTTTTCTGGCACCATTTGCTGGAACTCGTCAAATGATCCAACCACCGAAAGCATCCACCAACAAGGGCCACAGATCAATTCGATCTGCCTTCGTTGATTGCATCTATTATCACAAACTAATCTAAACATTTCTAAAGCATCAACCGCTTCCGGCTCCTCCCATAGTCCCCTCCCGCCAAAAACTAGCGCGCGAATCATCTCAAACGCGGACAAGGAGGCCGGAAACTCACTGCAGCCAGAGCCGACGAAGCGGATGTCGACGCCCACGAGCGGCCGCAACCGCGTTGGCGACACCAGGTTGCCTTGCGCCCCGCCCACAACCTTCCGGCCCATGGAGTCGAAGCTCGTCCCGCCGCAGTACAGCAGCTCCCACCCGGACCCGCTGCCCTTCGCCTCCGCCTTCTCGTCGCCCTCGGCGGCCGCGGCCGCGGCGTCCTTCTCGGGCTCAGCGCTGGCCGACATTATCGCCGGTGGTGACGGCAGCGGTGGCGGCGGAGGCAGAGGATTTCGATCTAAACCCTAGATTTGGTACGAGGAAGCGGGGATGGGAAGCAAGGGAAGGATTTGAAACAAGCGACACTCCAGACTGAAACTTTTTGCGAGCAGGTGGGCGCAGTGTGGATATATAGTACACTCGGTTCGGCTAGTGGAGCCGGCTAATTAAAGACGACCCGGAGATATTTCAACGCTGCCATCGACGTGCATGACTTGTGGGCCAATGCTGATTGGTGGCCCACTTGTCATCGATTTGGTTCCGTTCCTCTCCACCTATGGGTAGTTCTTTTTTCACATGGCCATGAACTGCTTTGCCTTTCTCGGAGTTTATCCCATGTTCTTTCTCGTGTACGAACATAAGAGCAGCATGATCGTTTCCAAATATGTTAGGCCTGCCAGAGGTATTTGCTTCGTTCGTTTTTACTCCGTAGCAAGCATCTTAGGATTTTGTATAGAAAAGTTGAACGCCATAAATAATCCAACAATTATATGTTATATAGTCTAGAAATTTACTCAAACGATTGATATCTTGTTATCTATCGATCATCTTAGATTCTTAGTCTAAAGAAATTGAATGACTGTGACCCTGATTCCAATCTCCTACTATAGAAGGAAGCCCCATGACAGTTCGCCGGCTGGTGGTGGAGGTGGAGGAGATAATGGCGGAGCGAATGCGGCGAGGACGCTACTAAAGCTGTGCGGTGTGGGACCCCTGGTGGGGCGGTGGAGGAGGCATGGACATGGAGCTCCGATAGGTTAGCGCCAAACAGTGGAAGTGGTGGAGGCTACCAAAGTCGAAAGATGGTGTAGGCGGTGGGGGCATGAAGCGTTGGCAAAGAGGGAAACGACAAGTATGTCGTTTTTCCGTTAGTTTTCTTGTGCGTTGAGTCAAAGGGATAAAGGTGATGGGGACAAATTCTAACTGTGGGTTGATATCTAATGATGGGGAGTGGCGACGGACGCCAAATATTATTTCAATTGATTGAGAAGGAGGCAATCTGGCAGTCTATATGAGTTATATGAATAAATTCGTATTCCAAGTATATCTCAATATAACATCGATTTTTGTAGCCACTGATAATATATCATTTTAAAATTTCATTTTAAACTCTAACTCTAAAGACTATTTCAAACTATAGAAGTCTATAAAAACGAGCAAGAACAGGTACCTTATGAACTATTAGCATTTTTTTTAATCTTGCCACATGTGGGTTTCTGAGTTGATGTTTTCCCTTGATAAGAAAGGTACATTTGATCTAAAGTCGTGCAATTCTTTCATCCAATATCGGACATAACAGAAGTACAGACTACGGAACAAAATTGTAAGCCAAATGCCGAAACAATCCCCTCCGTGGCTACAAATTCTGGTTCCCAAATCTAAATTTGATCAACCAATGACTTGTATAGAGCCGCCGAGCAACAACGATGTTTTGGGGGGGGGGGGGGGGGGGCGCTTCTATACATCTTGGCAGAAGATGGTTAAACAACTCATTTATAAAGTCCACTAGTACCCATCCAAGGAAAGTTCTTTCAACATTTCGCTGAAAAATGTTAAATAAAGAATGTTGGTCAACATTTTTTTCTAAAAAAAGGGTTAACCTCAACATTTTTCAAAAAAAAAGTTGAACCTCAGCGTTTTTTTGGAAAAAAAAAAGTTGAACCTCAATACCTTTTTACCAACATTTTTAGGAAATATTCAATCTCAACATTTTCACTTTGAACCAACATCTTTTTTTGAAAAGTAAATGAAGCTCGTCTTCTTCGTTTGCGGCGGCGGTCAAGGGTGGGTGCTAGGCTAAGGTTAGGGGAGAGAGTCTAACGGTCTAGATTGCGTGAATGAATCTCAAACATTGAAAAATGAGAAAGAAAAAATATTTCGTAACATCCGCTTTTGGATAGAGAGGAGTGTGGGTTGGACCGGACCCGGTAGGGAATATATTTATGGGATGTGAGTTGAAATGATCCCTTTAAATCAAGCGGACCATCCCAATCCACTTTGTCCCCCGTTCCACTCCGTCCGGCTCCGTGCGCGTGCGCCGCAGAGGATGTCGCGGGGCCGCCCAGGAAGCGCCGCCGCACGCTTGGGCTCCGTCGGCGGCCAGGCCAACTCGAGGAAGACCAGGCGGCGGGGAGGTGCAGGCCGCCGCGGTGGGGAGCAGGCGGCCAGGAGGTGCAGGCAGCGCGGAGGGGAGCAGGCGGTCGCGCTCGGCGGCGGAGCGGCGTGAGGAAGACTAGGTGGCGGAGAGGAGCAGGCGGCCGCGCCCGATGGCTGGGAGCTCGTCCGGGAGGCGCGGGCGGTCGCGCTCGGCGGCGAGAGCTTGTCCGACAGCGAAGAGGTCGGCCGCGCATAGCGGCGGGGCAGCGCAGGCTGCCGCGGCTGGACCTCTCTGGGCGGCGGAGAGTTCGGGGATGGCAGCTTGGTCACGGGGCAGGGGAACCAGAACCAGAGGTTGAAGAGAGGGCTAGATTAGAGAAAAAAAATAAAAGTTTAGAGAATGACAGATGGGCCCGCTAATGTCGATGGACCCATGTTGTTTAACGGTGTTAAAATGGAATCCTTCTCAACCCACCTGATCTCTCTGACCAAACAAAAAATTGGGTCGAATCTAACCCTCTCAACCAAACACAAATGGGTTGGAGCCAACCTAAAAAAATGGATCGGAACTAATCCAGCACACTTCATCTCCGAAACAAACACACCCTAAAAAAATAGCCACCAAGTGAAACTACCTCATAGCCTCATAGGCAAGTGAAACTACCTCATAGCCTCATAGGCAGTTTGAACCAAATTCTTCAAGAATTTAAATGGAACGTCTTTGTGCCCCGCACAAAAATACGTGCCTGCAGCACGTCCTCTTCCGCTAGTCTAAGTAAAGGGTCCGTTTTGTCTTGCTTTCGTTGTCGGCAGCGTGTTGATGTAAATTTTTCAGCCCGTCTTCTCTAGTTTTTTATTAATATAGTTAGGTTTTCTTAATATAATATAAGATGCTTTAGATGGTCCTTTTTAAAGAAATATTTGGAAGTGCAGGATCGTAAACATTGCGCAATTGGGATATGATGAGAGGGGCGACTCATATATGCCCAACTGGTCTCCTTTTTTAGGACAAGAAGGGCAAGCCCCTACCGACCAGTTAGCTGGCTCCTGGCTGGTCTGATTCGAGAACCCAGCATATATACACATACTCAAGTTGTCGGGCACGGTAAACTGGACCGGTACATGTATGCAGTTTGGGTTTACAGTTTTTTCTCCCGCAGCGGGGTACTGCCGTACTGGGAGCCGCACGGTAACCAATCGTTTCGCTCCCCGCACGGTAAATCAATCGGGGTGTAAGGCTGTCCGCACTGGTTAACATCTATCTTCAATCTTTAAAGAGAATATTCTGTCCTGGTCATTAAGTTTTTCTACTCTATACTCATATCTTTCGCACTCGTCAACATTTATATCCCAATCTCTATACCAACTATCATCGCGGGACCCACGCGTCAGATTTTTTTATCCTTTCCCCCTCCCATCTCTCTGATACCCTCTTCTCTCTCTGTTTCCCCCGCTCGCTCCCCCCTTCCTCGTTCACTCCGCCGACCGAACCTCCCCTCCTGGCTCCCTCCTCCGGCCAGCTGGCCGCTGCAGGGGGGTCGCGCAGCCGGCGTAGAGGCGGCGGCCGGCTTCGGGCGCAGGAGGAGCAGGGGTCGTGCTCCCCCTCCGGGCGGCGCAGGCGCGGGTCGGAGCTAGCGCAGGGGCAACGGAGCTCGCCGCCACCTCATCCTCCCCTCCCGCGAGCGGCAGATCGAGCTCCTCCTCCGGCGCGCCTCCTCCTCTCCTCAGCCCCGCTCGGCCTCCATGTAGCTCGAGCGGCGGCGATCTGGGCCATGGAGCTCTCTTGCTGCGCGCGAAGGTGGTGGAGGAGCGCGAGCTCGCCTGGATCGAGGAGCTCGCGCGGGGAAGACGGAGTCACGGAGCTTGGTCGGTCGGCGCGGCTCTTGTTCCAGATCTCACCGGTGGCCGGCACGGCCTCGCGCGAAGGATTCGAGCGGGGCGGCGAGCTTCTTCTGCTCCGGCACTGGCCTTTTTTCCTTGCGCTCCTCCTCCCTGCGCTCGGCCCTCCTCTGCGGCGGCGGCCAGATCCGGCTCCCTCAATCCTCCTCCTCCTCCGGCCACCACCACGAGCTCGCGGTGAGGAGCAGCGGGGGGCAGAGGAGGCGGCGCTCCTCCTCCGGCATGGCCCGGCGCTGCTCCTCCTCATCCTTCTCTGGCATGACCTGGCAGTGGCCTCCTCCATCCTCTTCCTCTCTCCCTGGTGGTTGTGCGCGCGCGCTTGGCGGGCCCCGCGCCAACGTGGCCGGTACCAGGCGGACCGCGCGTACTCTGGCAGTACCGGGCGGGCAGCCGACCTGGGAGGTACAGATCCTCTCCCAGGTCGCCGCTGCAGGGCATTTTACGAGATAGGGAAACTAGCAAACTTATATTTTGATGAGTTGGATTATGATTGATTTCTTTGGTACGAGACTAAGAAGCTGGTCATTCTGTTTTGCGTAACTTCTTTTTGCTAGCCTTTTCTATCCATGCATTGCTAGTTTCCACACTGAAAATTTTACAAACCTCGCTAGATATCCACCCTAAAACAAAAACATCCTTTTGTGATTACCTCTTTGACCACAACCCATTTAAGTATGGAAGAATTATTCGACGGAGTTTCAGAAAGAACAGAGGCATCACACGCTAAATATAATTTTGGGAGGCATTTACAAGTATTATGAAGAAAAATGAGACGAAACAGGAGGGAAAGGCTCTGGACACGTGGCCAGACACCCCTGGGCAGCGCGGCCAGGCCTACTTTTCCCTCCGATGGCTTCAAAAAAATTTTGTAGATCATCTCCTTGAGGATTCAAGTCATTCTTTGCAAGATTAGAAGAATTTATACTATACTCATCGGTCATTTAATTTCCCTCTCCTTTGCTCAAGGACGGGCAATCGTTCGAGCATGGAGGGAGGAGACATTGCATTATCTCTGACTACCGCTGAGTAAGTATCGCGTTACAAAAAATTCTAAGGAGCAAAAGAAAAAATGAATGATGAAGAAAGAAAAGAAAGAAGAAAAGAAAAATAAAAATGACCAAAAAATAGTGAATTAAAATGCTTCTTAGTTCTTTTTGTTTCGTTAAAAAGACATACTCCATACTTAATTTATCCAACCGTGTGCAATCCGATAATGAGGACTTCATTTGTCTCTCAGGATCATCCTTTTGCCACTTGCACATGTCCACCTATCTAAATGTGTGTGTTTCATCTATCTCTTTTCCAACATTTAATTTCTCATGGCTTTTTTGACGAGTCTTGGTAAATCCAATAGATCTCTCACTTAGTTTGACAATATTTCAGATATAATGTTTTGCTAGGATTGTATTCTACCTACCAAGCTTTACATAAGCCTTCCACTTTCATATATAAGTAAAATAGGTTGAATATAATTCAGTATAGACTTGAGCGACTTGATGAGATGAGTGTGTCCATGAATTTTGCAAGAGAACCTCACTTATGTTGGATGTGCATGTTTTTGAAAACTCTTCACGATGGAACAAGGTAAAGGTTTGAAGTTCGTTTAAGTTCGAGAGCATTGTATTTATTTTAATTGTGGCTTGTTCTTTATTGTTAGTCTATCTTCCACAATGAAAAGTAGCCGGTCACAACTTGAATTTAAATACTAAATAAATACTTGAGAGAGCAATGTGTCTTGTTATGTATGACTAAGTGCAGGGATGACAATGAAGGGCAATACTGATTTCCCAGTAAGCAAAGTTTCTGGACTTACTCGAGGACGAGTAAGGTTTAAGCATGAGGGGATTGTTAGCGCTGTTAAATAACACATTTTTAGTGCTATCTAGGCGATGATTTTGGACTAATTCATTTACTAACCCGCCACTTTGCACTGAAATAACCCTGTTTCCGCTTGTACACATATTTTTGGAACATTTTGGATTACACACGTTATTTGGTTATTTTGGAGCGAATATGGGCCAAATTCGAGACTAGCAACAACACAACGAAAGATGAAGGCCAAAAGCCCTAATGAAGCCAAAAGAGACCGAAAACCTTTTACGCTCTACTCCAATGGGCCACCTGCTTGATAAGGCTGGAGTACTTCGAGATCGAGGCATATTCAGCGCAGACTCGGAGGGCGCATCAGGACCCATCCATATCTCGGAGCAACCGACGTCCAAAGCCTACAAGAAAGGGAACACGAACTCATGAACATCAGAGAAGTTTGCAAGCGAACGATGGGCCCGAGGCGAGCCAAAAAGGCCCTAGGCCGGTCGGCCAAGGGGCCCCTTGGCGGCGACGCCCAAGTCCTTTTTGCGCTGCCTCAGCCTCTCCTTTGAGATAGGGTTTTCTCGGTGCATAAATAGCTCGTCTTTTAGAAGGGAGGTAGATCCATTCACCAAAAGTCGGCGAAACTTATAAGTGAGCACCGGAGGGAAACAACGACCGCTGCAAGTGCTCGAAGTTGTCTAGGGAATGGCCTAGCCCGACCCTAGCCGCCATAGCCTCCATGCGTGGTTGTTCCATGGCGGAATTCTGGAGCCGAGCATTCATCATCACCAAAACGAGGCGGCGGACGAGCTGGTGAAGATGGCCTCCGGATGGGAGCCGGTCCCCTTTACGTCTTCGCTGGCGACCAATACGTATCATCTATCCGCTCACCAAAGCGTAAGAGAGAATACGACACCTTTCCCCAAGGCTCGGGAGCTGCGACGTTCTCGACCCCGGGGGCAACAGAGGCATCTGCCTCGGAAGTGACGGAGGTCGATGACGATGATAGGGCCCGGGGTAACGATGCCTCACCAGGACCAGCCGATGTGGCCGGCGACTGGAGACGGCCGGCGCGGCCAAGGGGGTCCCTGGCCGGCCGGCTTAGGGCCTTTTTGGCTCGCCTTGGGCCCATCTTTCGCGTGTAAGCTTTTTTGAGTTCGTGTTCTAATTCTTGTGGGCTTTGGACGTCGTTTGCTCCGAGATATGGATGGGTCTTGATGCATCCTTCGTGTCTACTGGATTTCCTTGATCTCGAAGTACTCCGACCTCATATTCAGTTAAGCCTTGGAAGAGTTTGGACCGTTGGAGTAGAGCATAAACGGGCTTCGGTCCCTTTGGGCTTCATTAAGGCTTTTGGCCTTCATCTTTTGCCATGTTGTTGCTAGTCTGGAATTCGGCCCATGTTCGCTCCAAAGTAGCCAAATAACCTGCGTAAACCAAAAGCCTTCAAAAATATGTGCACATGCGGAAACGGTGTTATTTCAATGCCAAGTGGCGGGGTTGGTATAAAAATAAGCTTGGAATCGCTACAAGAATAGCACTAAAAGTGTGTCATTTAAGAGTGTTATCAAAGTCTATTCCATAGTGGCAATTTTAGGAGAAATGATAGAGTTAGAGCATCTCCAACAGTTTCCCTTTCCCCTTTCTCCTTTCTCACCATATAGGGGAACTCTCATTCACTTTAGTAGCGTATAGGGGAGAGGGGTCAAAATCAGTTCGCCTTCCCCTTTCCTCTCCGCTGACATATGGGACACACTTGCCATTGAATCAAACAATCTTTCTTTTTCATCCCCTCTTCCTTTCTCTCCTTGTTCATCATAGAGCAGCGCATGGGCTAGCATCCGAAAATTGAGCATGGGCCCCTCCTGCTCTGGCGCCAGTCCTGGGCCATCAGCGGGGCAACATGCAGCTCCTGGGCCATGGCCGACACCAGCATGGTGGCGTGGAGGCCAAGCACGTGTGGATTAGGCCAGTCTCAATAAGAGTTTCATGGAGAGTTTCATAGCATTAATTGACATGACACATCAGCAAAAATGCTGACTTGGCAGGGTCATTTATGATGGGAGTTTCATGAGATGTGAGGGGGAGTTTCATCCCCAATTCCCCATGAAACTCTACTGGCACAGTTACCTAGTTTCCAGTCTAGGTAACTGTGTCCATAAAACTCCCACTGAGACTGGCCTTAGCGGGCGTCGGCAACATGCGAGCTGGCGGTGTCGGCCAGGGCAGGGCGAGCCCCGAAAACAAGGAACGGGAACGTTTCGGAAACATCGTCCCATTGATGATGGAATGTGATCCGCTTCATGTGGAACATGAACGACAAGAAAGAATACTACAACACCACCTTACCGTCCAAAGAATCAAAGCTACAGGTTCAAGCCTCCAAAAACGTCTTATATAGTCCAAAAACTCCTTTTTTTAAGTTTGCCAGGAGCGCTGGCTGTCATGTAAGAAGAAGGTGAGGCACCCGCGTCGATCGACGCTCGAACGCGAGTGGGCAGCCTGAGCCCCTGCTCAGCTGACCAACCGAGCCCCCGCTCGGTTCTCCCAAAAACTCCAATAGTCCAAAGAATTTTGATAATGAACGTGTGTTACTTCTTTTTCTCTATTTATATCGACTCAAATAATCCGGAACATATTCCACGTTGTGGGAACATCGTTTCAATCATACTTGGAACGCGTTCCATCTCCGATAGGAATATACTGAATAGGTATACCCCTTCGTTCCATAGTTTCTCAAAGCGGCATCCCACGTTCCCGTTCCCAATTTTCCGAGAATATGGATGCTAATGGCAGGGCGGGCGTTGCGGTGGCCGCCAGGACAGGCCGCCGCGGTCAACATGGGCGCGAGGCAGCCTGGCGACGCGGCGGGGTAGGGCAACGACGCGGTGGCCAGGCGCGTGGGCAGCTCGGCGCTCGAGCGGCGCAGCCGGGCGGCGCGAGCGTCGGGGGTGCGGACAACGGGCGGAGGCAAGGACGGTGTGGATCAATTAGATACTACAGTGGGGAAGAAAGGGTGGAAAGGGAGAGAAAAGGGAGAGATGGAAGAAATAAAGGGTAAAAAGGAACAAATGGAACTGTTAGAGTATAGCTAAAAATGAAAAGGGAAAATGAGATAGGAGAAATGTTAGAGAGTCTTAGAGCATCTCCAGGGGATTGAACATCCCCTTTCCCCTTTCTGATGTGCAGCCCTATAGGGGATTGGTGGTGAAAAATCTTCCTCCAACGGATCCCCTTTATTTTTACTCAATGTCCTTTTCTCTCTTCTCTCCCCCTTCTTTCCTCAATCCACCCCTATTCCCTTTCCTTCTTCTCTCCTCAATCACACGATCCATCTCTCCACAACCGCACGAAGGACCGATGCTCTGACCGGCTCGCAGCGCACGCGTGTGGAGCCCCTGCCCTGCCTCGGCCCCTGACTTGTGCCGCCGCCCCAGCCTCATGCTGCTGTGGGTCGCCGCCAGCCGCGCGCCGCTGCGGGTTGCCGTCGACCTCGCCCCGATGCGGGCTGCCCCGACCGCCACTCGCCATCTGTTGCCCGCCCGTGCGTTAGCAGCCCAGCGCTAGCAGCCGCAATGAAGATAAGCATAACGAAAAAAATTATTATGGAGCCGACAAGTGGGACCCAATGACCGGAGGAGAGAAACGGAAAAAGAAAAAATATCAATCTGATTGTAGCTCTTCTTTCTAATACACTAAAATATGAAAATGGATTCCCCTATATGATGAGAAAGGGAAAAGGGAGAAGGTAATATGCTAATTCATCATTTTCTCTCTCGGTCGTCCCCGCGACGACGGTCGGGAGGGCAAAACCTAACCCTAGCCGCCGCCGCCACCTTTTCTCCCTCCTCTCCGCGTCGTGCCGCTGCCAAAGGCACCTCCGGAAGCCCATGACACGCCGAGGATGGCAGCGGCGCGGCCGTTTTTCCCTGTCTCAAGGGGTCACCACGGGTGCGGACGCCCAGCCCCCGGAGGGTGCCCCGCCGACGGCAGCGGGGGCTTGTGGTTGCGGATCCGGCGGCAGCGATGCGGGGACGCGCGCATCTGTGGTGAGGGGGATGCGGCAACGGCAACGCCGACGGGCGCGTGATGCGGCGGCACGGGCGCCGATGACCGGTGCGGTCGGTGGCAGCCGACTGCGAGGCATCGCGCAGCGGCCTCGGGTGGCTTCGGGTACGGCCGACCGGTACCAGCCACGGCCAGCGGCGGCCAGCTGAAACCGGCAGCGGCTAGCGGCGGCGTCCAGTTGAGGCTGGCTATGGCCAGCGGCGTCACACGGCGGGCTGCAGCTAGCTACGGCCGGCTACGGGCGGCCGACGGCGGCCATCTGTGACCGGCGACGACTCCCATCTCCTCGTCGGCGATTCTGGCCTGACACCGCCATGGAGGTGGGGCTGGGGGGCTGACTGGCGCATGCTTGTGGCGCTGAGGTAGCGTTTCGGCCTGCGCTGGGCTTCTTCTGATGGAGGCGAGGCGGAAGTGACGAGAAGTGAGCCGGTGGTGTTGCCATGCATAGCGGCGGAGGCACGCGATGTCTGGGTTGTCGGGGAGGTACAGAGGGCCCATGGGTGTTGGAGGGCTCGAGTTGCCGCGCAAGGTGTTGTGGTGACCTCGGTGACGGTTGGGCGGAGGCAATGCTCTCATAGCAGTCTCAGATATCTGAGTCCTTGGCAGAGGAGTGAGGCGGTGTGAGAGGTGAGGCCCGCACGCAGAGTGGCCAGAATTAGTGGTTTTCAGTGGTGCTGCGATGGGAGTGTTCACTGATGCATCGCTGGAACAGAGGGATCGACGATCGTGTGTGGACGACTTGAGGTTGATAGCCCCGTGGTGGAGGAGCTCAGGCAGCCGATCGAGCTTGCAACGGGCTGCGACTTCGACGTGGCACATCGTTGGCGACGACGGCGCAAGTGTCGACGGTCTGCTTCGAACCCCTCTCCGAAGTGGTCGGGAGTGGTGGTGTGTTTGTGTTGAGTGTGTTTGTTCTTGTGATTGGGGGATTATATGTGTGGTGGTGTCCGCTTCGATGCGTTACGTACGAATGCTTATACTTGCTATATGATATAGGAGTACTCCTGCTTCATTTTAAAAGACAAAGAAGTTAATATGCTAGAGATGCTCTAGGCAGCAAAACTTTCCCCTTGCACAACCTCCTCTACCCCACGTGTCATTGTAATAGGGGGTCAAATTCTGAAAGACATGTGAATTTTAGTCCCAAATTTTAAAATCTCTCATATTTCAGAATTTGAGACTCAATTCGCATGTCTTTCAGAATTTCGACGCCCTGACCCGCCGCTTGACGCTCGCTCTCCCCGACTCCGGCGCTCTATTTCCTCCACGAGGCTATCCCTCATCAGTCATCTCGGCTCCTCCAGGCACTCCCTGCTCCTTGCCAGCTCGCCAGCGCTTGCCGTCGCCCTTGTTCTCCACCGCTCGCGCCTCACTTTCCCCGCCCGGCTCGCCGCCCGCCGCCCGCCTGCCGTGGCGCTTGCCATGGGACGACAAAAGGGAGAATTCGGGCTAGAAAAGGAGGGTTTCGATTTCGTGTCAGATTCAGATAAGAAAAAGGAGGTTCAGATTTCTTGTCGGATTCAGGCTCCGTCTTCAAGCAGGTATCCCCCTCCCCTCGATCTCCATAAAGCTATAGACCAGGCCGCACAGTTATATACGGAAAAAAGATCGAACGCGGCGTAAGAGTTTCTGACCACGGCACAGGGACGACAACTTCGGGGGGGATTGACTTCTCTAGAGGGGAGCTGAAGCCGGGCCCGGCGAGCGGTGTCGGTTTGCCAGCAGGGGTGTGCCGTCGTTCATGGAGGCGGAGAGGGGCAGTCCGGGGCCACCGGCCGACGTGTCAGCTGATCCAGGGCCGGTCCCTACCAAGAAGATGAAGATTGAGGCTGCGGCAAAGGAGTTGATTGGTGGGAGCAACAGTGGCACAGAGGCGGCGGCGCAGCAGAGTATGACGCCGGCTGCAGCAGCAGGAGATAGTTCGAGTGCCTCGCCTGCTGTTCCGATCAGCACCCCACCACGTCTACATGCCCCGCCATTCCCAGAAACAGGCAAGCCGAAGGATATTCGGAAGTGGCGAAATGAGTGCAAAAGGATCTGTGAGATTGCTGCAAAAGGTTGTCTTCTGAATTTCTTCCTGCTGTGCCTATAAATTGTACCTATTTCTTTTTTTATGATGTATGTTACGATCTTTTTTGAATGGGCAGTATATTTAGACTTAGGTTTGGAAAAAAAAATCTTTGGTCTTCACAAAGCAAGAGCTGACTGGGTTGCAGCTTTGAAGTTCTGAAAACCATACAAATAAGTAAAACAACAGGTTTTCAGTTTTGCAAACTCTACCAGAGAGATCTTTTTACATATTAGTCCATTGGTTGGTTGAATCCGTGTTCAATCTATTCTCATTTCGAGTTATAAAAATAGCATGCTACTTTTTGTTGGGGTGTCATTGTTTGTGAAGTATTGGAAATCTAGATGTGTATAAGTGTATATGCAATTTTTTGGAGTACTATGTGTTTGAGAGTTAAGATATTCATATAGAATTATCATCCCACAAAAGGAGCATACCCTAACATTTCATACATTTTCAATTATGCCTTCTTTAGATCCTCGTCTGGAACTTCCTACACAGAGGGAACCCAAGGATCCAGGTACCACAGATGCCGTGCTGACCTCAAGAGAAAAGGTTGTGGTTCGGGGTGTGGCACGCTCCATAGTCAACATTTCCTCCACCACACACGGTAAAACAAGCTGATAAACTTATAGCAAGATTTACACAATCGATTCTTCCTAGCTGATGATAACATCCATGTCTATGTTTGCAGATGGGTCGATGGGATCACAATGTACTGGCATCATCATGGGTCAGTGGGAATCAAAAGAGAAGCAGCACACTCTAATAGTGACTTGTTCTAAAATCATCAGCAGCGGGGGTACATTACTTGATCCCTTGCCCAAGGTAAAAACAGAACTTGCAGTGTTAAATTTCATGGAGCATGCAAGTCCTTTCCTTTAGGTATATTTGTAGGAATTACCATGAGCGTAATCTTCATCACTTTAGATATTGGTTTCAAGGACATTTTTAATTGGAATGCATAAGATTCTCATTGGGCCACGGCGTTTCATATGACCGTCATGTTTTTGTGGTGTTTTGGTCCCCTTATCTTGCTTGTTCAATTCTAATATTTCCTTTATACGGATCCCTGTAACAGAATTCTATGGTGTCTATTTAATTGCGATTGCATGCAACTTCTTTTGTTACCCAAAGTTCACACCTCAGCTTTCTTGATAATAACATCCCATCCTGCTTATGTACCCTCTCTATGACCGACCTACATGCCTACCTGAACAATACCCAGGTGTTGCTGCCTGTGTGTCACATTGCAAAATGATCACTTTCAACTTTGTTCTTGCTCTTATCTTTATGGAGCCCTTATTGTTTTGGTGATGCTTTTCTGATCAGTTATTATTTCATCCCTAATCTTGAAAGTATTGCACAACTTAACATTCTCTAATCAAACCCATCTTTTCAGCTATCTGTTGGCTTGCCGAATAAAACCATCTTGGACGGACAATTTCTGTTCTTTGATGATCATTATGATATTGCTCTATTAGAGATCGATGCAGACCTCCCGTTGCAACGCCCTTCTATTGGATCTGGACCAGAATATGGTCAGGAGGTTTTTATCTTGGCTAGGGACAGTGGATTGTCCTTGAGGGCTAGGCATGGGGAAATTTTATGGTTGGAGGAATCGGATTTTATAGACCGCAGCTACCAGATGTTTGTCAGCTGCGAAGCCCCTGTGGTAATTATTATAGCATTAAACTTTTGGAATGTATTGTTGCTTAATTGCTCGTTTAGCTCAGTCTTGTTTATTTGATGCAGGCTGGCAATGGAGGACCGGTGATTGATCACGATGGCAATGTCACAGGGATGGCATTTTATAGTAGACCAAATGCCGCTGTTCTTTCCATCTCTACGATCATGACATGCATTGAGATGTGGATGAAGTTCAGGTTTGTTAACCTACCTAAATTAATGCTAGGTTTGTTAGTCCTTTGATTGCTGCATTGCTGTCTGAACTGAACTGATGTCTACTTAGAAATATGGCATTATATAGTGACTTTGAGAAGTATGACCAGCAAATTATTGGTTTTAGTACATGGAAAACTGGCTGGTAGCATTGCTGGCATTCCTTTCTTGCTAGCTTTGACAATTTGGGCCCTAGTTATCTGAGCCTTCAAGCATAATGCCATTTGCTCAAACTTGGGACAAGATGACAAGTTGCAGTGCTAGATACATCAACATGGTATGAAGTGCTAATTGCTTTGTGAACCTTGAGTTCAGGGCATGAACAAATTTCTGAGATTTACTGATATTTGCTGTTGCTCCTTGTAGCGAATCTGACACGTAGAACAACTTTGTACTGGAGTTAATTCTAAAATAAGATCATTAGAGTGTTTAGGACTAATCTAATGTATTTCTGAGTTAAAGTCTCATTCAATCTGATCTTGGCAGCAAAATTTTGATAAGTTCAATCTAGATTGTTGGTCGGCTAAATCAAACTTTTATTTCAGTCGTATTGCACGGCCCATACATGGTTTGGGTGTAAGGACATTTGAGTTCTTGGATGTGTCACTTCAGGAAGAGATATCTGTTGACCATGGCATTGACACTGGTTTCATTGTACATACGGTAATGGCAGTATTCAGTCTTTATTACTCTATTTAATGTTGGTCCTCGGTAACATTGCAACTCTTCGGATCTCTTTAGGTGTCAGATTACTCTGCTGCTGAGAGCCTTGGGATTCTACCTGGAGATGTGATTGTTTCATTCGATGACCAGCATACTCTATCTTTACCTCAGGTGAAATATCTGCAATATTTTTTATATCTTTAAGAGATATATTTCTAATCTTTGTAGATGATTTTCATCTAGATGTAATTATGATTTACATGGTCAAACTTTTGGGGCAGTTGGAAGATTATCTTCTCTCTCTCGGTTGGACATTCTTGAACAATTCAAGCTCCACTGTAGATCTCAATGTATGTCTGAAGTTGTATGTTATATATGATTGTAAATGGCAGACGACTCTTACATTGCTTATTTCTTCTAGCTTGAAGTTTATGATCTCATGAAGCAGAGCAAGAGAAGCATCACTTTGCCCGTGCAATTTTGCGATGCTTGAGAGTGAAAAATTAAGGTATGTACTTCGTGGACCTGTTCTGCTATGCTTTTCTGCCATTTGTCCTTTTATACTTGTTGTACCGTAGGCAATAAAGCTTTGTGCTTGATAAAGTTTTGTTGTTAAGGTACCTGCATTTCAGAGCATACTAAGGTCAGAGAGGCAAAGTTGCATTCGCATTAGCTTGCATGATGTGCTGCTGCATATATGTTCTCTAAACTAATTTTGATGGTTGCAATTTATTTATAGGCTGAGTATAGAGTGGAATTGTTTTGAAAACAAGCACATGTTTAGCGCAGATGATTTCATGAGATGTTTATAAGTTCATGTGTATGATAAGATCAACCACTTTGTAGTTCTTTCTCTTGGCTGGGCTCCTCCTATAGGCCTTTGTGATTTACTTACTGTTGTGATACTCCTTTTCATGAGATCTGTAACTGATAGGATATGGTGCGCTGTGCGGCATACATATTAGAGTGACGAAGTTGAATAATGTTTGTCTATTTTATCACCCTTATTGTTCAGAATGAAATAACGTTGACCCATGCATATCATCAAGAACATTGAAACCTAAGGCAAATTTTGTAAAGGCTGGCACGGGGAATGTCAGCACTCAGCACACAGTGGACTGCAGCACATATTGACTGTGTAGTGCAGCAAGTAACTCATGTTTATTCAATTCTTTCCTATGTTGGTTCTGCTGGTTGGTAATTAGGGTAGTTTGTGGGCTTGTGGCCAGCGGCCACGGCTTTTTATCGTAACTAGAGTTGTGGACATGGCTACTTGGTTCCTGGTTGTTCTGTTTGTTACTCCTAGTTGCGCTTTCTGTTGGGTGAATATATTGGAACTGATTTGCTGGCTTATACGTACCTTTCTCCTAACAGTTCTTGCGAATATGGATGCGCTCGCAGGTCCAGTCACTTGACAACGTGATGCTTACCCTCAGTCTCAAGTGTTCAGTTGCTGCCAGGCTGATGCTGCCATCATCTCAACTTATTTATCGGCCCACGGATGTAATGCATACGGGAAAAAATCACCATCTGTACCTTTTTATTAGTTTACCTTTAGACTATGCTTGAGTTATGTAAATTAAGCTTTTTACACTGCTACTAGTAGTAATAGTCACAAGTGCTTACGTGTCCTGTGACTCTGAGCGTGAGGTGAACAAATTGGTTACGGTGCCACGTATTATTGGGTTTCTTTGTGGTCAAGGACAGCACAGTTAGCCTAAGGCAGCGGTTTAACTTTGCTCGTTCGGTCTGTGTCACTTGCTGCGATAGTGCGATTACGACGATGACCCACAAACTACTGGGAAGCTATCACGTGCGACGATCACGCGTGACACGTGAGCAGATCGAATGATCGATCCATGCGCGCGTGATATGTGTGATGTGTATATTTCAAAAAAAGATATGTGTGATGTGTATGTTCAAAAACGGATATGTGTGATTTGTATGTTTAAAAAAAAAAGATATGTGTGATGTGTCAATAGCATGGACATACTGCCATACGTACTGGCAGGTTTAGCAGCCGAAGATGGCGAACGGTTTGTTAGGAGGCCGCTACACCCGAAGGAACACGCACGCACAAGGGATGTAAGTTCCCGTTTCTTTTTTTTAGTCATCATCACCAGCTCAATCTAAAATTTGGTAAAAACA
Source organism: Urochloa ruziziensis (assembly GCA_015476505.1). Lineage (NCBI taxonomy): Eukaryota > Viridiplantae > Streptophyta > Magnoliopsida > Poales > Poaceae > Urochloa > Urochloa ruziziensis. Next base: position 50,156,228 of record CM027125.1, read on the forward strand.
AACTACAATTACTTTAACGTAATTATTTTTTTTAATAAAAAAGGAACTGAAGTGGCACTCAACATAATTCACTAGCCAATCCGAAAACACTCTTGATTACCAATTGCAGCTAACTTGGACCCAATATGTAATTTTATAAATTTTACTCGATTCAGTACAGATAGCTATGCTCGAGTTTTCAGGATGAACTGAGCATGAAAACAGCATTATTGGGCGTGTAGTGCGTTGCATTGTGCCTCTTTCAGTAGTCCCATTTAGGATCTGAGGTACGTCGGTGGCTTTGTTTTGCTGTCCAGGACAACCAGTAACGCTAAGGTAGTAGCTTGGATCCATTTTGAGGAGTTCATAAAAAAAACTCCTCCGCTCCGTCGCCCCACGATAGGGCGACCGGGCGGCCTCCTCGCGCCTTAGCCGCCGCCGCCCCCCTCCACCCTCCCTCGCCGCGCTGCCGCCCGAGCGGGCCGCCGGAAGCCCGTGTGGCCCGCAATGAAGACGGCGGCGGGGCTATCTCCCCTCCCTCGGGCAGTTCTGGCGGGCGCGACCGCCTAGGCCGCCGGAGAGACCTCGCCGGCGCGCGCCATCCTCGGAGACGGCGAGGCGGGTGGCCTCGGATCCGGGCAATCCTCGACCGGATCCAGCGGATCCCCGACGAGCTGAAGCTGGAGGCGGCGGATTGGGCGGAGCGTCGGACCCCACGGCGGGGACCGCGGCGGCGGCGAGGGGTATGGACGACGAGGGCCTACGGCGGCGTCGGGGGAGCTGTGCCGGAGCCGAAATTCCTGCTGCGTCTATTCTGGGGTGTCGGCTCGGAGGAGGAAGAAGGAGCTGGGCCCAGCGGCGGTATGGTGCTGCGGCTGGAGGTGGGACTGCGGGAGCGCTGTGCCTGCCGGTGCCATGGTGGTACTGAGGCAGCGACCTGCGTGGGGCGCCAGCCTGCCATGGTGGCTTGGCTGGCGGCCCTGACCACCTACGGCAGCGACGACTTCGACGATGGAGAGCGGCAGACCAGTGATGACGCGCAGGAGGTGGAGATGCTCGCACACTAAGGGCAGCCGGCTGGTATTGGGTGGTGGCTCGGGAGCATCGGAGTCCGGCGGCAATCGGAATGGCACTCCCGGCGAAAGCTATGCCCGGCTCCAATCTGGGCTGGCAACGACGGCGTCCCGAACGTCGTTTCCCTCTGGGGGGCGTTGCCTCGGAGTTGCCTTTCCCTTTGGCAGGTGTGGGTGAAAACCTTGCCCATGATCTCGTGGGCGAGCGACGGCGGCGTTCTCGGGCGTCGTTTTTCCTTCATGAAGGCGTCGCTTTTGGAGCCCTGCTTCGACCTCTGCACCTAGCGTGCGGCTCATCTACGAAGGCAACGGACATCTTGGTCTCTGAGGGCGGGTTCGTGTCGAGAAGAGGGGATCTTCTTCTGTCTCGCCCCTTAATTCGTGCACTCCTTGCTTGTGATGACTAGGTGTCCATGCTCAATGTGGTGGGCGGCGGCTCGGCGGCATTGCTCGGCTGCCTATGGCTTCTAAGTGTCCCGGCGGCGAGCGGTCACGCATAGCGTCGGCCGTTTCGGTGCCTTGACTTCTCCCTTGCCGGGGTTAGAGTCCTTGTTACTGTCCCTAGGGTGCGACTTCTATGGGTGGTGGCTCATGTCGACGACCCAATCCGACTGAGCAGAGAGTGGTTCCGTGTCGACGTCCCAATCCGACCGGATAGAGTGTGCAGTGTCGATGCCCCAATCCGACCTGCCAGTTGTTAGTCTTCTTCTTAGTTTTCTCTTTGTTTACCTGATTATGTTCTTCCAGGGGCATAGTCTTGTATTTTCTGCTATATCAATGAAACGCACACGTCGTGAGCCGCGTTCAAAAAAAGGTAGTAGCTTGGCATGTTTATTTACTTTCAAAACTTTGACACGCATACCTTAGGACTAATGTCATAGTTTTTTAGCCGTGTTTTTTTTGTTATGCGCCACACTTCTTATGCCTCAGCTCCCACACCTTTTAATTGCAGCAAAGTTAGGTCCCATCGAAATAATTAGCAGGCTCTTTGCACACTATGTGTTAGTATGTACTTCGTGGGGTTGCGAGAATGAGTTACGTGCACACAACTAATTATATCATGAACTGAAAAAAAGGAATACCATTTTTGCTAAAAAAGGAGAAAAAAATTCGACTTTGAACGGCCTACAAATACTCTACTCCAGGATAGGAACAAGTCAAGATCCATTCTTGCCCACTCCGCACACACTCCCCATCCCCAATCATGTATTCCCCGTGTCAATTTGGTAGCTAGGTAGAGCTATGCATGTGCAGTAGTTCGCACAGAGACAGAGCATACGTAAAACAATTAATTGAACTTTCTTCTATACTTGCGTGTATTATTGATCGAGTTCTCAACTTTTCTATATAATCTTTGAAAGGTTGGCCATTAATTATTGCCGTGTCCTAGAGAGTCCAGTGAACTTATCATCATACTTGCTCTTATTTACAAGCCTCCAAAAAATTTAGGTGAGGAAGCTGTTAGCTCGTCAACTACTGTGGGATCGCACAAGAAGAGTTTATTTACAGCGATGAACCTAAATGATGATACTTGATGATGTTAAACTAAACTAAACTAATAAAATTAAGTGGTGTGAATTGAGATGTTTCTAGTTTAAATGTAAGTTTGGCCAGATGGTTTTGAGCTATATGCTAAGTTTGAGATGACTGTAATCATGCTAAGTTCCTGCGGTGTGATGACCTAGTTAACCAATCTCACTACTACAGAAACGACTTTTAGTACCGGGCCGGAAGGCGCGTTTAGTACCGGTTGTGGAACCGGTACTAAACTTTCGAGACTAAAGTGTCTCGTCCAAAAAAAAGGAAAAATATTTGAAAGAGCTGGGTTTGTGTTACACAAACCGGTACTAACGTGCGCCGTTTAGTACCGGTTTGTGGGGACTAAATGGGTCTCCGAGGCTTCCAATGTTACAAACCGGTACTAAATGGGTCGGTGACCGTTTTAGTACCGGGTTTTAAACAACCGGTACTAAATGACAAGGGACCAAATGTCATTTTTCTTGCAGTGTCTGGTCGAATCTGTGGGACACTATAATTTGTATTTATTGATGGGAGCTGCTGCTTTTTGTTGGCCAATATGGCTCACGAGAAAAGAAATGAAGTAGTGTTCGACAAAGCCAAACCGAAAACCTTTATGCAACCGTAGAATTTCCTCAATCAAAGAGTCATGCAACCATTTTCAGTACGTATTCGATTTTGTTAAACATGCATGCATATCACGCGGTCCAGTCAGCCTCCGAGGCTCTAACCTGAAGTTCAACAGAAAAACGACGCCACCCACCGCCACGGTCATCATGTCGGCCCGCCCTACCATCACCCCCGACGAGCGCCACACCGAACGAACGTGCTGCCGGTACGCCGCCGGAGAGCGAAACCCGGTCGCGAGTCGCCACGCGACCCGCGAGACTGCGACCGGCGGCCCCTGCTGCTCTCACTGCCGCTGGGACCCTATGAGCGGACTCAGGCCGAGGCGGGGCCATTTTCCTCGCCTGGCGGGCCCACACCGTCCCGTTATAAAAGCACGCGGCGTTCCTGGGCAGGGAGAAGAAAATCTTTGTTTGGCTCGGCCCATTCCTAAATCCAGAGGCCGAAGGTCCAAAAGGGCGCTGAAAGGGTGCGAGGGAAAGAGAGGCGTCGGCGAGGTGATCCACCACACATCTCGAGGCGCGCGGACGGAGGAGGCCCGTCGGCCACCCGCTCCACACCCATCGCTTCGTCGCTACGCAGTTCGGTCCACCTATCTTATTCTTCCTCACCCGCAGCCCACTTTTTTTATTTTCCTTTTTCTCTGTTTTGTTTCTCGTCGTCGCTATATTTCCCGGCCGCCTTCCTAATAATAGCCTCCGCGGGCAGTGGATACCACCGCCATGGGAGCGCTCGAGGAGGCCCACCTCGCCGCCGCAGTGGCCGCCGCGTGCGCGTGCGAGGAGGAGGACGATGACCTCGAGCTGCTCGGCGGGGACGCCGAGCCCGCGGCTGCGGCAGCGGGCGACGCCATGGAGCCGGCGGTCCGCGCGCTGCTGGTGGGGCTCGGCGAGGACGAGCGTCGCGAGGGGCTGCGCCGGACGCCCAAGCGCGTCGCTAAGGCCTTCCGCGACGGCACCAGAGGTACGACCGGCTCATCCTTCCTTCCCCTCCCTCTGCCCGCTCCCCTGCCCCCGTGGATCCGTACCTAACCGCGCCTGTGTTTCGTTGGGAAAATGGCGTCCTCTCTGATCTGTGATTACGCCTGTTGCTACGCTCGCCGTAGCGGACTTCCCAGCATCTTCCATGCTTCAGCGTAGGGAAGGACAACGTCGTGTGGCATTTGGATACGTATGGTTTTGTTCGGATCTCACGTCGAGGAGGGGTTGAGACTGTTCCCCCTGGACCTGGGATTATTCCCTCTCGCAAATTCCATCGCGGGAGGTAGCAGAGTCCACACCTGAACTGAGAGAGAAGTTTGGTGCTGGTGCTCTTTCGCATCTGTCGTAGTCGGCGTGCTGGTATAACGCTTTCTTAGTCGACTGTGCTAGATTGCTCGTGCTTTCAGTTCTGTTATTTGCAGGCCACGGTTTCAAAAATTAGCTGTCCACCACCAAACACCCTTTTGACTCTAGTACTTTGAGGACTTGGGGTTGGTGGTTGTTGCCCTATTGCTACAATACAATGAGCTTGCTTGTACTTGGCAGTATGAGGGACTATTGATGTTATAGCCAAACTGAAATGGGCCCATAAAAGTGATCTTATTCTGGCTTTTAGAGATTTAGATTTCTATAGTTAACCGTTATGGCTGTAGCCTATTTGCGCTTTCTCTCTGAAGCCACAACACGGTGGGAAAACTTTTGTAATTAAGATCTAGGATAGTGATGTAGATACTTCACTTGCTATTAAATGCTCGTTGACTATTTATTGGGTCCTTCCTAGGCTCCTCCATATATGCTGAATATCAACATCGGCCAGTAGCCCGGTCATGCTCATGGCCGTATTTCTTTTGCTTCTCAGAACAGCAGCTCTTCTGACACAAATTACCATTGTGATTGAACTGTAAGCTTACACACGTTGGTCCATTGCTGTAATGTTAAGCTTTACGATTACTATATATTGTCCCTTGCTCGCTCTTCTGTTGCACTACCTTGACCAGCTACTGATTATTATTTATTAGTGCCTTTAGTGTCAGTTGAATTGTTTCCTAGTTCACCTATCAAACCCCCTTACATTAACTTTTTATTATTTTTAACGGTATTTGTTATTTAAAATAAACCTAGACATCTACTCCGTAGTTGTTATATGGCATTATATATTTCCTTATTCACAAATATCTTGAAGGATGTTGTAATTGATGACTGCCTTAGAATCAGCAAAAAGTTTGATAGATTCAGTCGCTAAATGGTCTTTGATCTAGGCATAGGCCTATAACGTGTAGAAATGATCTTCTATATTGCTCCTCAGAGTGTCTTTGCTACAGTTGAAAGAGTAAGAGTTACCTTTCTGAATTATTTGAAAGAAAATCATTTTACTCTTCTTTTTTTTTCTCTTTGGATTCTTCCACCAGACACTGGTGAAACCTTTTCTCTCTATTATTATGCAGTCATCTGAAACATGAAACTCTTTTACTTGTGGCGGCAAAGAGGAATTTCTGATGTTTCTTTTCTAATACTATATTGTTTACTGATCATCGCCAGCTATATAACATTTGCTTTGTTATTTGTACTACTGAGAACTTTACTTGCCTAGTAACAAATTGTGATTCTGAACAAACAAGCCACTGCCTCTTCTCCAAAGCTTTACACAGCTGGGAATGCAACGTATTCAAGCTTTTAAACTTACTAGATTCTGTGTCTCTTCGATACTGTAAAACTTACTGGATTGAATGGAATCAAACAATTTGATTAGCCAGCTATGCCCATATTTTATAGTGGAACTGATATGTCCTTCCCTTGGTAGGACAACAATTCTTTCTTCTGGATTTCACCATTCTTCACACAGAAGGAACTGACAACAATTTATGCTAATTTCATCTGAAAATGACAAAGTTGATATGTGTTGAATTCACAACATAACTGGCACCATGCATGCTTGATAAGTCATGTGAAATCTGATAATCTCCTCAGGCAAGTCATGTGTAGAAGAGGCTGTCATTGTATTCTTATTAGAGGACAGAAACTGTTTATCCCACAACCAGTGGCATCTGTGGGGATGTGTTTTCCTTCATTTGCACTATCTTTTGGTTTAGTGAAGTTGTTTGAGGTCTTACTCTTTGTCTCTTACTTTTATTTTTAACTGTAATACAGCTGATTCCTGGTCTGTATTTGACGTGCATTTAAAACTGCAGGGTACAGGCAAAAAGTAAAGGACATTGTGCAGGGTGCTCTGTTTCCAGAGGTTGGTATCGACAAAAGGACCGGGTCTGCTGGTGGAACTGGAGGGCAAGTTGTTGTTCGAGATATTGAACTTTTCTCATACTGCGAGTCATGCTTGCTTCCTTTCAGCATACAGTGCCATGTTGGGTATGTGCCCTCAGGTGGAAGGGTTGTTGGCTTAAGCAAGCTTTCTAGAGTATCCGATGTCTTTGCCAAGAGATTGCAAAACCCTCAAAGACTAGCTAATGAAGTTTGTGGTGCACTGCATGCTAGCATTCAACCTGCTGGTGTGGCTGTTGCTCTGCAGTGCTGGCACATCCCTTTGCCAGAAAACTTGGAATGCAAGACTTTGCAAGATTGGATTAGAACTTCACATTCATCTCGCTCTGGAGTTTTCGAGGGTGAAAACAGCACTTTCTGGAGTGACTTCTTGGCTCTTATTAAGCTTAGGGGCATAGACATGGAGGTGGACAACCATTCTGCCTCTATTCCTTGGTGCCCCTTAAGGTCTCATGAGGTCCCACTCTCTAACGGGCACTGCAAGAAAAGCTCAACTAACGGCATGGTTTCTGCGGTTACCTCGATGCTCTTATCACTTGGAGAGGACCCCCTCAGGAAAGAACTTTTAGGCACTCCTCAGCGCTACGTGCAGTGGCTGATGAAGTTCAGAGCATGTAATCTGGATGTGAAGCTGAATGGCTTTACACTTGGCAATGTCAGCATATATGAGAGGCCAGGTGGAGGCAAGGCGGATCATGAAGCAATCCGGTCTGAGCTGCATTTGCCATTTTGTGCTCAGTGTGAGCACCATCTTCTGCCCTTCTATGGAGTAGTGCATATTGGGTACTTTGACAATGGAAACGGAGAAGGCATTGATCGGTCACATTTTCAGGCCTTGGTTCATTTCTATGGGTGCAAGCTTCAGGTTCAAGAAAGGATGACAAGGCAGATAGCTGAAGCAGTCTATTCCGTTTCACACAATGGGGTCATGGTGGTTGTTGAGGCCAACCACATTTGCATGATCTCAAGAGGGGTAGAGAAAATAAGGAGCAACACTGCAACAATTGCAGTTTTGGGCCAGTTTTTGACCGACCCTTCTGCCAAGGCATGCTTCTTGCAGAATGTTTTAGACACAGGTGGTTCTGTGGTTTGAATCGTATCGCCTAGCGAAGAAATATTTATATGGTTGAGAGTTACTATCTAGTAATGGCAATCTTGCCAGCCTACTAGTCTGGTGTGATTGCCAGTTTACCATAGAAAATGTGAGTTGCTTGATTGGTGCAGATTGTTGTCCGGAAGATTGTATCGAGGATACCACAAGAAAGCACACGAAAAGGGTTTGGTTCTCTCATGTTGTACCATGTTCACTTGTACGGCACTTTTAAATAAAACAGTAATAGTTACGACTGTGCCAAGAAAGATATAATAGTTACTCAGGTTGGTTTAGATTGTTGTCAAGTTACCATTTGTTCTTGAAATTTTGGTGGAAGATTATTCCAGCTTTTGTTGTGGTGTTGAGTTTGCCTTCCGATTGCTGTCAGACTTGTCATACGTTCCTGCAAGCCCAGCGACATCGTTCCAGTTTCTGTTGTAATTTGAAATTTTGAATTAGCTGCTGTGTCGAGCAAGATGCTAGTGGGGTACTCAGATATGTTCCCATGGGTGTTGACTCTGTTCTTGCAATTCTGGCGAGATCATTCCAGATTTTTTATTTTTCGTAGTGTTGAAGACAAGTTGCTTCTGGATCTGAATCTCTACAGCAAATCAGCAATGCCACGAGCTTTGGGAGCCGGCTGGGTCGAGCGCGCACGGGCGCACTGTACCTGACGGCCATGGCGAAGTCTGCGTACTGGTCGGTTGGTGGGGCTTGGATCACGCGAGCTCGGCCTGCACCCCCGCGCTACCATTCGTCCATCCTACCTACCCTTCAAACCACCAGCTAACCGGCTACGCTAGCAGACGGGAAAGTATTCACCAGTTGCGGCAGGCCGGCAGCTAACTGGCAGTGGCAGCTCCGCTAACGAATCACCGGCGCGCATCGCGTGTCGCTGAATGCGTGTAGGGATGGCAGTGCGGAATTTCCCGTCAGGGATCGGCTCTCCGCCCTGTTTGATGATTTTTCCCTATAGGATCGTACTGTTTAATTTCGACCAAAGTCATCTATCTTGTCCAATTACATGCGTGCTCGGGCACAGCATTTGCAAGTAAACATTCTGCTGATTAGCGTTTTCCCGATGCGTGGAATGGTAGCTGCAGCCCCGCGTCACGAGCCGGCAGTTGAACAGTGGCTCACTGAGGAGTCAATGGGTGGTCGCAGCAAGGCTGCACCGGGGGCATGGCCTGGACTGGGCCGCGGGAAGAGCTTTAACGGCGATGGGCGTGTTTAGATGGGATGGTGAAAAGTTTCAGAGATGTCACATCAAAGAAAATTTATCATTTAGGAGTAGTAAATATAAACTATTGGTAAAACTAATTACAGATCTAGCCAGCAAATCGCGAGACAAATCTAATGACGGGTAATTAATTAACAATTAGCAGACGATTACTGTAGCATTACTGTTGCAAATCTTGAATTAAGTAGGCTCGTTAGATTCATCTCACGACATACACTCCATCCATGTAATGAATTATTTTTTCGTCTACATTTAGTGCTTCATGCATGTAAGATTCTTTTTTGAAAAAAATTTCACATGCCAACTAAACACGGCCGATGATGGAGGTAGGTGGCGGAGACATCATGAGGGGGGATGGCTTGTGACCCTCAGGGCAAATGGCTGGTCGAATTGTCGAAAGTGCTACAACTGTTTATCCGGTGGACACTTCATTGCGGATTGCCGGGTACGTGCGTACAGTACCATAGCGTTTTCACGTCGCGTCTCCAAAGCAGCATTTGCTAGTAAACATTCTGCTGATTAGCGTTTTCCCGATGCGTGGAATGGTAGCTGCAGCCCCGCGTCACGAGCCGGCAGTTGAGCATGAGAGAGTTTGGCGCAGCCGTCACACGCTGCCATGCTTCAAATATAGTAATGTAACGTGTGTTCAGCTAGCAAATGGGCGTGAGTAGCGTCGGTGTGTTAACCAATCGCATCAGCTAACTGCAGCTTACGTGCGTACAGTAGCGTTTTCACGTCGCGTCTCCAAAGCAGCCACACGCTATGCTGCTATATAACAACGCTGCTGCTGCCCAAGCAGCAGTCTACAGCAGCAGCATCAGCGCAGCACGTCGTCCAATACTAGTATCATCGACGACGGCCGAGAGAGGCGGCGGCGGCGAGGCAGATGGCTCCGGTGAGCAGCGCGGTGCCGTTCCTTCCGACGGCGTCTTCGGAGGCGACGCTACGGCCGTCGTTCGTGCGGGAGGAGGACGAGCGGCCCAAGGTGCCGCACGACAGCTTCAGCGACGCGGTGCCCGTGATCTCGCTCCAGGGCATCGACGGCGCGCGCCGGGCCGAGATCCGCGCGCGCGTGGCCGCGGCGTGCGAGGACTGGGGCATCTTCCAGGTGGTGGATCACGGCGTGGACGCCGCGCTCGTGGCCGAGATGACGCGCCTGGCGAGGGAGTTCTTCGCGCTGCCGCCGCAGGAGAAGCTCCGGTTCGACATGTCCGGGGGCAAGAAGGGCGGCTTCATCGTCTCCAGCCACCTCCAGGTACGCACGTCGCCGGCCGGATCAGTTTCAGTTCCATGCTGATCGAAAAAAGTATGATGCATGGAAATGCAGGAAATATTAATTACTCTGATGCACGCACACACACGCTTAGTGTGCCAACTAAGTAGTACGTGTAGGCGTGTGCTACACCGGCCTTCACGTATTAAGCGTGGCCACTAGCAGATGCGTGTGCCAGATTGCAACACAAGTAGTTAATCTAGCCCGTGCACTTCAGGGTGAGGCTGTGCAGGACTGGCGTGAGATCGTGATCTACTTGTCGTACCCGGTGAAGGCGCGCGACTACTCGCGGTGGCCGGACAAGCCGGCGGCGTGGCGCGGTGTGGTGGAGCAGTACAGTGAGCAGCTCATGGGCCTGTCGTGCCAGCTCCTGGGCGTGCTGTCGGAGGCGATGGGCCTGGAGGAGGACGCGCTCGCCAAGGCCTGCGTGGACATGGACCAGAAGATGGTGGTCAACTTCTACCCGAGGTGCCCGCAGCCGGACCTCACGCTGGGCCTCAAGCGCCACACCGACCCCGGCACCATCACGCTGCTGCTGCAGGACCTCGTCGGCGGGCTACAGGCCACCCGCGACGGCGGCCGCACCTGGATCACCGTCCAGCCCGTCGACGGCGCCTTCGTCGTCAACCTCGGCGACCACGGCCACGTACGCGATCGGTCGAGCTGGATTAGCATATGTATTATAATAACTTTGTGATTATATATGAACTGAATAATCATATTAAGTTCGTTTTTGCTCTTGGAACGCGTACTTGGATGCAGTTCCTGAGCAACGGGAGGTTCAAGAACGCGGACCACCAGGCGGTGGTGAACTCGGAGTGCAGCCGGCTGTCGATCGCGACGTTCCAGAACCCGGCGCCGGACGCGACGGTGTACCCGCTGGCCGTGAGGGAAGGGGAGGCGCCCATCCTCGACGAGCCCATCACCTTCGCCGAGATGTACCGCCGCAAGATGGCGCGCGACATCGAGATCGCCAACCTCAAGAAGCAGGCCAAGGCCGACAAGCAGCAGCAGAGTGCCAACAAGGAGTTCGTCGCCGTGCAAACGGCGCCCAAGTCTCTCGACGAGATTCTTGCATAATTAATAAGGCGTTCGATCCATTGATCTACGTAGGATTATCGGCGTGTATGGTTGATATACAGGATATAGCTATGAGCGTATGATAATTAATTGAGTGCTATGATGGAATAATGGGGTCCTGAACGAAATTGATCCAATACGACAGTTGCTAAGTGTGCTTGTGTTCGGACTGAGTGTACTTCGTATGAATTCTAGATGTGCATTTCTGGAATTGAGATGGACACATGACCAATCACAAGTTAAACTCTCTTCCTCTTCCGATAAAATTATCTAAAGATGGGATGTCTTTCGTTGCTGTGTATGTGACTATGTGAGAACAAATTAACCTTGGAAGTAACTGCCCTCATCTTGCAGCACGTTATGACGTCACTCGCATTCATCAACCTGAATTCTCACACTCCTCAAAAAAAAAAAAAAAAAAAAAATCTCACAAGTCAGGTTGTTTGAATTACCCATGCCAATCAACAAATAATGTGCATCAGTAAAAATTTAAAAACTCTTATCGAGCATATAGTTTTATTGCCCATGGTAAAATACTCCCCTGATTATATATGTAGTTTTTATTTAGTTTGCATTCCCCCAATGCACGACATTGTAAAAAAGTGACAAAGCAAGGTAACATGATTGTAGACAGATTTGTTAGAAACTGCTACATGCCTACATGGCTACATCAGTCCAGATCAGTTTTTACCAGCTCGGAAGCATCACTGAATCCTACAGGCAAGGTTATAGTTCTCCTACAGGCAGGTGCATGCAGTGGCAAAGTGCAGGGAGGGTTCTTCCTCTTCTTCGCTCGCCTCCTCCCACTCTTCGTCTTCCTCCCCTTCTTTCCCATCCTCCAACTCTTCTTCTTCCTCCTCCCCTTCTTTCCCATCGAACTGCTGGCCGCAGTGGGGGCTTGAGCCCACGCAGCGACCCGGTGCGTAAGCTGCCGGAGATCATAAAATTCAAGCTACAAGAAACAAAAGAAACGTAAGTGTCAATACTTCTTTATTTTTTTGAACCGTATATGAGCACCAAATTCAGCATTTTTGTAATGTATACGACCTCAAATATACCTTAAGATCTACCATGGTGCTCGAATCAAATATCTTATTTAGGAATTCCCAACCAAGCGAGAAGGAGATCTTCCGGCCAACTGCACATAAAGTTTACACACTTTTACCACATCTAAGCCACAATTATATCTAGATGAAAATGGTATATTAAAGCGTAATCTTTATCACCCTATATAGAGTCTGAACACCCAGCTGATCGAATGAAACAATGACATATCCACGCCTAATGCCAAGCCTCTCAGCAGTGGAGTCCGTCACTACATGAGATATCAAAATAAGAATAAATTACTGAATACAGATGAATAGATCTTCTCTCGTAGTGACACGTCCAAGAATTCCACTGTCTTTAAGTGCAAACCATGTATGGGGCGAACAATACGACTGAAAATAAGGCCAATTAGCTCTAAAAGAATCGAACTGCAAAACAACTATTGAGCTCAAACCAAATGCAATAGCTCTCCATTTAGTTGTTGTAGGTATTGAATTATTGATCAAGTTGTAACAATGGCACAGCAACAAAAAGGCTTAAACAAACCTAAACTTCATCCACGTATCAGTGCATATCATTATTGTGGAGATGCCAAGAATAGAAGGATATTTTGAGTAACCATTAATTAACTACCATCCCTATGACATTGTCATCTTGGTCAATCACCGGTCCACCATTGCCATTCTGCATCAAATTAAGAAAGATCACTGAAATAGAGAAGCAATGAAGTGGTAAAAGTGTACAATGAAGAAGATGCAACAACAATTATTACAACAGGTTGTTTGCAGCTGAGAAACATATGGTGGTTGCGCCCTAAAACATCAGGTTCCTCTCGCCATAAGATTGTCCCGTGCCTAGCCATCAAGAATGACTCTTTGTCCCTAGCCAATATGTACAGAAACCTCCTGACCATATTTTGGACTAGATCCAAAAGAAGGGAGCTGTAATGGAAAATCTGTTATGATCTCTAGTAGAGCGATGTTATAGTGTTCGTTGAAGAACAGAAGTTGCCCCTCTGAGACAGTCTCATTTGACAAGCGAACAAGTATCTGAAAAATCGCTCGAGCTTTGTTGTGTAGTGTTGTATCAAAGGAGAAAGAACCATGACGACCTTTTGCTATGAGCTCGTAAATCCTGCTGCACTCCCGGGCCCATGCGTTAATATCTTTCCCCGTGCCATTCGTGGGGTATGGCGAGCAGAGCGGAAGGAGCGGCCGGGCGGCAGCGGGCGGAGCACCGGAACACTCTCCTCCTGCTGAAGCTGCTGTCATGTCCTTGTGGTTCTTCCCCACCTCTCTTGTTTGCCTCCAGCATACCAACCCGACCACCTCGATTTCTTCCTTCTTTGACGATTCTTCAGGTTCAGGGTCCGTCGGGCTCTGTTCCCAAGATTAGAAACTCTTCCTCTTCGTCCCCGGAGGAGCGCTTCCTCCGTCTGGCAAGCGGCATCGCGGCTGCTCCTTCTCGGCGCGGCATCGCCTTCGCCCATCGCCTCTCTGCCTACCGCCGCCGCCGGATCACTTGACTCTAGCTCCATCATGGCCGGTGCAGTGCGGCGGGGAGGTCGACCGAAGAAGCTAGCCTAGATTGCAGGCGTTCCTCGCTTCGGGTTTTGGGGTTGGGGACGGAAAGATTTGCTTTGCTCGTAGTGATTGTGTCAGGAAACCGATCCGATTAGTATCATACAACACTTGACTACGCTGTCAGACACGATCAATTTGATCCGACCCCGATCGCAATGGATCGAATCGTTCTCAAACTGGATGGGGATTCTACTATCCTTTTAGGCAATCCTGTAAAATAACCTAGATTGATCCTACTATCCTAGTGTATGATCTGAATCTGACAGAGGCATTATTAACCAATAGGCAAGTCCAGCACGTTCAGTGTTTCTCCCTGGTGATTGAACACGATTGGCACACGTGGTTCCGCAATTTTGGCATCTCCATTTTGCGTAAAGTTTCTCTCTCGATTTCCGTATCTCCTTTTACAATGCACGCCTCCCAATGCAAGAACCTTCGCCATTTTCACTCTCTCTCTCTGACTAAACGGACCCTCTGTTTTCACCCTGGCGCGCCAAGCGCGCTTCGTGACGTGCAGCGCACGCGTCATCTGCCGCTAGGATCCCACCACATGGCCCTTACCCATTTTCCTTCCTCATCTCCTTTCTCCGTCCAATCTCGCTCCCGTGTGCTCGTCTCCCTTCCTTTTTTTTCTCCTTTCTTCCTCTGCTAGATTCTGGAGAGGAGCCGATGGCGACCGGGCAGGGCTGGCGCGGCCACGACAGCCGGCGAGAGGGCGTCAGGGCTGCTGGCCCGGCGAGTCGCCGCCCGCGGGAGCAGCGGCACGGGGCGGGCTGGCTGCGGCAGCGGAGAACTCCAGGGCCGGCGCGGGGTGGGTGATGGCGGTCGGGGAGGACGGCGTCGCCGGCCGCCGAGGAGGTGCCATTTTTTCAATAATATTTTACAAAAAAGTTTTGAAAATCTTTTCTCTTCCTTTTTTCGTAAAATTTTTCTAAAACTTTTCGAAAATGTTTGCTAAAACTTTTTAAAATATTTGCGAAAACTTTTTCTGAATTTTTTTCAATAACTTTGTTCCGATTTTTCAAAAACTTTGACTGAATTCCTTTTTTCTATAATTTTAGCACATTATTTTTCTGTGAGTTGAATAGTGAATAGGAGGGAGACAAGTGAGTGGGCTGCACGTGGCCACCTGTCGGACAGCTCGCCCGTAATTTAGCAATCCCCCATGGAACTGAACTATGAGCGTGCATGTGTGTACCGAGGCGATTGCTTATGCAGACTAACTGTATTTCTTAAGTATGAATGTGCAGTTCAGAAATATTGATGTGGACAGTGCAGTAAGCAAGCGACGAGTTCGACTGTCATTTCTCATTGTAGGAAACAGCTCATATGCTTCTCCAAGAAACTGCCATTATCATATGATTGCTTACAGTTTATCAACACCACAAAGGCCTTAACAGCTAGCCAGATTTGCCAATGACCACGGGCAATGAATTAGCCAAGCAGTCGCGCCACTTAACTTGTACAACATGTACAGCACCTTATGAAGTCATTCACATTCGTCAACCTGGAATGCCAATGTCAGTATCTCTGAAATAATTCCATACCACACTTTTAAGGAAACAATACACATATGCATGCAAAGCCATCATGCAACTCAGGCGCTTTGGCCTCACTTCAGTGCCACTGACTACAACGGTTCTTGTTGCCATGGTGCAAGGAAAAAAAAAAGATTTATGAAGTGCTATAACAGGTTAAAAAAAGATCTTACCTTAGCGTCACAGAATCCTACAGGCAAGATTATGCTTCTCGTGCAATGTCCAATGGGATCATAAACTTCAAGCTACATGAAACAAAGGCTATGTGTCAATACTTCTTTTCCAATATTTTACCAAAAGTCGTTCAACATTTTATAATGTACCACGGTGCTTGCATCTAAGCCCCTCTCTAGGAATTCCCAACCAAGAGATAGAAGAAGATCTTCCAACTGCCCACAAATTTTGGCCATGTAAACCACAATTATATCTAGATGAAAATTATATATAAAAAAGTCAGACACATTTTTCCACCTTAGGCAGGGAGTGAACACCCAGCTCGTCAAATGAAACAATGACATCTCCACGCCTAATGCCAACCTTCTCAGCAGTAGAGTCAAATTGTACCTAGAGAGGTCAAAACCGCAAGAATGTTACTGATAGCAGAAAACATGTACTGAAGAGTTTATATACAGAAGGAAGAGAATTGTATCACATCAACAATGTAGCCACTGTCAATGTTATAGCTATAAGATATCTCCTCACGGCTTGAAACATCCAACAATTCCGATGACCTTAAGCTCAAACCATGTATAATGGGGCGAGCGATACGTCTGAAATAAGTTGAAATAAGCCAATCAGCTCTAGAAAGCGACCAGTACTGAAAATTCTGGTGCCAAGCCAAATACTACAGAAGCTCCATGAGTTGTTATAGGCGTAAAATCAAGTTATAGCAACTGTGCAAGACCAAAAAGGGTTAACAAACCTAAACTTCATCCACATTTCAATGCATGTAAGTATCGTAGAGATGGACACAAGCTTAGTAGGACGTCCTGAGAATGACATCCCTATAACATTGCCATCGTGGTCAATCACAGGCGCGCCATTGCAACCCTGAATCAAAGAAATATCACTCATCTAAATAAACGATCAAGGAAGAATGTATTATACGGATACAATAGTATAATTGTTACCCCCAAGTTGGCCGCTGAGAAACATACGGTAGTTGCCTGATTGGGGGGTTTCCTCTGTGTAGGAAGATTATCAAGCAGCTTGGCAAGAGGATCTGAAGCGGGAGAGAGAAAAAAAAAAGACGGAACAGAGAAATGCAGCGACAGTTAGTTGCACAGTGCGGATAAGTTCAGAGTTTGTTCTGCATTGTAGGATCGAGGAGCAAGAGAAGGTGACCTTGTGCATAAAGCTTGCCGATCCTCCTGCACTCCATGTCCCATTTGCGCAAATCTTTCAGCGAAGCATTCTTTGGGCACGGCGGGCAGCGTGGAGGGTGCGGCCGGGCAGTGTTGGTGGTGACGTCAGGCGATGAGGCGCCGGAGCACCCTCCTCCAGGTGAATTCGCCGCCGTCTCCCGTTGCCGGCTCTCCGCCTCCTTCATCCTCCTGCTCCGGTCCAGCAACCTCGCCGCCACCGCCCTCATCTCCGGTGGCCGCGACCACCCCGATTGTTTCGCCTTCTTCTGAAACGGCTTTGGGGGGTTAGGGAGGGATTGGAACGATTGTTTCCTCAGCCCTCACGTCTCACGGAGTTGGCTTCGAACACGAACTTAAGCGCGTTTCGTTTTGGGCAAAACAGATTCGAATTCGAGGCGAGTTTATTAGCGCCATGGAGCAACCAACCTCTGTCTGGGGCCCTAGGCGTGGCCCAAATGCATGTATTCCATGTATTTTCTTCATGACCCATCAATCATTGGACTGGCCCGAACATGGCCCAGTACGCAAAAGCCCATGCACCCGACGCCTACGGCTTCGTTTCTGCGCGTCGAGAGTGGGGAAAAAAAAAAAAATCGCCCCCCGGCGCTCCCTCGCATTCCTCTCCACGGCCGGTTGCTCCTCGCGATGGCGTTGCCGGCAGGCACGGGGCGCGTGGCCTACAACGCGGCCATCTCTCGCTGCGCCCGCGCGGGCCTCTACCCGCGCGCGTTTGCCCTGTTCCGCGAGATGCGCGGCCATGGCATGCGCGCCGACGAGTACACCCTCCCGCCGCTCCTCAACGCCGCCGCGCTCCTCCGGGCCCCGCCCGCGGCGCGCGCGCTGCACGCGCTGCTCCTCCGCGCGGGCCTGGCCTCCCACCTCCACGTCGCCAACGCGCTCGTCGACGCCTACGCCAAGCTGTCCCGCCTGGACGCCGCGCGCGCCGTGTTCGACGAAATGGCGCGCCGCGACGTGGTCACCTGGACCTCCCTCCTCACGGGCCTCGCCCGCGCCGGCGCCCACGATGCCGCCGTCCGCGTGTACGGTGGGATGGTCGACGAGGGGGTACAGCCGGACGAGTTCGCCGTCGCGGCCGTGCTCAGCTCCTGCGCGGGCTCTACCATGCTCGAGCTGGGGCGATCGGTGCACGCCGCCGTGGTGCGGCTCGGGTTGGAGCCGTTCCTCTCGGTTGGGAACTCACTCGTCTCCATGTACGCCAAGACCGGCGCGCTGCAAGATGCGCAGATGGTGTTCGACGCGGCGCGGGCGCGGTGCACCATCACGTGGACAGCCCTGATTGTTGGGTATGCGCAGAATGGCCGTGGAAGGCAGTCGCTCGAGATCTACACCGACATGGTACGGTCTGGGTGCAGGCCGGACTACGTGACCTTCATCGGCCTGCTCTTCGCTTGCAGCCACGCCGGCCTTGTCGATGCTGGCCGGGCTCACTTCCGGTCGATGGTCACTGACTACGGCATTACTCCTGGGCCAGACCACTATGCATGCATGGTCGACTTGTTTGGCCGGGCGGGGAGGCTGGAGGAGGCCATGGACCTACTGAACCGGAGCACGACAGAGCTGGACGCCACTGTATGGAAGGCACTGCTAGGCGCGTGCCGAGTGCACCGGAACGCGGAGCTCGCTGAGCGCGCGGCTGAGATGGTGTGGAGGCTGGATCCAAAGGACGCCGTGCCGTACGTCATGCTCGCCAACCTTTACTCCCGGGCGAGGAGATGGGATGACGTCGCCAGGATCCGTGTGCTCATGAAGTCGAGAGGGATTACCAAGGAGCCCGGGTGCAGTTGGGTTGGGGTGAACGGCGTGACACATCTGTTCCATGTCGAGGACCGCGGTCATCCGCGTGCAGCAGAGATCTACCAAAAGGTGGAAGAGATGACGGAGAGAATCAGGGCCGAAGGGTATGTGCCGGATACGGACTGGGCGCTGCAGGACGAGGCACCAGAGGGGAGGGAAAGGGGACTGGCGTACCACAGTGAGAGGCTCGCAGTGGCCTTCGGTCTGCTTGCTGTGCCGGCGGCTGCGCCCATCCGCGTGTTCAAGAACCTTCGGGTGTGCGGTGACTGCCATGCCGCAATCAAGATAGTCACTAAGTTGTACGGCAGGGAGATCATTCTGAGAGATGCAAACTGCTTCCACCACATGAAGGATGGAGCTTGTTCCTGTGGTGATTACTGGTAGCGAGATTGTCAGATTCACAGCTGATCACCAACTTAATTTCAGCTGCATTTTGAGCTGCCTTTAAAGATGCCACATGCATAATAGTTTTGAGGAAGGTAAAAAAAATTATCATGTGCTTAAACATGCATCTATTTACTATGTATGCATCATGTAGCTGCTCTTTTCTTGAAATTTTAAGCCCAACGTGGACACATTTTTTCATTTTCAATTGCAATAGGCAGTTCATTCATAACTACCTTTTTTTCACTTTTCTAGCAGTACAGAAAGAAGAATACACAAAGCAATACAGTATGCTCCATTGAATGGGTCCATTAAAAGCCTAACAAGGCATTCTGGAATGGTAAGGATTCCTGATGTTTAAATGAATGTACCATTGCCCACTTTTTGTCCCATACAAATTCGAGTTAGAAGCTGCTAATTTTTCCTAGGTTCATTGAATTAGTTTCATGTAAATGTATTTCTCTTCTTGTAAACAATTTCTACCTGCTTAATACAGAGATGCCCAATCCTCTAGCGTATTCGAGAAAAGTAAATGCGCTTTGCTTTATCAAGTTCCAGACTGTCATCGTCAGGTATTTGTGTCACTAAAACTTTTGCAGATGATATTCATTTTTAGCAATCAAGGTTTCTTTATCATACAATGTTAGATCATTATTTTGGTTAATTTGTGATGTGATGTGCAAATTCCAGTCTACGTGCTGAGATATTTGGGATTCTATAGTGGCAGGTCTTCGCACCAAAACAAAGCAGCTTGATGTATTGTCAGCCTATTTTTTTTGCTTTGACCTGATAACATATGTTGCTCCTAATGTGAAATTTAGCAGCCCACTGTATCATGCTTTGGTTAGTTTATGGTTGATGTAGCTGCAGTCTTATCAAACTGTGGGAGTCAGGTCTTTTTTTGAGAGAGTGCTAATCCTTTCTCCATTTCTGAAGCTGTCACTCCTGTTGTTTCCCTTTGATTATGGAAAGAAAGCTAAATATGGATTTATTGGTTCAACATGCTTAAGAGGTTTGATGTGATTGAGATTTCAGAATATTCTTTCCAGTCGCCGTAAATAACTGGGTCTGACGGTCCGTCCCGTCTACATGATAACATTTCACTGTGTAAGTACGTGCTCTGCTGAACCTGGAGTTGGTTCTAGGTGATATGGACTCTCGGATGGCTATAACTTATGTCCTGTTCTCACTGTGCATGCTGTTATCAATTTAATTTTTCTTAATGTCAAGTATAAATTGTTATCTCCCTTGCAATGCAGCTTTTGATTCAATATGTGATGCTATGCAATTCTGTGCTCTGCAGGCAAGAAGGTGCTCAAGAGTTCTGAAGTTTTGCCATGGATAGAATAGAATGCACGATGAACTGCTGAAGCTTAATGGCATTGGCTCAAATTCGGAGGATATGGTTGTTTGTGCTGATGCTGATGCTGATGCTTGGGAGTCAGTTGGATGAAAGAACAGATCACGGTGATTAGAACCCACTTGTTTCCTCTAAGCAAAAGTGCTATTTTTTTTTAAAAAAAGGCAGGAGCACTGCTACATCATATAAGAAGAAAAACAATCATACATAACGCGTCGAAGCGAACACAACCACACAAATAACGTACGCAAACAAACACACACAACATAACACTACACCACTATAAACGGGGAGAGGAGCCAAAGAGGCCACCCGTGAACTGCGTCGTCGTCATCAACGTTGTGCCGCGCCGAAGGCCGTGACCCGCTCAAGCCTGAGCGACAGCTCGAACTTCTCCACTATGGGACTATCCCCCTTAAGCCGCACACACATGATCGCCGATCCCCCTGTCCCAGTCGAGCTTCAGCAAAACACTCCATCGTCGCGGCGCCGATACATGGGGGCCTCGCCTCTTCCACCGCCTCCTCTGCGAAGGACTCAGATATCTGAAACTGCTATAAGAGCAACACCTTCGCCCGACCATCACCGGAGTCACCACCGCACCATGCGCGCCAGCTCAAGACCTCCAGCACCCAAGGGCCCTCTGCTCCTTCCTGCCAACACGGACTGAGCGCATCTCCTCTGTCGCCACGCACGAGCAACACCACCAACGAACCACCACCACTGCCTGGCCAAGGCGGGTCTCCAGTGTGTGTGAAAGCTGCAGGTAATTCATGAGAGATATAACTTGCTTTTCGTATGAAAACTTGAATACCTTATAGCCTGAAGGCTCACTCCAGGCCTGTATGGGCGCTGAGACCAACCCGCTCGCCAATTTCCCTCTAGCCTAGCCTCATGCTGGGCCTCAAGCGCCGCACCCGAGCGGCCTGGCCGGCCTTCGTTGTCAGAACATGCAACCTCTTCCTTCCTGGTGGTGGTTGTGTCCATGCCTGTGACAATCTGTGTGTAGTTGCATGTTTGCTGCGTGCATGAATTCCGAGTACGTTTTGTATGCAGTTTTGTAAGGATCTAGATGTCGCCTAGAGGGGGGTGAATAGGCGAGACGACCAATTTAAACTTTTAATCCACTTCTCAGCCGGCTGTTAGCGTTAGGCGGTTAAACCGCCCATAGGCAGTGTGTAACATCCCGCAAATTTGCAGTCTGTTACTTGTATGAAAAATCGGGATTTCAAAAATTTTTGATTGAATTGTTGTGAGCCATGAAATAATTTACAACTTAAGTTAAATGCTCTCTCTAAATTCCTAGTAATTAAATTATACATAAAATAATTTCTCATATTCATGCATGTGTGATTTAGATTTTATCCGAAATTGTTAAATTCCATTTGGATTTTTATTTGGAGTTTCCATTGTTTGTTTCGAATGTGATTTATATTTGAACCTAAATTCAAATATAAATCAAAAGCTAGTTATCTACCTACCCTATCTAACTTGGACCTTGACCCCGAGACCAACCTGCTAACTCGCTAACCCCGGCCTGCTAATATGCTAACACCGTCGACCCAGCTAACTATCCGGACCTGTTTAATCCCAAACCCCTTTTGAAAATCATTACATGAGTTATGACTTTATTTGTCGACTCTTTGAATTAATCCTTTGCCGATGGATTCAATCTCGACAATAGTCTAATTCATTCGTAATAGATTTTCGCTGGCCTACTTTGATTTATGACGTCATTTTTCGGCATCTCGAATTAATTCTTTGCTAATTAATTCGTACTCGGAAATCAGTCTAAATCATTTGTACCAAGTTTTGGACGAAATAAATTGCTACCAATTTATTTCGCGGCCTAACAATGTTTTGGCCCAAACCTCAACCTGTCCAAAGCCCCTGGCTTAATTCTCTCTTTTCCTATCGCTAATCTTGATCAGCTAATCCTAATCCCGCTTCCAAATACCCTGACTAAGTGGCTGAGCCCGTTTCCTTTTCTACGACAAGCCCAGCTCCTGAACCAACCAAACCCAACAGCCACATCCCGGTCCAATCCTTTTTCCCGGGCCCAACCTGAAGCGTGAAGGCCCAGCTAGGCCTGCCCACCGCTGTTGCATGACGCTGTTCTTCTTCCCGTTCGACCAGACACAGCGACGCCGTCGCTTTTTCTCTCGACCGCGCCGCCTGCTCTATCTCACTTCTCGCTCGCCCTCCTTTCCGTCAACCCAACGCCGTCGCTTTTCCCCCTCGCGGCCGTGCCCACTGCCCACCTGCCTACCTCGCCCAGCCGCGTGACCCTCACGCCAACGCTGCCGCTCCCCTGATGTGCGCCACGCGCCCCCACGGCCACACGGACGACGAGGATCACCACGGCCGAACGGAGCCCTGCGAACCCTAGCATCGCTGCCCTATAAAGCCGGCCCTCTCACCTGCTCACCCATCCTTCCCTCTGCGCCGCCACCAAATCCTCCAGGAGAAAACCCCAAGTCCCCTGTTGTCTTCCATGGAGAGAAAGAGAAGGGGATGAGCAGGGGAAGAAGCCGTCCAGGAGGAGCCGGACGCCACGAGGACGAAGACCCGACGACACCGGCGCCGTACCGCGAAGCTCACCGACGCCGTCGCGGACGCCAAGCCGGAGCTGCCACCGTGGACACCGAGTACCAGGAGGAGGACGTCGCCTGCAACGCCAAGACCACGACGCCGCCACTGGAGTTCCCCCGCCGACGCGAAGCCGGCGAACGCCCCAAGACCCGTACCATGTCGCAGCTCTTCTTCGACTACATCAAGCCGGCGTCTTCCTCCACTCCAGGCCAAGATCGCGCAGCCCTTGAGCCCCTAGGTGAGCACACGGTCGTCGCCCTTCCCCTTTCTCCCTGCTGTCCGGCGTTCAAACGCCGATGAGCCCCCGTAGACTAGCCAAGCCACCCAAGCCCGGCCTTTTTCCGTTGCCTGTGCTCTGGCCTTCGTGCCAGGGAAGTTCTTGTGCAGGTCCCCGTCGCGATGAGCCAAAGCCGAGGCCTTGGGCGCAGCTGCAAGGTGAACACCGCCTTTTCGGCATTTCATCGAGCACTCCCCGAGCGCCAGCCCCCTCCACCTTGATGTCGCCGTAGCGAACCCTAGGATCCAAAGGCCGAACTATTTCACCCATGAACGCGCGTCCCGCGTCATTTGGCGCCGGTCCATGGCCTTTTTGCCGGACTTGGTTGAGGTCGGAGCGCCGCCGGCGAGCTTCCTCCGCCGTGCGCGTGCGAGTCTTCACCGCACCGTGCCGTCTGCGCTCGCGCGCGCTCGGGCGCTCGTGCCCTCCGTCCCTCTGCGCCTTGTCGCCTCAGCTTCGTGCCTCATCGCCCGTGTCGTGCTCTTGCACCGCGCCGCGCCGCTTGTACCCTGCAGCCCGCGCGCGCATGCAACCGCCGCCGCTCTAGTCGCCACCGCTCCGCCTTGGGCCGCCTTGCCACCGTCCCTCTGATCGCGCCCGCGCTTTGGCATGCGCCGGCCGCTGCTGCGTCCGAGCCGCCGGATCCCTGCCGGGCCGAGCCTCGCCGACGCACCGCCGACAACGACCGTCGGCAACCACGCGCACACGCCGCAGCCGTAGCCCCTTTTTGTCTTTATAACCTTTCCTCAAACACCTTATCAACACCCAAGCAAAGCAAAGAGAGCGGCATGCCTGCCTGCTCTTGTTGATGCCTTGATGCAATCCTTTTCTCTCCAACAAGCAAGCAAGCCTGGAATTCTTCTCCTTTGAGCTATCTTCTTTTCCTTGCTAATCCAATCCGATCCTAATCTGCTAGCTTGTGTTGCTTGCTGCTTGACCTTGCTGCATACACGGGACACGGCCTTGCCTACGTCCGTGTGCACCGGCCGCCATCACCTCTCTCATAGCCGCTGCCACCGCATCCTGGCTTTGGCCCGTCCTCGTACTTTTCTTCCTTCCACACAAAGCAAACAACGATGTAGCCTTTCCCCTTGCTCCTGAGCCTCTTGCACACCGCCGCTTCAAGCCAGCGAACCGTAGATGCGCCAGAAGGAGACGCCTTCGACGTCCACAGGAGCGAAGAGGCCAAGAAGAAGGAGGACGTCGACACCGGCAGCCTCGCCGTGCTAGGGCATGAGGAGAACGATGCGGCCGAGGATGTCGCCGCCGGTGCCGAGCACCAAGACGCCGAGCACCAGGATGAAGCCGTCGAGGGAGACATCGCCACTGACCAGGAACCAGAGGCGCCGAAGGAAGCACAGGCCGCTGCAGCACGTCGCCCTGACACCACCATTTGGTCCTCCCGGTCGCCACGCGCTAGCCTGCACAGCCGCCATCGCTAGCTTTTCCGGCCACCATGCTCAGCTAAAGCCTTTAGGGCATTTTCTCGAGCACCCTAGAGGCGTACCCCGGAGCTTCCCCTGGCAGCCACCGATCTGGCCACAAAGAAGCCGGCCGCACCAAGATCCTTTGCGGCTGATGACGCCAGCGATGACATCATCGGCCACCGGCCCGTTTACAGTTTGATCCATGCCCTTTTTCGTTTAACCCCTAGGCTTCTTCAGTTTCGTGGACCGACCCTTCCACCCTTGACAGTTTTGCAGTTAAGCCCCTGGTTCTCTTCTTTTTCTTTTCAGAATTATTTAAAAGCCTAGAAAAAGGATTTAAACTTAGAAAATTCATAATAAATCAACCGTAGCTCAGAAAAATATGAAACCAGTTTCAGTATTTTTCTAAAATAATGAAGAACACGATAGAATAGATTTTGCTGCTATTTGGATTTCTATTGGTTCTCATTTGGAGTTCATTTGCTAGTAGTTGCCGTTGTTATTTATTTATTTATTTATGCGTCCAATAGGATCCCCGGAGGTCCCGGACTACTTTGACTACTTCGACGACGTCGACTACGCTGAAGTGAAGAGATAAAGGATCATGCTCCAGGTTCACGCCCATCCTGACTCTTTGACCTATTAGGCATTGCTGAGTAGAATGCTAGCGCTTTGCTTATTACATTATGATGATGATTGAGCCATGCATAGCCTGTTTATATATCCTGATTCCTTGATTGCCTACTACACTATATATATGATTGCTATGCTGCTGCTTGCATGTGTATGGGATATATTGTGGATTAGGATTCTTGGCGTGTGTGGGGATAAAACCGGCAGGAGAAGGTGTTTTTGGGAAACTTGGCGGGGGTGAGCATATTTTAACAACTCGGTCTTTGACCGAGGTGCCGGGAGGCCCCTGCTCTCGAGGGGGTCCCACACCGTACTTGTGGCGGGTACATGGATGGATAGGAGCATAGGAGTTGGCGGTGGTACCTATGATGGGTACTGCGACTTGCGTTCTTCTTCGGAGGATACGCCTTTGGGACGATGACGCTCACCCCGGTCTGAAACCGAGTGGGGTAACTTTATTTGGGCCCCACGTACTTACCGCTTACCCATATGAACGGGTTCCAGCCATCCTAGCTAGCGCGATGCCTGCACTGCGAGAAGATCTGGTGGATGGTGTACGGGAACGGGAGAGACCGTTTCCCCGAAGGACTATGGCCCCGTCTGGCCCTACGAGGGAGAGTTCGACACAGCTTCCGAAGCATTGGATTGCGAGCCGATGGATCGAGACAGGAAGGGCAGGCGGGCATCGTTGCGGTTAGGGTCTGTGCTGTGGGTTGTGTCTCAGGTCGGTTCGCTACCGATCGCAGCCCGAGTGGGTCCAGTTGTACAAGCTCTGCAGAGTCTAGAATCTATACGTATAGCCGCGTCCTCGGTATGGACATTGCCCATTTTCCCTGTTACCTCTCATATTTTGGGATCTTCTACCTCCCCCTTTATTAGCCAGATTTGAGAGTGATTAAGGTCCGCAGCTACGGACGGGGAGAAGGAAAGTTTGCTCCCTTTCCTTTCAGGATCCGGTCGTAGTTGGTGAGGTGCGAGGGGAGGGAGCTCTCGTATCGACTTAGACGAGTGTGGAGAAGGTGATGTGATGTGAGGTGGGATTTGGGATGGCTTGTGAAGATGATACCTTGATTATTATTGCTGCTATTGCATAGGAAACCCCAACCATTCCTTGAATTACTTTTATACCTTTAGATGTTAGGCCACTTAAAGCTTGCATACAGATGGTGACGTGAACCTATCCCACTCCTTGGGGATAGTTTGTGAGCATGCAGGTAGAACTGGATTACAAGATCGATGCTTGAAGAAGGGTTGTGTGCTTCGCTCGAGTTGCCTGTGGTGTGATCAAAGATGAAGACTTGAAGCCTAGCTACCGCTACGCAGGATTTCCGCTTGCCGCCTAGCCCGACGGGCTTGTACCTTATTCGTATTTCCATAATGGTATGGATGTAAATCTCTTCTATGTAATCTAAAATTCATTGTATGGATATGATATTATGCTGAGATGAGTTCTGTACGTGATAGCTACTGATCCAGGGACTATCACAAGGGTACAGAGATTCGGATTTTCGATTTTGAAAATCCGGGTCGTCACAGTTGGTATCAGAGCCATACTTGACCGTAGCACGCTATCTTAGACTGATCGTTAGCTTTAGAACATTCTAAACGCTCTATTTTATATATACCCCCTGATCTATTTTGATTCTACCTCTCTTGCCTTGAAAATCTTCTATCTTACCTACGCCGATGCAAATTCTCTCGCGACCCAATCAAGATAAGACAGAAGCTGCCAAGGACGTTGACGAGAAGATCATAATCCCTCAGAGTAGAGCCCACCCCATCTGGTTATGCCACGAAGTAGATTTTTCGTTTAGTGTTCTCGTTGCTTGAATGATTGGTTCTTATTGAATTTCTTGATGGTTATGGTTCTTCACCGTGAGTGTAGGATTTTATAGGGTAGTGTTTTCATGCTTGCTGTAGACTCCACCGTTAGCTTGTGTGCCATCCCTCCTAGATGAGACCTCCACTATGCTTTGCATAACAAATATGAGTGCTCAAGCCAGCCAGTCATCCCCAACTCAAGTGATGAACAAAGAGAGGTACTTCATGTACAGTTGGCACTGAAGATCAAGATTTTGGAAGCTCAAGATTTTTAGAATAAGTTACCACATGAGTATTGGAATAAGGTTTCTGACATAGAGACGTGTAACAAGACATTGGAATCTTCCATGACCCCAATTGCAAGCGCCCTGAGGTGGAAGCATAAAATTGGTTAAGAATAGTTGAGTACTCAAGATCATTCAATGGGAAGAAGGTCAAAGTAATTTGGAAGTAAACACTCAACTATATGGACAAAGAGAAAGTACTCCTGATGGATCAAGAGACACGCGAGACTTTGACTGAGTACTACAACTTTAACACTACACCTTGGCAATAAATGACCATAGAGACACCAGAACCAAGATGAAGATATGGACTAAAGAGTCTCCGGCAAGTATACCAAGCTGACCCGAAGTGATACAAGAACCACACCCCAACCATTGGGACATGGAACAGAGTTGCATACGCCTCAAGTTCAAGTTGATTGAAGAATATAAGAAGGCTAATTAGAAATGATCTCCCCATGGATTACCTCGTAAAATGTGGAGGACTATACCTTAGAGTCGACAGTACATCAACCTACAGGTATTGTTAGAGAAGTTGAATATGGATTGGATGTCTAGACTCGATGGATACGAGACTCGATGGATACGAGCTGAGTCACATGAGTCGTAATCCAAGAGAAGAGGTATCTCCCACACCCAAACATGATTTGTTGGGACTATAATCAACATAAGCAAGACCTACTGTAAGGGATCATCTAAAGGGATATTCAGAGAATTACTAGGTCCGCAATGGAGTTGAGATATGGGTTTCCTTATCAACACAACATTGGAATGAATCCAATAGTAAAGCAAGTTTCTACGGGTCATTTTCTATTGGATAAAGAAAAAGGCAACTCCGAGAACTACTGGACAAGAGATATCAGACCTAGTCATTGGAGCCTTGCAGCCTATGGGAAATGGAAGTGAGCAAAGAGTATGAGCACTACAAAGGATTT
Organism: Urochloa ruziziensis; assembly: GCA_015476505.1. NCBI lineage: Eukaryota > Viridiplantae > Streptophyta > Magnoliopsida > Poales > Poaceae > Urochloa > Urochloa ruziziensis. The sequence goes on from CM027125.1 coordinate 50,184,428, forward strand.
TCGCTCAATTAAACAAGAGTTGATCAAGATCAAGCATCACTACCCATTGAAGAAATGTTTGGACTACAGAAGAAGCCACCTTTCCGGGATAGTTACAAGACTAGAACGCCAACAATAGGAATAAGGTAATGGTATTTGTCAAGGACTGTGATTGACATCAAGGACCGACAAATGCCCAATTATCCGTCAACAAGTGAGATAAACACCCTACGGGAGTTGGTTAAGATGTGACGGCGTTCACAAGTGTAAACACCACCTATCCTGAGTCTGCTTCAAGATATGCGCAAGATGCAAGTGACCTCTCTACAGGGTAGATCACCATGAATTGGAAGGAACCATGTATAATATTCAGAAATCATAAGCAAAATGGGGATGTTGGATATTGCAAGTACGGTGATGATAAGTCTCTCTTTAATGTGCCAAACCAACGGATGGATTATTTAAGCACAGATAAAGTTGGTATGGAAATATGGAACTAACCATAGAACTGGTGTAACCTTGACGAAGCTTTGAAAATGCCCGAAGTACCAGACCAAAACACGAAGACGAGTATCCTACCTTGAGATTATTAAGAAGGTATAGAGAGAACCTACCTAACCTTCGAAATGAAGTTACCCAGAGCATGCCATGAAGATGTGGCAAAAGCTACCTCGTTGGAAACCTCTAAGGGATATATATGGAATGTGAGGACAATATGTATCTTCAGCATGTCCAAGATGGACATGGCATCAAGAAGATTGTTTTGGATCATATCACAGAAACCTTCAAGGGGTAGAAGGAAGAACCAAAGGAAATATGCAGTCGAGGATATGTAGACAAGTACAACCCACAGAACCCAAGTTTGAAGACTCAGACACTACGCGAAACATGGATTTAATAGATACGCCAACCAAGCTAGAATGATGGTACACTCCGGAAGGAAGTCCTGACATTCACCCAGGAGTCGCCAAGAGGAATAAGAATAAGAGGATAAAGTTTTGGTGACTTTCGGAAACGTTAAAGAGCCCATATAATACTCAACCCTAAGAGATGAAGCTATATTCGGGCAGATTGGAACCTCTAGCAATTGCTCACGCGGCCCTTGGAACCATTCTCAACCCAGGATAAGCTACCACCTTTGGATGGGGAGATTAGTTGTAAAAGGATTCAAGAGCGACCTTTGGATCAGAGGATTTGGAATATTTATGAGGATTACCACACAAGGATGCTACAGCTAAGTGATCAGGTATATGGATTAAAAGACTCTCGATGATCCTTAGAAAAGCAAACTAAAGTGAAGCCGAAGATATCAACAATGTGCAGATGAAATGAAGAAGCGAAGTACCCTCACCACACCTGGTGCAGCTTTAATCTCGAGGACGAGATTCTTGTGAGGGGGGGAGATTGTAACATCCCGCAAATTTGCAGTCTGTTACTTGTATGAAAAATCGGGATTTCAAAAATTTTTGATTGAATTGTTGTGAGCCATGAAATAATTTACAACTTAAGTTAAATGCTCTCTCTAAATTCCTAGTAATTAAATTATACATAAAATAATTTCTCATATTCATGCATGTGTGATTTAGATTTTATCCGAAATTGTTAAATTCCATTTGGATTTTTATTTGGAGTTTCCATTGTTTGTTTCGAATGTGATTTATATTTGAACCTAAATTCAAATATAAATCAAAAGCTAGTTATCTACCTACCCTATCTAACTTGGACCTTGACCCCGAGACCAACCTGCTAACTCGCTAACCCCGGCCTGCTAATATGCTAACACCGTCGACCCAGCTAACTATCCGGACCTGTTTAATCCCAAACCCCTTTTGAAAATCATTACATGAGTTATGACTTTATTTGTCGACTCTTTGAATTAATCCTTTGCCGATGGATTCAATCTCGACAATAGTCTAATTCATTCGTAATAGATTTTCGCTGGCCTACTTTGATTTATGACGTCATTTTTCGGCATCTCGAATTAATTCTTTGCTAATTAATTCGTACTCGGAAATCAGTCTAAATCATTTGTACCAAGTTTTGGACGAAATAAATTGCTACCAATTTATTTCGCGGCCTAACAATGTTTTGGCCCAAACCTCAACCTGTCCAAAGCCCCTGGCTTAATTCTCTCTTTTCCTATCGCTAATCTTGATCAGCTAATCCTAATCCCGCTTCCAAATACCCTGACTAAGTGGCTGAGCCCGTTTCCTTTTCTACGACAAGCCCAGCTCCTGAACCAACCAAACCCAACAGCCACATCCCGGTCCAATCCTTTTTCCCGGGCCCAACCTGAAGCGTGAAGGCCCAGCTAGGCCTGCCCACCGCTGTTGCATGACGCTGTTCTTCTTCCCGTTCGACCAGACACAGCGACGCCGTCGCTTTTTCTCTCGACCGCGCCGCCTGCTCTATCTCACTTCTCGCTCGCCCTCCTTTCCGTCAACCCAACGCCGTCGCTTTTCCCCCTCGCGGCCGTGCCCACTGCCCACCTGCCTACCTCGCCCAGCCGCGTGACCCTCACGCCAACGCTGCCGCTCCCCTGATGTGCGCCACGCGCCCCCACGGCCACACGGACGACGAGGATCACCACGGCCGAACGGAGCCCTGCGAACCCTAGCATCGCTGCCCTATAAAGCCGGCCCTCTCACCTGCTCACCCATCCTTCCCTCTGCGCCGCCACCAAATCCTCCAGGAGAAAACCCCAAGTCCCCTGTTGTCTTCCATGGAGAGAAAGAGAAGGGGATGAGCAGGGGAAGAAGCCGTCCAGGAGGAGCCGGACGCCACGAGGACGAAGACCCGACGACACCGGCGCCGTACCGCGAAGCTCACCGACGCCGTCGCGGACGCCAAGCCGGAGCTGCCACCGTGGACACCGAGTACCAGGAGGAGGACGTCGCCTGCAACGCCAAGACCACGACGCCGCCACTGGAGTTCCCCCGCCGACGCGAAGCCGGCGAACGCCCCAAGACCCGTACCATGTCGCAGCTCTTCTTCGACTACATCAAGCCGGCGTCTTCCTCCACTCCAGGCCAAGATCGCGCAGCCCTTGAGCCCCTAGGTGAGCACACGGTCGTCGCCCTTCCCCTTTCTCCCTGCTGTCCGGCGTTCAAACGCCGATGAGCCCCCGTAGACTAGCCAAGCCACCCAAGCCCGGCCTTTTTCCGTTGCCTGTGCTCTGGCCTTCGTGCCAGGGAAGTTCTTGTGCAGGTCCCCGTCGCGATGAGCCAAAGCCGAGGCCTTGGGCGCAGCTGCAAGGTGAACACCGCCTTTTCGGCATTTCATCGAGCACTCCCCGAGCGCCAGCCCCCTCCACCTTGATGTCGCCGTAGCGAACCCTAGGATCCAAAGGCCGAACTATTTCACCCATGAACGCGCGTCCCGCGTCATTTGGCGCCGGTCCATGGCCTTTTTGCCGGACTTGGTTGAGGTCGGAGCGCCGCCGGCGAGCTTCCTCCGCCGTGCGCGTGCGAGTCTTCACCGCACCGTGCCGTCTGCGCTCGCGCGCGCTCGGGCGCTCGTGCCCTCCGTCCCTCTGCGCCTTGTCGCCTCAGCTTCGTGCCTCATCGCCCGTGTCGTGCTCTTGCACCGCGCCGCGCCGCTTGTACCCTGCAGCCCGCGCGCGCATGCAACCGCCGCCGCTCTAGTCGCCACCGCTCCGCCTTGGGCCGCCTTGCCACCGTCCCTCTGATCGCGCCCGCGCTTTGGCATGCGCCGGCCGCTGCGCGTCCGAGCCGCCGGATCCCTGCCGGGCCGAGCCTCGCCGACGCACCGCCGACAACGACCGTCGGCAACCACGCGCACACGCCGCAGCCGTAGCCCCTTTTTGTCTTTATAACCTTTCCTCAAACACCTTATCAACACCCAAGCAAAGCAAAGAGAGCGGCATGCCTGCCTGCTCTTGTTGATGCCTTGATGCAATCCTTTTCTCTCCAACAAGCAAGCAAGCCTGGAATTCTTCTCCTTTGAGCTATCTTCTTTTCCTTGCTAATCCAATCCGATCCTAATCTGCTAGCTTGTGTTGCTTGCTGCTTGACCTTGCTGCATACACGGGACACGGCCTTGCCTACGTCCGTGTGCACCGGCCGCCATCACCTCTCTCATAGCCGCTGCCACCGCATCCTGGCTTTGGCCCGTCCTCGTACTTTTCTTCCTTCCACACAAAGCAAACAACGATGTAGCCTTTCCCCTTGCTCCTGAGCCTCTTGCACACCGCCGCTTCAAGCCAGCGAACCGTAGATGCGCCAGAAGGAGACGCCTTCGACGTCCACAGGAGCGAAGAGGCCAAGAAGAAGGAGGACGTCGACACCGGCAGCCTCGCCGTGCTAGGGCATGAGGAGAACGATGCGGCCGAGGATGTCGCCGCCGGTGCCGAGCACCAAGACGCCGAGCACCAGGATGAAGCCGTCGAGGGAGACATCGCCACTGACCAGGAACCAGAGGCGCCGAAGGAAGCACAGGCCGCTGCAGCACGTCGCCCTGACACCACCATTTGGTCCTCCCGGTCGCCACGCGCTAGCCTGCACAGCCGCCATCGCTAGCTTTTTCCGGCCACCATGCTCAGCTAAAGCCTTTAGGGCATTTTCTCGAGCACCCTAGAGGCGTACCCCGGAGCTTCCCCTGGCAGCCACCGATCTGGCCACAAAGAAGCCGGCCGCACCAAGATCCTTTGCGGCTGATGACGCCAGCGATGACATCATCGGCCACCGGCCCGTTTACAGTTTGATCCATGCCCTTTTTCGTTTAACCCCTAGGCTCTTCAGTTTCGTGGACCGACCCTTCCACCCTTGACAGTTTTGCAGTTAAGCCCCTGGTTCTCTTCTTTTTCTTTTCAGAATTATTTAAAAGCCTAGAAAAAGGATTTAAACTTAGAAAATTCATAATAAATCAACCGTAGCTCAGAAAAATATGAAACCAGTTTCAGTATTTTTCTAAAATAATGAAGAACACGATAGAATAGATTTTGCTGCTATTTGGATTTCTATTGGTTCTCATTTGGAGTTCATTTGCTAGTAGTTGCCGTTGTTTATTTATTTATTTATTTATGCGTCCAATAGGATCCCCGGAGGTCCCGGACTACTTTGACTACTTCGACGACGT